>OY720184.1:1232500-1832500 GCA_963082885.1 Parascotia fuliginaria | reverse complement strand
TGTATCAACTCTGGAGGTCACCATTTAAAAGACATCATCTTTAAATCCTAATGGTACGAAATTTAATGGCACAAATATACATTTAAAAAAATCTAAATCTAGTTTTCTAATTTAGAAAAAATGTTATAGCTGAACCAAATAGGGTCTTTACTTTTGCGCCACCCGTTATATACAATAAAAAGTATTTAAGTATGTATATCCGAATTCTAGAATAACACAAGCTATAATATATGCTTACTTTGGGTCTAGATAGCATTGTGTCTAGTTGTTAAAAAAGGAAAATAATAAATAGATTTTTGCTTTGCGCATCGGTCACAACTCCAGACTCTAATCTCTGAGGATTTCTGAACGGCAAAACCTAATACAGTACAATGTTATAGGTACCTACCATTAACAATCATAACATTCATATCACAACCACAAATTTTGTTCCTTGATTATCTAGTTATTTACCTACCGATAAGTGCATTTGGCTATCAACATACAACTGCCCCGTAATGCTATTAGGTAACGAGTTTATTCTGTTACCAATACTAATACAGTACTCCCTTTATGTAGTGCAATACGTTTCTAAGTACCATTTGATATAAAAGTATTTGACAATAAGGAACGATTGATTTGAGCCTTTACTTTGACTATACATAGCTTCAAGTCTTTTTTCTCGATGCGGTAGGCAGAGACTTGTAAACATGATTATTTCGTCAGTTATATTGGGTCACATGTATTTTTTTTTTATATTATAGCCTACCAAAGTGACTCCACCCCGCCTGATGGTAAGCAGTCAGTGGAATCCAGAAGTGGCAGCCACTATACCAAAAGCCATCGTCTTAAACTGCTGGTATGGTGGCCTCCACCATGGCGGCTGGGAATGGGGTTAGGGGAAGGGAATGAGGGTGGTGAGGAAAGAGGGAAGGGGGAAAAAATCGGGCAAAATAAACAGAAAAGTAATATTACTTTAGTCGACTCAGGGTTTAAACCCTAGATCATTTAGCCATTTTTATTATACGTTAACCCGAATACAATTAATGTTAGTTTTGTTAGAAATAGAAAAGAAAAACTGTTTTAACTGACTAGACTGTCATGCACTTTTAACATTAATAATAATAATAATAATATTGTACCACATGCACACAGCGCCATTTAGCCCCAAATTAAGCAATTATATTTGGTTGTGTTATGGGTACTAAACAACTGATAGACTACTTATATACTTTTTTTTTTTTTTTTTTGTAAATACATACATATTATAGATAAATTACACCCATTATTACATTGATCACATTAAAATGCTATTGAAAAACTCGTATGGTAATGATCGCCCCGATTGCATGGGACTTAGAACGGGCTTCATTGCCGTTTATGGGGCACAATTTCAGACCCCGATCTATTACTGACAAATTTTTGATATAAAAACCTCGTAAAAAGTACTTATGAAACACCAAAACAGGCTAAAACACAATTCAAATATTATTTCTTACAATTGTAACACTGTTAGCACTTAGTACTTATCAATTTACGTCACATAGCTTCGGAACATAAAACCTTTGTTCTTGGTTAAACGGTTTCATATAAAAGATACCCTTATTTCTAAAAACAATCTTACATCCGTAACTGTAGATATTATCTTGACGCTTTCAAAGTGGACGACAAAATGACAAATATCGTTCATTCGCGACTGAATGGAGTGAACGACTCACAATGGGTAGCGATAAGAAAGGAGCTTGTTTTAACTTAATTGATCTCAAATAGTTCACTTAGTTATTTTCGCTTTTTCTTCGTCACGTTCGAGAGCCCTATTATCTTAGTCGTATAATTTTATTATTTTAAATTTCTTTTGCCTAAATAATGAATATTGTAAGGCCTTTATTTTTAAACTAGCTTTTCGTCCGCGTCTTTGCTTACTGCTCTACTCCCGTCGTTAGTAGCATGATGTTATATAGCTTGTAACCTTACTCAAAAACTGGGCTATCATACTCAAAGAGAATATTTCAAATCCGACTGGTAGTTTTAGAAATTAGCGCGTTCAAACAAACAAACTCACGCTTTATAACTCGTAGCTATATAATACTAACTTTCCGCGACGCGGTTTAGCCCTTACTGCTCTGCTCCCGTCGCTAGTAGCGTGATGTTACATAACCTATAACCTTACCCGAGAACTGGTTTATCATACGCAAATTTTTTATGATTTGTTTTTTGATGATTTTTTATAAATCCGACTAGTTGTTCCAGAGATAAGCGCGTTCAAACATACAAACAAACTCTTCCTCTTTCTTTAATAGTAGGTATAGATAGATTACGATCAAAGGTCTATTTTAATAAAGAGAATATTGACGATTTCAGACTTGTATCTACGAGTTCATTTCCTTACGATGGTTTCTATCACAAACTGTAAACTTACAGTCCTAATTTTTAAGGCATAACGAATAGTAAGCATAATAAATTAGTAATACTAGTAAATACTTGTTACAGGAAGAAAAACGGTATGATGCCGACGGTAAAAAGAAGAAACGCGTAGTATCAGCACATCCATCAGACAAGCCAGAAGGACGGAGCTGTTTTAATGTCATTACGTGCGGTCTTGTTGGCTGACGGAGCGCAACTGACAAAATCCGGTAGAATAAGCCAATTATAAGTGTATTTGTTCTTAAGGTGGGAAGTGTCCGCGATTAACTGTTAAAAGATATAAAGGAGAAAGAGGTTTTTTTTATGGGCTCCGACCAAAGTGGATCCACTCTGCCTGATGAGTTACGTTATTTTCACAGTAAAATAGTTGTAAGCATTATGGTTGCTTAAATTTTATACAGCTTTAACCTAATTCTAAAATGGTAAAAAAATTAAAAATGTAAAAATTTAAAACCACTAAATTGCGACATTGCTACTCATTAGGCTCATTAAGCTCATTAGGTAAACGCTCATAGTTGTTGATATATTAATCGTTTCAATAATATAATCACATAGTTACATACCATTTGTATTCATATGCTATTTTTTTTTAGACAAGTCTCGAATACTGAAAATTTTTGTAACATTTAGTTTAGGCTTCTCACCGCTAGGGGCGCTATTTATGTTTACATACAAAATTATTTTAACAAGTTTTTGTATTCATACCTTGTAATAAAATACGATATTGCCATTGACATGTACCTTGTAATATAAGTTATATTATTAAGTATTTATTGTTAAAATTAAATCTAATTAAATAAGATACTTTTGATACTATATTAATACCTATGTATTTTCTTTAGTTATTACCTATGTAGGTATCTGATGGGTAAAAAAAAACAAATAAAAAATAGTTAAAAAAATATACAAACATAAAAGGTAGGTTACCTTTTGTGACTGAAAAGTCTTATTGCTATATTTATGCCCAGTTAAAACAACTTTATTTTAGGTACGTAAGGTTAATTTTCTATTCATAAGTAAGTAATTCTTAATTATTATTGACATTATTGAACATAACTTAATTTTTTTTTTGCAAATAGTTAAACAGTCATTTACCATCAGATGTGCGTTTATCTCGTCTGTCACTGGTGGCAATAAAACAAAGCCGTTTCTATCCACAGCATGAAAATATTCAAGCAGCGTATATTTCATACAAAAACATCGAGAACCGTATCAATATAATTAACTTACAAATCAGTCAGCGCAGTCCCAGGGCGACCGAGGCGAGCCGCCCCAATAGATTGAAGTTCTCATTGATCAGACATTAGCTACTTCCCATTTTTAGGGTGCCATGCCGTAGTCAACAAGGAACCTGTCCGTCTGTCTGTCCGTCCGCGGCCAAGCTCAGAAACTTTTGGTACTAGTAAGCTGAAAATTGACATAGATATACATCATATCACGCCAGCTAAATTTTTATAGTAGAAGCCTAGAAGGTGTACAATTTAAGTAATTTTAGGAAACTCACTTCTTAGTTGATAAGGGATTCGCATTTTGCGCAAATATACAACTACGGAACACTACACTGAGCCTTGCCTGACACACACTTATCGGTTTTTTACTTTTTGTAATCACTGGCTAAAAGTAAACAAGATGGATTGACGACCTGATGACCGGCAAGTATGAAGGCGACTTTCGACCAGTCAGAGGTGGTTGAGGAATGGCTATGCCCAACAGCGGACTTCATTCAGCTGATATGATGAATTACTAGCTAAAAGCAATCAGGCACCGACAACCGATGTCCATATTAAAGTTAGTAATACAATAACTTACAAACTAGTGTTAGTAAAAACATAAAACTAAATTAACCCTAAGGTGCAACCACCGTCAGTGTGTATTCGCATCCAGTGCATTAACATCGGCGAGTCCCAGCGCTGGGAAACATGCTTATGATGCCATTCCAGCTGGCCCGCAAACGCGTAAGTGGAGAGGCACAACGCTTTCTAATTACAGCGTGGAAACCGTTCACGTTTCTCTCAGCAAACATCAGGGAAGTCCTAATCAAAGTCTAACCGATAGGTAATTTTGTTCATATCTTAAGATCCTTTAAGAGACATCTTTTGACTAAAAACATGAGCAATGTTTTTTGGGAAATTGATCTTTGAAATTAAAGCTAAGAGTTGCTAATTTCAAAGTTTTGCCTAAAATGTATGTGTGTGTTGAAAAGATTAATGAATGTTGAACAGGCAAAAGCAAATGGCGTTCTATAGTCTCTGCTTATCCCATTAATAGGATACAGGCGTGAAGTTGTGTATATATTTGATTCTACTTGACAAATGATATCAAAGTCCTTTTAAATACAATTGGTAGTTACTTTACATAGTTACTACTTATACCTAATCAAAATTTTAATAAAAACTATTGTGGAATTGCTGCATTTGTACTTAGAAAACATTTATCGCTCTCCAGAGTATAATACCATATTATGTCTATACAGTTTTACTAACATAAAATTATATTCTAAAGGCCCTATTAGGTACAATTTGTCGTAAAATGTTATTAGAATCAATCTTAAGTAGTCCCAGAGGAGGTTCAATCGTCGATTTAAGTTCATAGCCGATACGTGACTGAGAGTGTCTGGCTGTTAGGATTTAATCTAGATATTTAGGACAACCAGTTGTTATTAAATTTTAGTTCTCATAAGTAGAAAATACATTTAAAATAATAATATGTAGCGTTACTGAACGAAAGCACATCTCTACGCCCGCAACGCGAGCGCCGCACCCCGGAAAAATACAGAACTGAGTGAAGTGAACACGAGCCGGCATCACGGACTAAATATTAATCTAATTAAAATAAATGTTATTAGTATCTCATAGTAAGTTTATAGTGTGTGGGATGTATGTGGGGTCACGTCAGTTAACCTTTAGTTTTAAGTGTTTTGTATGGAACGCGTATGTAACGCAAGCGCAGCGCCCTCAGTCGCTCCCTAATACTATCCATAGTAAGTCGTTCCCTAATACTGTACTTAGTAAGTCGTTCCTTTGTATTTGTTTGTACCGTGATTCAATGTAAAAGTAAGAAGTAAATAGTGTACCAATATTAAGTATTTTATTTGAGAATTCCTACGCGTCGTAACATTGACGAACACAAATATATAAAGAATAGATTGGGTCAATAGAGAGACCCAACACTGGTGACCCCGACGTGATATGAAGAAAGCCCGACGTGATTTGAAGCAAAAGGCCAAAGTGATTTGAACTGACCGACGCGATTAATTAAAAGTGAGATTTAACCAACACTGGTGACCCTCGACTTTCGTTACATAGTGGAATTTTCAAATTTAATTAGTAAAGTGAACTAAGTGAGCAGTGAGCGACTCCCCGAACAAAGTGTAGTGGCATCGGGTAGTACATAATGGAGCCATCTACAGAGATGTCAGCATCAGCCACAACAACATCGGCATCGGTGAGTGATTTGGCAGCGATAAGTTTAACATCAAAAATACCACAGTTCTGGACAGATTTACCACGCATGTGGTTTAAACAATTTGAAGCTATTGTCTCACAACAAAAGCAAGGTGATACCACACGATTTAACTTAGTAGTGGCACAGTTAACTAAAGACGCACTTCAGCAGGTGAGTGATATACTTGATTCACCACCACAAGAACAAAAATATGAAGCTTTAAAAAATAGATTGCTCACAGTCTTTGAAGAGAGCGCCGAGCGACAATTTCAGAAATTAGTTAGTGAAATGGAGTTAGGCTCGCAAAAACCATCACGTCGGGGTCACCAGTGTTGGGTCTCTCTATTGACCCAATCTATTCTTTATATATTTGTGTTCGTCAATGTTACGACGCGTAGGAATTCTCAAATAAAATACTTAATATTGGTACACTATTTACTTCTTACTTTTACATTGAATCACGGTACAAACAAATACAAAGGAACGACTTACTAAGTACAGTATTAGGGAACGACTTACTATGGATAGTATTAGGGAGCGACTGAGGGCGCTGCGCTTGCGTTACATACGCGTTCCATACAAAACACTTAAAACTAAAGGTTAACTGACGTGACCCCACATAGTGTAAAATCCGTGTGCAAAGTGATATTGTGTATTGCAACTTTGGCAATAAATGTCTGAACTGTTGGTGAAAGTTTTATTCATGTAGGTTCGCTCCTATAAATATAATGTACCTACAACATTTAAAAGTGCTACAACATGCAAAGAAAAAACAAAACAATTACCTAGTATAGTACTCAACTAAAATAAACCTTAAATTTAATATAATAATATATTAAATTAGTAGATATGAGAGGCGTATTTGTATCAGTTTTCGATTAATATTTTTGTAATCAGGTTATTGACCAATCCAATCTTAATTGTAGAGCCTTATATCTCCCTGTTCGTGTACTAATAAGTTACCATAAAATTAAATAAATACCTATATACTAAGTACCTGCTCTGTTTATTAAATATATTAATTCTAAGTATTCATCTAGAATCGAAACTGAACTGCAAACACTTGTCTTTGGTGATGATATGAGACAAGCACTCTTTGGACCACAAGCCTAACACCAGTAGTACACGCCCTACCCTACATTAGCGAACTGGATGAAGGTTAATTGACTGTTTTAACCTAAATGTTAACTAATAAAAAAACCCAAATGAATCAATGTCTTTGCCTTAATGCAAGATTCACAGACCGCACTTTGACTTTACTTTGATGCAAAGATCTAGGTACCTACTTTGTACCAAAAATATGTTTGAATATGAAGTTGAAAGTAATCTTCGGCACAAAGCTTACTTTGCGAAGGTGCCTTTGCTGTAAAGTAAAGTCACGATTGTGAATCTGGGCCTAAGAAACATATTTTTGGTACAAAGTAGATCTTTGCATCAAAGTAAAGTCAAAGTGCGGTCTGTGAATCTTGCCCTTAAGTACCTACTTACCATTGTTTCTTCAATGCACAAAGAACTAAGAACGCAGTCATGGCTTAAGTTATCCCGTTGCCAATAATTAATTATCAGGTGCGCCCCAAACTTGCCACCGAAGTCATGGAGGCCGGCAGCATGGTGCAAGGAGGTGTACCTACCTACTTGCATCCCCCGTCAAGAATAAATACATAAAAATATTTATTTTTTAAATAAAGTTAATCTTTAAGTTGAAGCGTGTATAGCTTGCTCGCCAATTTATTGTTCAACATTGCCTATAAATTTATTGCACATAAACTTATTTTTTTATGAACGCTGTGCATGAACAGTCTCTAGAAGACAAATGCTCCCCCTGGAAGTAATCCTGGCGGCGACCATACCTACGTAAAGGTACTAGGTAGGTACAGGCACTCACAAATGTGACGCCTACTTTTTTTTAGGAACATAGTGGACGAGGTAAGTAGTATTATCATAACACAAAAGATTCCAAAGGGTCAAATGCTCCTATTGAATCATTGCTATGATCTTTAAAGAAACCTACATAATATTGCTAGAAAAACTCAGTTAGGTATGTAGGTACCTACTAATTCCCAGCCATTATACTCCAATTTAAAAAAAATCAGAAGAGAATCTCTTAAAATTTTTATGCAAAAAGGAAATAAGTAGGAATATCAGTTATTCATTCGTTCAAATAAAAAGCGCATGAATGCATTTTCTGTTTAGTACCCTAAGTACCTATTACTACTCGCTTCGTGCTTTTGCATAATGATGATGAAAGATAACTAAGTAAGTGTTGTAATAAAAGATTAACAAACATTAAGAAATTTAAAAATATCACTTTTACATTATGTAATAATCTAATTATGTTAATTACTTCATTTAGAAAAGATAAACAGTAATAAAATTCGGCAAAAAGTATTATTTCTATACTGAAAGCGCATCTTGTATAATTATTTGTAAGCTCTATAGGTAAACTTAATATTCTATACGAATATTTGAAATGTGGCTTGTTGTGCGAGTTTTTATTTGAAAATCGTGCAAAACCTGTAAATTATACCTACTATTTAATTTAAGTTTTACTATTAATTTAATGAAAATTTCATAACAAAAGTCTCTTACATACGAGTGGCGACATCTAGTTATTATAAGATAAACTAGCAAGGGGACGGCTTACGTACTTCATTTTAGTTCCACCATGATGCCACAGATGGTAGCAATATAGTAATAATTTACAATTTCGTATTTTCTATTTGAATGAATGCTATCGGATCAATATTGCGAAATATATTCATAACTATTAGTTGCATTGTTGTAATGTACAAAACTTTCTCTAAATGGCTGAACTAATAAATAACTAAGATATGCATTATTGCTCGTATCAGTTTCACAATAGTTAAGATTTTCATTTGGCCTACATATCGCATCGACGTTAAAATATTAATATTAAGCTAATGATTTATCACAATAGTATTGTCTATCATTACGCAACGTTGTTATCGTCGCAAGGTAGTAGTTTCTGTGGTAAAGCACTGGAAATGAAAGTTGCGCTTATCCAAATCGTTTATTCAAGCAAATGAACATAATATGAACAAACTATAACATTAAATTTATCTACTTAATGATATTTACATTCCATACCTCGCTTACCTTATTATTTTATGATTAATCTACGTACGTACATCTAGGACACTTACACTAAACTCACAAAAACGCAGAATATAATTTTAAAATCAACAGTTAAATACATATTATTAAAAATATTTAACACATTAAAAATATTCGCTTGCAATTTGACACGACACTAGAGGGCGACACCCCACCCCATTGATTATGCATAAGTTCGCGCCAAAATTACATTCTGCATTTTCATAATTATTATTTACGGAACAGTTATTGATAGCTATCAGTTTTAATCAACGAAATTGTCATTATTTAAACGGAGTGCCCTTCGCGTTGCGAACAACACGTCGACGAGTCTTTAGGAACTCGTGTCCAAGCAAGTAACAGTCGCGTGGGCAGCTCCTCGGATCCGTGACGTGCCTTCAATACTGCTTAGCCTCGGACGGCGCTCGCCGTGAAGGTACCCGAAGGTACGTCATCGACCCGACGCTTCACAACAAAATGCCATAAAATCAACAGCTGGTCATATAAAAACAATAACTCGCTTACTATGTTGTGATTTAACTAAAACTACGAAAGAAGTAAACCGTGTTTCCAATGGCCGCGCCGCGCGGCGACCGACCACTTTGTGAACGATCGACTCTAATGACGGCAGCCATTAAAACCAGGGCGGTGTAATGATACACATATAATATAAAATATACTATATCTTTTTTAGCATGCTACACACGTCATGTACGAAATATAGCTGAGAAGTAATTGAGGGAATTCTTTGGAAACTTAATAAAGCGGAAGACATTTTCAATTATAACAAAAATTTAATGTCTTGTACTTGCAGAGTCCAATTCATATAATATTTATATTATCATATTATTAGCAGATAACTCAATGTACTGTCATTATATATAAACCCAGGATTGTTTTTAGAAAAATATTTTTACTAAACATAGTTGCATAACAAATCCAATAACATACAAAAATATCTAATACAAGGTAATAAAACTTAAGTCTTAAAATTAACATGAACTCAGGGCATGTAATTCATGTGACACACCTGCCTCCGCACACCGTCCCAACCGTCCCGCTCATATCTAAGCACAAGAACTGCACAACAGGCACTTAAGTGTAAATTCCTATTTGCCCACCCACAGGTGGGAGCGCTCATGACAATAATTATCCATACACTACTGTTTATGGACACAGATCAGAACAAATTATAGGAATTGGTGCAGTCACATACATTAGTATATTAATTTATAGGAGTAAATAAAATATTTTTAGTAAAAACTCTATGAGGACATTTCTACACAGACCCATTAAACATACAAAAGACTCATACTATAATATATTCAATATGATTTAGAATGTACTGTAGTCCGTGAAACGCACTCAGTGTTTTTATAATTGAAATTTACAATCTAGACATCACCACTTGTTATCAGTCACAGTGCGGGCACAACTCACTCAGCTCTTTCACCGCTGTCCAAGGGCACTCTGAGCTTGTGTCGCAGGGCAGGCCTCCCTCACTGCTGCTGGTTCGACTGCGCTGCTTGCGTCGCAGACTTGGTGATCACGATGGTCTGCTTGCCGCCCACGCCGCCCTTGCCCAACTGCAGCATGTTAGAAGGTAGCGTGATGATCTTATTGCCACCCACTGTGTTTGTGGACACTAACTTCACGATGGTGGCGCCGGGCGCGAGACCCTGCGCTTGCACACCTGACGCGGGCACCGCCGGCCTGTTCTGCATCATGGCGACCTTTGGCATCGTCGCTACCGTCATGCCCGTCGACGTCTTCACCAGCGTCACGTACTGCGGGGTGGCGCTGCTCTGCGCGTTGCCTCCCGGTGTCTTTTTGATGATGACGGGGATGCCGGCGTTACCGCCCGCCTGCCGCAGCACCGTGGCGCCGCCGCCCGCCCCTGTACTCGTCGTCACCGTCGCCGTTTGCTCGCCAGACTTGGCTGTTACGATCTTATACACAGGCGTCTTAACCTGGCCCGCCAGGGCGCTACTCGCGATCTGAATCGTGCCGCCACTGCTTGCTATAACAGGCAAGTTGCCACCGCCCAGCTTGACTGGCACGCCGGCTGCCACTTTCGTCTGCAGATTAGCGACGCCCGCTTGAATAGGTACGCCACCTGCCGTTTTCACCAGAACATTACTTGTACCAATCTTGACATTGCCTGCGCCCAACTTGAGTGGCACATTTGTGGTGCCCACCTGTCCAACTTTTTGCATGCTGTTTGTTGTTATTTTACCCTGCAAGTTTGCAGTGCCAATTTTAAGCGGCACGGCGTTACCAGCTAGTTTCACGGGCACATTACCGGCGCCTAGTTTCACAGGCACGCCGCCGCCGCCTCCAGTCTTCACCTGTACAAAGCGAGGCGCTGTAGCACCTCCAGCGGTCGCCGGCGAGCCCAGCACGATCTGAGCGTTGGACTGCGCGGTGGACACCCGCACGGTGCCAGGCGTCCCGACGCCGCTCACTATCCTTGTGACACCTTGTGGAGTAACCGCAGCCACTTTGATTTGTTGGGAGGAGCCGGCAGTCGCTGTGGCAGTTGCGGGCGATTTCACAACTGTCTTTCCTTGATAAGTTGCTTGTTTAAGGGTTGGAGTATTGGGAGAAATTTTGACTGCAGCCTGTGCTGGAACCTTGATAGCAGTGGGCACAATCTTTTGCGGCGTCATGACTGTCGTTGTAGCGGGCGACACTGTCGTGGCGGCAGGGCGTGGCGACTCCAGCGGCATGCCGCCGGTTACGGGCGAGTTCACACCATACGCCTTGATAACGTCAGCCGGGCTGGGCACTGCGACTGGCGAGGCTGGCGGCGGCGCGGCGAGCGGCTCGGCTGCGGATGGAAAGCGTGCAGGTGTCACCTTGCCGCACTTCTGTACTTGGAGAAGAAAAGTTGTAACAGTGTTCATTTGTGGCCAACAAAGTTCTAATGATGTAGTTCCAGCTCGTACAAGTGCCACACGGTTAGCCTGCGGAGGTACTCCAACTTCTAAGTACCACAAATCCTTACAACAGATCTGATTGTTCCATGTTTTCCTATAGCCATCTCTTCCTGACCAAATATATAGTCTAGTCTGGATAGCCACAGCACTATGGCCGGCCCGAGCTCGGGGCACACACTCCTCAAACTTGTCCAAAGCTATATTATCCCAAGTCATTGTTTCTAAGTTGAGTGAAGCTAAAGTGTTAGTGCATTTCCATTCTTTCTCATGCGTAGCAAGTTTGGATTCATCTGGTACAAGAGGTACCCAGCCACCGTACACATACATGTGATGACCAATGACTGTGGCAGTGTGTAGAGAGCGGGGTAGTGGCGATGGGCCACCTACTTCAGGGCGTGACCATGACATACTCTCCATGTCGAGCACCCACAAGTCGCCCAGGCGCGATCCGCTCATTCCACCGTAGATAATAAGTGAAGATTTGCCAGAATTTCTGTCTGTGTAGGCAACACCACTGTGTGACTCTCGGGGAGGTGGTGACTGACCGTATGTTAGTGGGATATCCCATACTGTCATAGAAGAGTTGGGATACAATTCTAAAGTGTACAGATCGTTGAGGTACCTTGGGATGTTATTCTTGGGGTCATCGCTCTCATTGGCAAGACCGCCAAATAAATATACCATTCCATTTAGAAGAGTGAAGCTGTGGCCGAGACGGGGGCATGGCGGGAGTCCCTGCTTAGGCGGCAGAGGCTTGAGGCGCTTCCATTCCCATCGTGAGGCCTGTAGTTCGTAGAGATCGTTAGAATACTTGCCGTACTCCACCATGCCGCCAAAAACGAGGAGACGCGTCCCGTCGACTACAAAGCCGTACGCAGCGCATCCTGGGGGCACTTCTCCTTTCGTGACGGGTACGAACCATTGGTTTGTGGTGGTGTTGAAGACGTGCAGCTCGTGAACTATCCCTTCGTTTCCGCCGCCGAAAACTATCATCAAATCTTTTATGGCGACCGCGCGATGGCCATGGCGAGGTCGTGGTTGCGGGCCGGTAGGGTTGTATACTTTTTGCCACTTAAGTACGGCGTTTTCCTTCATTTTTACTATACATTTGTCACTAAAAGCTTTACACCGTATGTATCGCTCGGGATGCGTATCTACAGCATAGACAATGAGAAACGTCGTAAATAAGCTATGAAGAAAATATTCGGGTTACTAGAAGCTACCTATAACACTCTAATTCGAACCTCTCTTTCGCACTCGTAGGAATCAGCTATGAGTAAAAAAAAATCACCTTAGGCAGCTTCGAGTGTATAACAAAAATGGCGTTAGCAACAGCGGTACCAACATAATAGACGCAAAAAGAACGGCGTCGGACGTCAAGATTTTGTCTATGCTATCATATAGTTTTAAAATATTCAGCCAGAGTGTATTAGTCGGGCAAATCATAATATCAAAATAACTAAATAAATTGATTTTTTTAAATGAAAATAACATAAGTAATATTATATGCGTCATCATGAATACAAAATGATTTTCCTTTCCTTTTACAATTTCTTTGTGTGAATGCAATGGAAACTATCACGTCGTCTAGACCACAGAACAAGTACTATGCATAGAAGTACTAAAGCGTACACACTCAGAGACAAATAGAAGTTTAATAGTGCTACGATACCTTCTGACAGTTTATCGATATCGATAGATGAAATTTGTCTATGGGCTATGGTAAATTAACAGACATGCTAATATCAAATGAGGTCTGGTTGCATAAAAGCTCTCGTAAGCGAACTACAAGAAACAAAACGGCCATTTTACAACTCACCGGAATGGCATAGGCCGGCAGCGGCGCCAGGAGCACTTTCAATGTGAAATAATTTTGAAGTTTATATTCATGTTTCATGCTGTAAGTTCAAACACAATGTAAACTGTATATGACTAAATTAAATAAATTGAAAATTGAAATATATATGATCGATCCACACACTGCCTCGCATCAAGGAGCGTAGTGCGAGCGTGCGTGTTCTTGTATTGTTTGTAATTGTAAGTAGGTATCTCTCTTTGTATAGAAATCACGCGTGGTGCAACACACTGAAAACGCATTTAAGCGCTGTGTTACTGATCACACGCTTACATGCAGAGAAACACGTACTCACGCGCGTGGGTTCGGGGCCAGCTGTAAGATTCATGTCACAAATGTATGATTATATTTCCAATAATATTGAAACACATTATTACTGTCCCTTAAAATTGCAGTTTTGTTTAAGAATGTCCTGATTATTTGTGCATAAGCAGAAATATTTTTTGTAATGTTATGAATTGGTACTTTTAGAAATATTTCTCCATCAATTTTATCAATAAATTTCTGTAGTCATCTAGAACATTTATTTCTTTATTTATTATTAGTTATTGAAAAAGTATTTACAATATCATTACAGATAAAAAATCCAATACGATATCATAAATAAAAACCTAAAATTTAAAACAATTACTAAATAAATATACATATTTATCCAATACTATACATTTTTGTGCAACATCTTTGAATTTTGACAGGGTACATTAAAAAATATCAATTTCTATAGAAATAATATTAATAAGTCGTATGGTACGTGACAATGGAGCAAATTTGAGTAGATTCGTCCTCACCGCTGGAACGTTAAACGTGTAACAATATAATATATAACATAATTCTCTCTTAATTTGCTTCATGGATCTTCCGGTCTGATCTTTCGGAAACCTGCAAAAGAACACAATGTATGAAATACTTTCATAGTATTTCATACATTGTGTTCTTTTGCAGGTACAAAGATAGTTACCACAAAATCGTTAACTACAAAATATAGTAATATTTTTGTCATCGATAAAATATGCAGCACAAGTCACAACACTATTGAACATGACTACACAAATTGGTAAAAATGTAAAATATTTAATAATTACTGAATCGAATGGCAAACAGACGATTATAATATGATTACAGTATAGTAAAGTATAAATCAATTAGGTATTTTGCACTTATGTATAGGTTTTTAGTATATATTATTGGTTTGTTATCTACTCACCGATGGAAGTTGACGATTTAAACTTGATTTTCTTTGCGAAAAGAATGTAATTTACAACCTACAATAACGCAGGACATTGCATATCCAATGGGCTTAATATTACTTCACAATAGCATTATGTAATTATTAAATAACATATATTATTTCACAAAACAGATAAACAACAATGAAAATTACGAGCGGCGGTATAATCCGACAAAATTGTCTAAAGGCCTTGACAAGTTGGAACATTTGACATTAGTTCGCTTTTTAATTCGGCATCCAAAGGTAACCAAAGGTAACCAAATTGACGTTTCTACAGTGTACACCAGCCGTCCTTAGCAAAATTATTTATCTCTTTCTTTTCAATGTATCCGGCTTATTTGGAAAAATAGGACAACTATATGAGGGTGATTAACACTCCTTCTATGCTTTAGTACTTGTTCTGTGGTCTAGACTCTATTCAGTTGGATTTAGTCAATGTCAATAAACTGTCAAACTCACTCAAATGAAAAATTAGATTCGTCTTTTAGTTACCTATGCGCACACATTATTATGTATTGTGTAAAGCAAAAATTCTGTTTAATTAATATTTAGTGTTATATTCAATGATGAATTTAATGTGATAATGCTTCATTTTTTTTAAGACTTAGGCAAATGCAGTGTCGAATTATAGCCACTACAGCAAATTGTGTGTAACCAATTAGATGCAAAATTTATTAATCTATGATTGTGTGTATGCATGGAAGAATCCTCATTTCTTGTAACGTAAAATATAATTATAATTCAAAAGCAACTATAAAGAGACTGTTCTGTAAATAAATGGCTATTATTATAATGCACCATTTAATGATAATTTTATACTCGATGAGAAAAATGTAACCATATTCAAATATTAAAGGTACTTAATAAATATATTCTTACTAATAATTAGTGGATACGTTTTAAGTTTTAAATTAATTTGGAAAGTAGTTTCTAGACCAATAATCACGCCTCGGCTCCATTAGAATTAGCTTTGCCTTGTGGTTTGTCAATAAGGGTGTTTAGGAAAAATTTTGCCACCAATTGGTGCCACTTCAACTGTCTTACTGAGCCAATTATGGGTTACCTTCAAAAAGAGCTTGACAGCTAACCTGTAGCAACGGTGCTGCCCTCTCGTGGGCACCATTTTAGAAAACCTTTCAGCAATTTTCTTTTGTCCATAAATACGTGAGTTATCCATTTTGCCTCTAATATGGCGAAGGTGATGATGGCTGGTCCGTGTATCATGCCCATGAACGGGTGCTACTTGGGATGACTGGTAAACCTTAGCATCGCATACATTACAACATATTATACTACATCCAGTATTACCTTGTCGTTCAATATGACCAAGAGGTGCATTTACCATCTTAATTAAAATAAGTAAAAAAATTTGCTAGTAGATGAAACTAAATAATTGACATCCTCTCTTCTTTCCTTTTTTTAATCTTGGTAATATTATTAGTTGGTTGCTAAGTAATAATCACTTTGTATGGCTCTTTGGTTGCGTTGAGTGTAAACATTGTAACTCATACAAAAAATTGTAATTTGGAATGTACTGATTGAAAAGAGTGGCCTGAGTGTCTTGCCAGTTCTTATCACGGCTCTACCCTGTCCGCGAACTGGCTGAAGGTAAATTAGCTGACATTATGTAATTATGTAATTTTGACGTTCATAACTTTATGATCAAAATGATATAAATGCTTTGAGTTTGAGTTTTGAAAAAAAAAATAAGAATTACGTGAAACGAAACATTCTTTTGCTTTGAGGCACCTATCTTTGAACTCATCAGGAATCTAGCATTACACTAAAGTTAAATTATACTCAGGTCATGTATGGGTCTCTCTTATTTCAGCATAAGAAAATAGACTATATATCACACACCAAACAATGTTTGCCAAAGATTCATTTTTGCCAAAATTTTATTTGTCAAAATATTACTCGGCAAATTAACTCTACAAAAATAATTGTAAAGTTTGGCAAGTGAGCGTTTAGACAGTATCTCGGTTGCCAAAAAGTAATATAACCAAGTCGAGTATTTCAATTGGTATAATATAATATTGCGCCAAGTATCATACAGCCGAATAGTCTTTATCATCAGTCTTCAATTTAGCATTTACAGTCAGTCAAACAAGGCAACCAGACCACGTAAAATACTTTATTTTTTTAGTGTCCACATTGAATTTGTATTTTTAAATCGTATACCGATGGAAAATAAATATTTTCCGTTGTCCGGTTGAACAGACAACTGAATTGTACTACGGGCATAAGATACAAGACAGTAGCTACAAATTAAATTACAATGCTCTCAGAAAAAATATTAAAGGTATAATATAAAAAATGTTTCTGGCACTCGCCAGCCTCTGCCACGGTACGCTCACTTTATTAGTTCAGTCATGCCGGTGCGTTGTGTTGTGTGGTCGCAGTTCTAGTGGTTCTACCCTGATCTAACCTACAGTTCTGGTAGCAGATCATTTTTCGGTCGTTTATATTCACTGTCCTAACAAGTTATTTGACTAAATTAAATGTTTGTTGTCATTGAAAAAATAAATTAAATTGTTTGTCGTAAAAAAATATTGTTGTCATTATGTAATTATGCTTTTAAAATTTTGTCGAGTAAAAATTTGTGTACTAATCTTAAAAATTTTATCTTTCATAATGTTGCATTGGTGTAATAAAAGTTTGCTGAAAATTGTTTGGTTAATGAAATATTGTTAAAAGACTTTTGGCGAAACGCAGGATTATATATAATATATTATTCATTGATATAATTCTAAGAAGTATTTATAGTTATTTATTTTTACAATACAGCATGTTAAGCAGTCATATCGTTTCTATATTGGCGCATTATAAGTTCCTTTATGAAGGCAACTTTAATTCTATAATCTATGGCCACTTTAGTTTTAGTCATGTATCCGAATATGTTTTGATATATTTTTAATGTTGGATGCATTGGTCTAAAACGCGGGAAGGGATGGCCTTCAAAACTTATTTTCTTTGTTTTGTTTCTATTTTTCGTGTAAAATTGTATACTCTGTGGTAAAAAGCAATGAGTTTGCTAAGATTTATGTAGTATGTTTGGTAGGTTTTTGGAAAACGAAAGTTTTTACGTAGCTAAATTTAGGAAAAAATGATAAAAATAATAATATATCATTTTTATACTTAGGTAATGTGAAAGTGAATTTAATGTGCTAATTATAATAATAGAGTACCTACTCAAATAATTTCGCCACAGTGTACCTAGTTAAATGGTTTAACTAATGTTGATACCTCATAAGTCGTAAGCACAAGTAAGGCGCGGGCATGACAGACATTTTATTACACAGTAAACAGCCAGATAAGTTGAGATAAGCAGAGCTCAAGAAAGCAAATTTTTGTAAAGATACTTAGCACAACCTACCTGTCTGTAACTAGCATTTTCATTTCCCTAATAATATTAAAAATGCGAAAGTAACTCTGTCTGTGTGTTAAGCTTTCACGCCTAAACCACTCAACCGATTTTGATGAAATTTGGTATAGAAATAGATTAGACCTCGGGGAACAACATAGGCTATCTATTATCGCATAAAAATGGCTTCAAGGGGTTGAAATAGGAGATGAAAGTTTGTATAAAAAATCGTCAATGTAAACAGCGATATAACCGAAATTCACGCGGGCGGAGCTGCGGGCAACAGCTAGTAAGTAATATATGCTGTTCAATGCAGTTATGTAAAATAAAGTTTTTTCGCACGGCGTGCATTTTATGCCTGTGTGCTTGCAAATTTTTGATATCTCACCTACATCTTTATTATTCTATATCGACTTCCACATTTTTATGAAATGTTGGTGACTCAGCGAATGATGACAGAAATGAATTTAAATATTGGTCGTTTACATATGACTCACAGTTTTTGGTTTAACGAAGTGCTCTAAAGAATAACCTTACCTTTAACCTCTATAACAGTGTCTGAAAAAGGAGGTTATAGTATTATTTACATTTTTACAAATTAAAGAGTTGAACCCATACATAATTAAATAAAAAAATGAACTAATATGCTCATTGGAATGTAAGATTTTTAAAAATATGGTATATAATAATTATTAGCAGTTAATATTACATTGCGTAAGAAAATCAATCTTTCAGATTGTATATACATAGGTACCTATACATATGTATAATTTACGTTACCTACTTACGTACTTCATTGTCTACCCACCTACCTAACTAAATATGGTTTGGTATGATTAATCTACTAATTACTATGTTAATTAATTCTCAGACTCGTACAGAATGAAAAGGTAAATGGAATTTGTTCTGTTTTACTTTTATGATAAAAGGAAAAATACGAAAATTATTTCTAATGAAAAGAACGCTCAGACAGTCACCATACTGATTGTAACTTGGGTACTTATTTCAGACTAGCTGTTGCCCGCAGCTCCGCCCGCCTAAATGTCAGTTATTGCGTTTTTCATACAAACCTTATCTCATAATTCAACCCCTTCAAGCCATATTTTCGTAATAAAAGATAGCTTACGTTGTTCACCAAGGTCTATTCTATTACTAAATCAAATTTCATCAAAATTGATTCAGTGGTTTAGGCGTGAAAGCGTAACAGACAGACAGTCAGAGTTACTTTCACATTTATAATAGGTATTAGTATGGATTGACTAACTTCTTTATGGATAGGTAGGTAATACTACGATTGATGGTAGACTAAAATTGTGAGGATATCTGGACTTAAACATAGTTATGTTAGTATCGCCTGAAGCACTTGACGGTAGTAGATCCACGCTGGTTTCAGCATGAATGGGCCGGATCGTCCGGGGAAGTACTACCCTCTCATAGAAGATCGACTTAAGAGTAGTAGTATCCGTACTACTGCGTTTCGTTCGGTGAGTGAGAGTGCCGGAGGCCCAATTTCCCCCCTATCCTCTTTCCTCACCTGCCTCATTCCCTTCCTCTAACTCCATTCCCAGCCGCCATAGTGGAGGCCACTATACCAGCAGTTTAAGACGATAGCTTTTGGTATGGTGGCCACCACTTCTGGATTCAACTGACTGCTTACCATCAGGCGGGGTGGAGTCACTTTGGTAGGCTAACATAAAAAAAAAAAAAAAAAAAAAAGCATGTAATACCCATGCTTTTTCTGTATGAAAAGAGGCCTTTACCCTGCTGTAGGAAAATATAGTAGGTACTTACTTAGTTATTTATCTGAACTAATAAACCTAATTAAGAGAAAAGAATATATTTTTTGTATGTTGTTTGTTCCGATTTAACTCAAGATTACGTTACCGATTTAAAAAAGTTTTTTTTTTATATTAAGCCATCGTTTTAAACTGCTGGTATGGTGGCGTCCACTATAGCGGCTGGGAATTGGGTTAAGGAAAGGGAGTGAGGGCGGTGAGGAAAGAGGAAAGGGGGGAAATTGGGCCTCCGGCACTCTCACTCACTGAACGAAACGCAGTAGTACGAATACTACTACACTTACGTCGATCTTCTATGAGAGGGTAGTACTTCCGCAGACGATCCGGCCCATTCATGCTGAAACCAGCGTGGATCTACTATCGTTAAAACCTTTAAAACACCTTCAAAAAGCTACAAATATGTAGGACAGGTACCATAGGCTATATTTTATTATGTTTACCATATTTTAAGTCATTTTCAAAATTTCAATACCTATTTTTAGTGCTTTTGTAAATCTGAATGATGCCTTATGTTACTATTGCTATAATATTTTCAGTAGGGATTTGTTGTGACACCGTATGAAACTTTTGATACCGAAGCGAAGCGTGGGCGGATGCCAAGTTTATAATAATTACATATTAGTATAAATTATATATTATATTAGTATAAATGATAAGCCGATTATACTAATCTCGACTGGGGAAGCAAACTCCAATATGTATGTACAAATTGGGCATCCTCCATCCGGTCGAAAACCGCAGAATGCTACTAAGATTGTACTTATTGGCTTAGGTACTGGCCAAACAATTCCCCTAACAGTAGAATAGTTTGCGTAATCAGTTAATCACTTACCAGAAAGTAGAAGGCCGACTAATCTACTATCTACCATGTACGTACTTTACAAACACTAAATTAACAAAAAAATATGAATTGTATCAAATACAAACCGTTTCCTTTATATATCTTACACAATTAAAGTGTATATTTAATTAACTTCTAATATCAATTTCATTTCAATTTGCTATTCAAACTCATGAAAATAACAAACGACGGCGACGCGAGCTTATATTTTTAGCGCCTAAAAAAATGTAATAGCAATTATTATTGTTTGCGTACAATGTTAACAAAGACTGTCTAGGCGCATAACGTGTCAAGTTCAACATTTAATTTTGATAAATTGGTATTACAAATTAAATTATGTAAATTTAATTTATGTTTTTATGAAAGATCGCCAATTGGTTTTATTAATATTTTGGTTTTTTTATCATTGTATTATTAAATATTCAACAACGTGAAGAAAAATTACACTCGACTCCGGCAAAAATTACTGACATTAGCTTACTATTATGTTGACGCTGTATATTGTATATTTTATTTTATGTTCTAATGCTTGCAAACTAAGAACTACATGGTCAATGAGGTAATTCTATTAGAATTCCGTTTCTTATAAGGGCCTAAAATATCAATCCTTTAGAGCTATTCATGCTTACTACGGTACCTAACTATTAGCGCACGAAATGTGAGTGTAATAAATTATATTCTATGCTTATTATTCCAGATATCTCGATGGTAGTGGCAGGTGAAACTGTCAGGTAAACTGGCGATCTTTTATTAGCCTATTGAGATATAACTGAAAAACTTACAGTTTCACTTATTTGTCTGGCACTAAAGACAAAAAATACAAGTTGTGTAAAAATGTAGGTACTCGTAAGTATGGTCCTTGGTAATGTTTCTACGTTTTACAACAATATTTTGATGAAATGTGTCATACGCTTACACTTTCCTTGTGACCTCCTTTCCTAAACGTTCCATTTGAAAAGTTTGGACCTCTGGTCACGTAGATGGTGAGGGCTTGTGGGATGAAGATTGATCGTTGTTTCTCATGCCAATTGTAAACTAGGACAGTTATGGGGTAGCAATGGAATTAATTAGTTTGTTGCAATTTATACAAAATATCATACGTCTGAGCATATTGTTATAAAGAAGGTTTATATTCATCAGTACCTAGGTAGGTATAATATTTTTCAAGATGACACTCCTACACTAGGCAACAAGCTACGTGTAGGAGTAGTTTTTACTTACTAACATGGGCACTAGTATGTAACGCACAAAAAGTACAACCAGACTCGTAATAAATACTTACGTAAAAAATTAAATAAATAAATAATATCACAATAATCACACAACGCCATTTGGACCCAAAATAAGCATATACTTAGTAATAGTTTGTGATATGGGTTCTAGAATGCGGATAAACATACTTACTTATATACTTTTTTTATGTAAATAATTTGCACTGAGCGAGAATCGAACCCGCGACTCCTGCGTGGCAGTTCATACACAGTACCACCGAACCTCAGAGGTTGTCAATACGTAGGTGCCTTTTTATGAATCAAATTTCGTTCCCTTTGAGAATCGCCACCACAGCAACTGTACGCAAGGAACGGCGTCACCAAGGCAGTGTAATTAATTTATATCACTTCATGTTCGTGTTTTGTCCACTTCGAGAGAAGTCTGTCTTCCCCGCGGTTGCGTATAGAAAATATCTCAAGGTACTTATTTATTTATTAGCGTTTGCACACGCCTCCTTTGCGTAAATATCGTTCTCCCAGACATTTTATGTTATTTACATATTTAAAAGATGAGTAAGGAAAATGTGTTTAAGGCATTGTAAGTGTTATTTTTTGTTTTTCTATCCGGGCAGCTAAAATAATTCGTGAAGATGGTATAAGAGTAGAGTAAGCAACATAAAATTGTCCATGCGAGAAACACTATTCAGATCCTGTTCGTAATGGATAAATTTACGTGTGTTCCAGACTGATTAATTATACAAAAACTATAAACCATGGAGTGATGCAAAAAAAGTAGATGATAAATAAGTAAAAGCATCTCACTAAGCCGCCATAGTGGAGGCCACTATATCAGTAGTTTGGCTTTTAGAATGGTGTCTGCCACTTCTGGATTCCACTGACTGCTTACCATCAGGCAGAGTGGAGTCTCTTTGGTAGGCTAATAAAAAGAAAATACTTACCTACACATTTAAATATTATTCTGTGTATAAATGCTTACTACAGACTCGTATAACAACACTAAAATAACACTAGGATCTAAAACACTCTGTTCTAAACATGTAGGTCAAATTCTGATGTCTGCTAACCCCGTACACGTTGACCTTGTCGTCGTGAGGTTGCTGTGGGCGGATTTATATCCCGCTTTTAATCTCAGGGTTTATTATAATACGGTTAATCATTTTCTTATTTAGTTTTGCTTAAATTACCTTTATGACAGTAGGTACTTATAAGAACAAATATTTGTTTTAATTGCCGCCGTAAGTAAAAGCGTCTTGTTTGCTAGCTAAATAACATGTAACTATTTATTTTATATAAAGCACATTAGGTTAGATATATATAATTTCTGTGGTAGGTATAAACAATTAACTGCTTCTAATATTTCATGATTTCGGCTTAAGACAAAACAATTTTTTTAATATATGATTTTTACTATATTACCCGATTGGCGATATCGCAGAGGCGGATTACTTAGGTTAGCACAATTAGTGTTGCTTCCCCCCCAATCGGGGTTCTCGCCTTGTCGCGGCGGGGGGGCTTACTAACCTTGGTTACGCAGAACCACGGCGAACCAAGAGGAACCCCAAGGAGGCGCCGCTCCTCTGGGCTTTGGTGGTAAGCCCACGATGAAGCGGCTCTGGTGGGTTGCGGTGCTGTTTGGGCGGCACCGCAACTGGGTCAGGCTGCGGTGTTGCTTCGGCGACACTGCGGCTGAGGAGTGGCGAGGCCGCGGCGGGAGAGGAGTGCCGGTATAACGGTGCGCTGCTCTCCCTACCTTCCGCGGCCTCAGCGGGGCTGCAACCGCCAGATTGATGACGCGGTGAAGTAGAGTGTCGGTATTGCGACGCGCCGTTCTCCCTATCCTCTGCGGCCGAGTTGGAAGGTGGCCTGCGGGCGGCGATCGGGCAGTCGCCGCCCGAACAGCAGGAGCCCGAGACGGCAGTGCGCGTGTTCCGCACGCGCCTCTCTGGCTGGTCGTGAGCCGCACTCATCCATTGGTTGCCCGCCACCTTTGTTGGTTTACCTTGTTAAGAGTCTGCCCACGCTGCGTCTTCTTTACTCCTTAGCTGTGCATTATAAATGCAGGGTGGTTAAATTATTATTTCTTAAAAGTGATTTTTCATTTCACGCACTTTCTAAGTTTGTCATTTTTGACTGACGGTGAAGGAAAACATCGTGAAAAAACAAAAAAAAAAGAGTCAAAAAGTTAAATTGCCAATCCGCCTTGAGCAAGCGTGGTGATTAATGCTCATACATTCTCTATATGAGAAAAGGCTTTTGCCCTGCAGTGGGACAGTAAACAGACTGGTATTATTATTATTATTTATTCTTCTACATAGCTGTAATTTGTACACTTCAAGTACAGAATATCGTTAGTTAGAAATAAGCCAGATGTGCTAACACAATCGAGTAATTACCGTATTGATTGATTGATTAAATAATACACCTATTTCAGTACTTCAGTAAGTAAATATTAATAAGGTAACTATAAATGTTATCGAGGATCGATAACATTTATAGTTACCTTATATATTATATTTACGATTTTCGATGTTCTATATTCAATCTAAGTTTTTTTTATCCCTATTTTGATCCCGATTTTCTGCAATGGATCGTTCAGCGCTGAACCGTTATTTTAATATGACTATAATGTCTAAATTGAAATTACGATTCAGCGCTGAACGAAAAATTGCAAATAAAAACAGGATTCTAAAGAATCTTGGGTTAAAGAATGTATATAAAAAGCCACTGCAAAGCTGAAAGATCTTATGCATAAAATATGGATTTAAGAAATCTTAGATTAAAGATCGAATATAGAAAGTGTCCGTAGAAATCTATTATTTGTAATAAGTAAGTTAGTATAGTAGTGTAAGTGGTATATTAACAATTGAGGGCTTTCTGCTTGCCCATGCTAGTATTAAAGAAGTCTGTTTAAGTTTGTGAATGCTATCAGAGGTTGACAACTAACATAACACAAAAAAAAAAACATGAATAAATGACAATTTTTTTTTTGATAATTGGAGTTTCGCTCGGAGAACAGGGAATACCGAATAACCCGAGAATATGAAAAGCGCCTCTAGTGTTTCATGTGACTACTAAATGTTTTCAGAGGTCTACTAAAAACGAACAAAATTTTCTTTATTATTATCTGTGTAGGTATTTGTGTATGTACGGCTGGTGGTATCAGTTTTAAATCAGGTGTTAAAAAAATTGTTTCTCACTATTCACCATTTTTCTCAAGAAAATCTATATGTAAATTGGATTTACTATACTTACTAATTTTAAGTGTATTATATAAATAGGTAAATTAATTTCCATTAATCACAAATATTTAATTTAACACCATGGTATGTAAGAAGAGCCCTTTCAGTCAGAATAATTATGTAGTGAATAATATCCCTACCTTAATTCGTTGGAATTATGTCCGGAATGTAATAATAGACTAGTGTTGTACCTACTACACGAATACAAACTACCTTCTTAGCTGACGAAATGAATAACATTATGTTGCTTACTCCAAGAACCCAGGACAAACCACATAAATAAGTTTTAGTTTTTTTTTTTTTTGACTGGCCTGTTGGTCTAGTGGTTAGTGACCCTGACTGTTAAGCCGGAGGTCGTGGGTTCGATTCCCACCCAGGACAAACCTTTGTGTGATGAGCATGATTGTTTGTTCTGTGTCTGGGTGTAATTTATCTATAATATGTATGTATTTACAAAAAAAATATATATAAGTAGTATATCAGTTGTTTAGTATGGGTTATGGGTAACACAAGCAAATATAATTGCTTAATTTGGGGCTAAATGGCGCTGTGTGAATGTGGTAAAAAAAAAAAAAAAAAGTATAACACGACAACAACACACAACGCCATCTAAACCCAAAGTAAGCTTAAATAGATTGTGTTATGCGTTCTGGAATGCGGATATACATACTTTTTTATAAATACATACATATACAAACACCCAGACAAATGCCAATAGATATGTTCATGCACACAAATAGTTGCACTGAGCGGGAATTGAACCCGAGGCCTCTGCGTGGCATTCCACAGTACCACCAAACCACAGAGGCAAAGTAGTCAAATATGGTTTCAATTATTTTGGCAAAAATATAAGAGCTTTTAGAATAACACGCACTCTATGCTAAAACTCATACAGCAGTTAGATAATTATGATAAAAATATCATTCAAACATCTATGATTAACTTTGATACTACTCACTGAAAACGTAAAAAATTAAAAAACTATAATCCATACTAATATTATAAATGCGAAAGTAACTCTGTCTGATTGTCTGTCTGTCTGTTACGCTTTCATGCCTAAACCACTAAACTGATTTTGATAAAATTTGGTATAAAGATTAGACCTCGGGGAACAACATAGGCTATCTTTTAGCGAAAAATAGCTTGAAGGGGTTGAAATAGGGGATGAAAGTTTGTATAGAAAACGCGATATAACCAACATTCTCGCGGGTGGAGCTGCGGGCAACAACTAGTTGGAACTATAATCTAAAATTTTTAAAATATCAGAGTCGTACCGGAGATCACCCCTTCAATCTAAACTCACAAACTGTACCCCTTTATGTATAATATTAATAACGGCTTTAAAGTAGGTATTCACCACAAATATTCTTTAAAGATATTTAAAAAAGATTTCAATGAATGACATTTAGCTAAATTCGCCCTCAGTGCCGTGCAAGCACCCGCTCGCTACGCACGTAGACGCCGCGTTAACCTTGCTACGAGCGGGAGTATAACTTTACATTTTGAAAGTTTCAGACGCCGCGTAGACCCTGCTACGAGCGGGAGTATAACTTTCGTAATAAAGTTTAATATTGGAAGTGTTATTTAAAATACTGTTGTGTTAGAAATATTAATTAATGTTATATAAAATATTGTTTATGTGATTAATTTGAAATGTATAAACTATCTGTCGAACTATTAAAATACGTGTACTTTTTTTAAAAAAACTTGCATTTTAATAATATTAATAAATAAGACATTGTATTAATCAATACATTGTAAAAACAGTGTAAAGCTGAAGTACTGTGTGATAAAATTATTGTTTATTAAAAAAATGTCCAGAACTATTTAATAACTAAAAAACCACAATGACAGAAATAACAGAATTCCTTCGCATAAACGAAACTGAGTCTGACTTTTATTTGCGATGTACAAATTTGACTTATTTCGATTGCACAGAAGAAGAAATGTTATGGGTGATGATGGGGCCCCGAAGGTTACCTTTGCAGAAGATAATCCCCATATCGGTGTTGTTGTTGGTGATTTTCTTGACGGGTGTAGGGGGGAATATTGCTGTCTGTGTGGTGATTGTGAAGCACCCAGCTATGCGGTCTGCAACTAACTATTATCTCTTCAGTTTAGCGTTGAGTGATCTATTTTTATTATTATTTGGTAAGTACTTTTATCAGTTTTTTGATTTTAAGAAGCTTTATATATTAGTAAATAATATAATTGAAACTTAAGTTGCGTTATTTTCATAGTAAAATAACTGTAAGCATTATGGTTACATACATTATTTATAGCTATTACCTTTTTTTTTTTTGGTTTTTAGACATTTATTCTCATAAAGAATTACAAATAATTCACTTACATGAGAACATAAATTTAGTAAGCATACTTATGCGGTAATAAAGTAAAAAGTTGTCACACATTACAATAAAATATTTCACTACCCTCCCCGTCACAAACTCGAGCGTAGATGGACTTCGCACAAATACAAAGATATAGAAGAATAGCCTGCTCAACTAGAAGTGCTATTATTAATTCAATGTCACGTTATTTCGTACATTTATATTTTAGTTGTTATGTATAGGTATATGTGAACGCGGGACTTTTATTAGGGTTTTTTTTTTTTTTTTTTTTCTTTTATCATTGTGGCTTCTTATCAGTTTCGTTAAGTATAGTTCTTAGTTATATGATGTTTTAGCAATTTTTTGAAAGTACCTAATTCTAAAATGTTAGCAGAACATATTTTTAAAATATAGCTCCGATTATAAGATAAAAATTAAAAACCTCGAAATATGACACTGTATTGCGACGCGACGTTGCCACTCATGAGGCGTAAACGCTCATTAAACACATAATGTAGGTAAATCGTTTTTAAAATAATTGAAACTATTATGTTGATGTACTTGCTGATATTTTTTTTATACAAGTTTAGTGGTAAAGCCTTCCTGATGGTAAGTGGTAACAGTAATTTATAGTAAGAAATGGCTGTGTTTTCCAAGCATTGCAGAAGTAATAATGCTTAGAAAACACAACCAAGCCATTGCCGATCACTGAGAAGTGGATGAGGAAGGAAAGGGGAAAAGGAAGAGGACCGAGAGAGGTACTGCATGTTAAAGACCTTTGACAAAAGTTGTTATTTATTTATTTATTTATTTATAATAGGTACACAAACAGATCACAGTCTCAACATAGCAAGCAGTAATAATGGACATAATATATAAACCAGACAGTAATCCTATGATAGTGTACACAGCATGAACATATTAAAGCAGATTACTCGTGCAAAACATTATTAAGATCTTACATTCATAAATTCGTTAGCGTAGAATACAAGTGGGTAATTGCAAGTAGGTTTTTACTTAATAACAAATTTTACATTATAACTAAACTTGAAACTTATCGGAACAAAGTATACCTGATACAATATTTTTATATCTAGTGAAGTTTACGTCAAAAATGTCGACTTCTTTATTTAAACGTGCTACTTTATTATATGCTCTGCACATTCTTACTATTGGATTATAAAATGATGTGTTATTCCTATATACCTGAATTGCAAAAATGTTAGGATTTCGAGATCTATGTGAAGTATTAAAGCTAAGAGAAGAGAGTAAAACCGGTGTATCGATAGATGAATGAACCAATTTATGCAAATAAAAATAAAGTAAATCGTATCTTTGACGTCGGGTTTGCAATGAGACAACATTAAATTTACTTAACCTCTCGGCATAATTTAAGCGACCATAATTGAATTTACGAGTAAGGAATTTTAAGCACCTTTTTTGTACTCTCTCTATATTATATATATGCGTTTTATAATAAGGAGACCAAACTGGGCAGCAGTATTCTAAGATACTCCTCACCAGACTAAAATAGAGACACAGAGTACTTTGTGTATTCTTAAAGTCTTTAGTGGACCTTATAATAAATCCCAGAAGATTGCTACTTCTCTTCACCACATGTTCGTAATGTGAACGGAATGTTAACTCCCTGTCAAATAAGACTCCCAAATCCTTTACCACCTCTTTTCTATTTAACACGCTATTATCTATAAAGTAAGGGTGAAGCATTTTGTGTTTCTTCCTGGTAAAAGAGATAACACAACATTTGTCCACATTGAGGCACATATTGTTTGACGAGCACCAGTCCGTAACGATGTTGAGATCACGCTGAAGAGCCAGACTATCTGTGGTCTCGTTTATCCTATTATAAATCTTTAGGTCATCAGCGTATAGCAATGCAGGGCAAGATAATCGATTAATAAGATCGTTAATAAAGACTATAAAAAATAGCGGACCAAGATGTTAGAACCTAAGTACAGCTATTTAGACCATATTTGTACCAATTTTTACGCAAATAAATGATTTGAATTTAAATAGATGGCGCTAGTCGTCAAATCAAGTATGAGACAACAATTGAGAGGTTTTTGAATCGTATCTCTTAATTAAGTTCGAAGGCTTTTAGAAAGAATTCAGAGCCTTAATAATCAGAGGTCTAGGATCTCTCATTATTTAGCTTTAACTGATATTAAGCTGTCTATACATTAGAGGAACGTACGATTGCTACTAGCGAAAACCGGCCGCTATATTGGAGGTCACCGTATGAATTTTTTTTTTAACAAGGTAAGTACATTGTGGTTATAAGCAAGTACACATCATTTTGTAAACAGGCTGAACAACTCGAATGTTAAATGAGTTAAAACACAATGTTCGTACTGTCCCGAGTTGAAATCAAACTTTGTGCAACTGGTGAAACGTGGATATTAGTCTCCTCAGCCTATCACTTTGACGAAAATGCTATGTATCTATGTATGTAAAAGTCATTCAAAATATTTTTATTTCTTTCGTTTTAACTTTTTTACATTCAGTATTAGATATATTTATCTATCCTTGTTTGATGAAATACTCAAATAATCTCATTGTGTTTTGTGGACACATGTACTGAGGCAGTTATTTTATAATTTCACTGTATTTTCTTCGATAACAAAGAGCTTCCTGCCGGAAATGTGCTCATTCTCTAGTGATCTGTCTTTAGATATAGCTTGCTGTATCTAAAAACAGTCGACTATTATGATATTATGCTGATAAGTTCACTTGGGTAAGACCGCTATTATACTATCATAGAAATATGATCATAGATGTGTGAGTCATTTCTAAATGAAGAACATATGACGGTATAATAACTAGGTACATGTGATTCATATTGCCTATGATCATAGTTAGGGGATCCTTTTTGACAGCTAGCGTACAAATAGGATCTTAGTCAACACACTAGCACAGCCTGTATGTAAATAGAATGTGCTAGTGTGTTCTTCTTCTTTTTCTCCTTTTTTTTGGCAACAGAGCCGACGTTGTGTCAGCTATTTCTGCCAGCGTCAAGTTTAGAATAATATTCTTGTTGATGATATTATTGGTATATTACAATGATAAAATAGAAAAAATGTGGATGAAATTAAATGACAACCATCTTCCGTGAAAACAAAAGCTGGATCCGTGTTAGTGTGTTGTTAAGCAAGCTGTCAAAAAGGATGCTATAACTAGACTGTGACACTAACGTAAACGTAGCATCCATAGCAACGGAAAACACGAGTTGATGGTATATGACGTTTACATGATCAATAGGTGTATTATGTAAAAATGAAGAACGTCATCATAAAACTATGATCATAGAATTTGACAGATATGAAATCATATATAAATGATTTAAATATGATAATGTAATACCGGCCTAATACCACAATAATAATAGTATTTTATTCAGCTAGAAATATTTTATTCTTTGAAAAATAAAAGAAAGGTGAAGACATTGGTCATGAAAATATAACTCACGCTAGTTTCGATACCAGGGCCTAGACAAGTGGCATAGATTTCTATTCTATTCATATAAAAGTTTAAAAAACGTATGTAAGCTAACGCCAACATTTTCGTTAGCTTATGTCAATCCCATACATTTTTTAATCTAATAAATGAATTGATTCCAGTCTCAAATTTTATGTTACGATTAACATAGGCTGTAGTTTAATTTGCTGACATTCTTTAAACTTTGACGTTCTGTGTTAATTTAATTGACTTATATGAATAAATATATTTTCATTTTCATACATTTTTTGCTGCACACATTTTAATTATTCATTTTTATTCTGTACTGTTTGGACTATTTATTTGAAAAAAACTCATTCGAATAGATGCAGTGATTCTATAATAATATAATATAGCCTATGGATCTCATAAAAAAACTTTTCCAGTGTAAAATAGTAATTAATAGCTGTTGACCACTTCAAATTGTTAGCAAAACCAGTGTAATTGTTTGTATTAATTGAATTTTCAGGTGTTTTATTAGATGAAGTTTGTTTAATTGTTAAATTAATTTTTTAAATGTAACATATCAAAATAATTTTGCCACGTTAACTGTCATAGTTGTAAAAGTACAATATTTTACGTTTTTCATTGTATGCTACATTTAGTTAGCATTTCTAATAAATAATGTGGAGTACACAATTTCATGGCTTGTCTCAAACGGTAATAAAGATTACGATATTCAGCAAAATATAACTTTTGCGAAGTTAGATAGCTTTCACACTAGGCAACAAGATCTGTATGGCGGGCTAATTCACAAATATACAACTAGCATTCCGCGGCGCGGTTTCACCCGCGTCTTTGCTTACTGCTCTGCTCCTGTCGCCAGTAGCGTGATATTACATAGCCTATAACCTTCCTCGAAAACTGGGCTATCACACGTAAAAAGAATTTTTCAAATCTGACTGGTAGTTTCAGAGATTAGCGCGTTCAAACAAACAAACAAACTCGTCCGCTTTATATAATAGTATAGATAGATTAAGAGCCAAACTCTACATACATACATAACTTCACGCCTGTCTCCCATTAATGGGGTAAGCAGAGACTATAGAACGCCATTTGCTGCGATCTAAACATACCTCTTTGCCTTTTCAACATTCATTACAGGTGCTTGACAACACATCACCTATTTGGTCCGCGTATGTTCGTCTAGGGCGATCCCTACCTACTTCTCCAGTCATTCTCTTTCATAAAACAAACTCTAGTTAGTACACCTTATACTACGAACCAATGTTTTTGATTCACATAAAGTTTTGTATCGTGTAAGAATTAAATCCCTACACTTTCACTTGTCATAGAAGTTTAAGTTTAGCTCTTTGTAATAATGTATTTTTTTCTATATTAGCCTACCAAAGTGACTCCACTCTGCCTAATAAAATAAAAGCAGTCAGTGGAATCCAAAAGTGGTGGACACCATTTCAAAAGCCAAACTACTGGTATAGTGGCCTGTACTATGGCGGCTTAGTGAGATGCTTTTTCACGCCCCACTTAAAAGACCCAGGATCATAATTAGCTGGGAACACATGCTCTGGTAAAGAGTTCAATGCTTCAATTGAGCGACAAAAGTATGAAGTGCTGAACCTTTTGTATTTCAGGCAAAAATCTATTGTCTGTTTGATGATTTAATACAAAGTCAAAGTCGTATTTCGCTTTTTTTTTATATATATATTAGCCTACCAAAGTGACTTCACCCCGCCTGATGGTAAGCAGTCAGTGAAATCCAGAAGTGGTGGGCACCATACCAAAAGCTATCGTCTTAAGCTGCTGGTATGGTGGCCTCCACTATGGCGGCTGGGAAGGGGGTTAGGGGAAGGGAATGAGGGAGGTGAGGAAAGAGGAAAGGGGGAAAATTGTGCCTCCGGCACTCTCACTCACCGAACGAAACGCAGTAGTAAGGATACTACTCAGTCGATCTTCTATGAGAGGGTAGTACTTCTCCGGACGATCCGGCCCATTCATACTGAAACCAGCGTGGATCTACTACCGTCGCTTACTAAAAATAAATCAGAAAGTAATTTCCATGGTTGATATGTAAACTTGGCATTTAAATAAAGCTTACACAAAAAGCCGGCAATATCACACAAACCAGAGTTTTATTCGCTTTTTTGTAAATGTGATATCCACGAGGCTTTTATATAAATAGGTACCTATATAATATACTTTGCTTTGAACGTGTATATTTTATGTAGTGTACGAATTTCTCCTTCGAACTGTCAGAATTGTGTTATGACACGACTCATGCTTAGCTTGGTTTATATTTTTGTTTTAATACTTAAACTAGCGAACCGCTTGGTTTCAAATGAATTAATATAAAGTGCCTGAGTGATCTTTAAGTCCGTTATATGTTTGAAATTCCAGGGTCTTTCAGATAAGAAAAAGTAAAAGAGATGTAAGGTGAAATGGATTTAAAAAACAAGTTACAGAAAGGAATGTTCCAATAAGATCAATAAGATTCGCTTCAATAATACCAGCAAGAATGTACTATCTTAAAAATGTCAACCAAATTTTGTTTAAAGCCAGTGTAAGTTATGCTAAAAGCTCATTTAATTAAATTCCAGTTTATTATACGCCTAATGTTCAAGAAACATTGTTTTTACGACCTACTGAGTGCCTTATAAGTAGGGCTCTTAATTAAGTAGTGAGTTATGAACCAAATACTTTGTACTTTCTAAGTTTATCTTGGACATTTTTGACCAACGGTGAAGGAAAACATCGTGAGGAAACCCGGACTTAGTCTGAAATTACCAATCCGCCTAGAGCAAGCGTGGTGATTAATGTTCATGTCTTCTCTTTAAAGTGAGGACTTTGCCCTGCAGTGGGACACTAAAATAGACTCGTATTATTATATAGAAAGAAAGAAAGAAAGAAAGAAAGAAACATTTATTTGGTGCAAAGTAATACATTTGAAAAACTAAGTTTATAGATAATTATGTATATAAACAGGAAGTTTTATTTAGATATATTCATCACACATTATACAAAACAAGTGATACCTCGTTTTTGCACCAAACGGGTGTCCAGTTCAGCACGTGCGTATATGAACTTAATCTGTAAATAGTACAAAACGAATTCGGTACGTTTGTTTTTTTGAACCATGCAACGAATTTCGATCCCTTTTTCCTCCTGGTCAAACTGATTTGGCTACGAAATTCCTAGTAGTCAAACTGTGAATTATTTCAAGTGTTTGAAACAAATTCAAACGTTGATCCATTATGTTTTTTAACTACTAAAACTCTTCAATAGAGTTTTTACGTGTAAATACTAGACATATATGTAAGTGTTCGTGTTATACAGGAGGAAAACAATATTGAGTTTGGCGACGAGGAATCGCAATTCCTCGTGGCCAAACCAGTTTGGCAAATCAGTTTGACCACTAGGGAAAAAGGATATGGTTTTCACTATTGTTCATAAAATTTCTGCCGGGTATCGCGAAAATCTTTAAAATCAATTAGTTTTTTATTATACAGAGGCATAAGTTCTAATTTCTTAAAAATGTTTTTATATTAAAGCTAGCAATTTTTGCTAGAAAATACCCAAGAAGTCCTTACATAGGTCCTAGGTATCATAACTAATGGACCATTACAACATGTAACTACAGACCTCCATTATGAAAATCCCAAGAGGTAGAAGTGTCTAATAATAGTCTATATTTAATATTAGTTGCTTCGTTTATTGCAAGTTTACGATGGTTTGTGATGTAGGATTTATAAAGATAGCTTCCTCATAATTTATTACTTATAGAACCGATAACTTAGCTAACTTTTGATAATTTTTCACGGTAGTAGATCCACGCTGATTTCAGCATGAATGGGCCGGATCGTCCGGGGAAGTACTACCCTCTCATAGAAGATCGACTTAAGAGTAGTAGTATCCGTACTACTGCGTTTCGTTCGGTGAGTGAGAGCGCCGGAGGCCCAATTTCCCCGCTTTCCTCTTTCCTCACCTCCCTCATTCCCTTCCTCTAACCCCATTCCCAGCCGCCATAGTGGAGGCCACCATACCAGCAGTTTAAGAGGATGGCTATTGGTATAGTGGCCACCACTTCTGGATTCCACTGACTGCTTACCATCAGGCGGGGTGGAGTCACTTAGGTAGGCTACAATATAAAAAAAAAAAAAAAAAAGATATAATATGACTATGTGTGTATGAAACATTAGCTTTTCGCAGCGTGATTTCACCCACGTTTAGTTAAATCTTAGGTAACTATTCTGCTCTCGCGACTCGTAACGTAATGTTACAGCCTATACCCTCCTCAAGAACTAGACTACTAAAAAGAACTATTTAAATCCGACACGTAGTTCAAGAAATTAGCGCGTTTAAACAAACAAACCAATAAATTCTTCCGCTTTATTTTACAAAAATCTGAAGTGATTACACTTTTTCCCGTAAACCTGTGTAACTTTGTGTAAAAAGAATTGCAATCTGTCAAGATTTAAGAACTTTAATAAATCAAATAATATTCTGTCGCTTCTCCGAGCGCTTTGTCTTAAATGATTGCTTCTATAAATAAACAGCAATAAATCTTGTCCAAATAGAGTTGACGCCTGCCGACAATTATTTACTCTAAATAAGTGGAAAGATACAAATTAATAACGTTTTTAATAGACTGTGTTTGTTTCTTTTACAAATTGCTTGGATTTCTGTGTTTATTTATTTTGTTTAAAAAGAAAAATGTTTATTTGTACCGTTAGATATTTCTTTTTGAAGTGGCAGTACATAAGGTAATTTAAGATGATAAATAGATAATATAAAATAAAAATAAATATTTAAAACAATCTACGCAGCGCTATTTAGACTCATATGCAAATGTTATAGCTTTTGATGTATGCATGTGGACAAACATACTCAAAAGAAAAACAAAATACATTTATTCTGTTCTCAAACAAAAATACAACTGCGTAAGAACATGTAAACTAAATTATATGAGAGACAAAAATAATTGCTCAGTTTTTTGCTACCTCCTTGTTAATCAGGTAGGCAGCGCTGTAATTCTGTATACTTACTTAAAAGAAAGAAATTACATTTATTTGACACAGACAAAAGACACACAAATTTACACAAGATAACCGACGACACATTTAACAACAACACAACATATACAAAATCTAACAGGTTGGTAGCATGTGTCTCACGGCTGCGCCAAATAGACCCAGTTCAGTATGCCAGACCGCTAGTGTTAGACGCTGGTTTTTAACTGGACCTTAAGATACAAGTAAAAATAGAAATAGAAATAAATACTAATCTCATCTTATTTGAGACTAGCTGTTGCCCGCAGCTCCGCCCGCGTAAATGTCGGTTACATCGCATATTATTATTATTTATGAAAGAATTTTCTAAAATAAATGTAGCCTAAGTTACTCCTTATTACATCAGCTACCTGTCAATAAAAGTCCCGTTTCAGAGATTAGCCGGAACAAACAGACAGACAGACAAAAATTGTAAAAAAAATATTTTGGTGTATGTACCGTGTATATAATTATGTACATGTAGTAAAAAAACGGTTATTTCAATATTACAAACAGACACTCCAATTTTATTATGTATAGATAAATATATACGTTTAGAAATAAACCATACATTACCTGTACGTATAATAACTCAGCCATTCGTTTCCTTTGCGTGAAACTTGTCAACGAATCAGTTTGTCGATTTCCTCGCTACGTTCAGAAAGTGTGATTTGTTACGACAATATCCGTGCAAACATGCGAGAGAAAATATAGTTATTTTAGTTATTTGACAAAGAGTAAACTGTTAAATTTATACCTATACTGGCTTCCCGTGGCGCGGTTTCACGCGCGTTTTAACTTACTACTCTGCTCTGGTCGTCAATAGCGTGATGTTACATATAAATAAATATAAAAATAATATAAATAATAAGAAATATTCGAATCCGTCGAGTAGTTCTAGAGATATGCGCGTGTAAACAAACAAACCCTTCTGCTTTATGTAATATACTTACATTGTATTTTATAAATATCTATAAGTCTGTAATGTATTAGTGTGTTTTTATTGAAAAACAATGAAAATTAAATGTGGCATTGCAAGTTATACAGCTTTATCCGTAATCTATAGACAATACTTGTTTTCAAAGCATTGCTAAAATAAAAGCTTAGAAAACAATCAAGCCGTTGCCAACCATTTAGGAAAAAGGGGATAAGGAAGGAAAAGGGAAAAGGAAGAGGATCGAGGATAATCAGGCTGACCGCGCTCTCAAATTTATTAAGGCTTAGTAGTAAAACTTGACAACCTCTGTGGTTCGGTTGTACTGTGTATGGACTGACACGCAGAGGTCGTGGGTTCGATTCCCGCTCAGTGCAAATATTTGTGTGCATGAACATGGCTATTTGTATTGGTCTGGGTGTTTCTATGTATAATATGCATATATTTACAAAAAAAAAGTATAAGTATGTTTATCCGCATTCTAGAACCCATATCACAAGCTATTAATATATGCTTACTTTGGGTCTAGATGGCGTTGTGTGGTTGTTGTGGTAATATTATAAAGTATCTAAATAATATGTCTAACATTCACTTACCCGGTTCGAACCTTTAATACGTTCTAATTTGCGTACTGTTATCTATCTAGAAAAAGAGTGTGTGTACTCATGTACGCACGTAAGAAGTTATACTTCTTTAGCGTAACAATCCAAAAATACCAAATAATAACAACGCATACATACATAACAGTTAACCTCAAATCTATAAATGCACTTAAAACAGTATGTTAAAACCACTTCTACCACTAATATTCAAAATAAATATTTTTACTGATAAATGATCAATAAAAAATATCTATCACCGTCATAAATATAATTGAATTGATATAAACATCAATATATTTTTTATTTATTCACACTGATTATTTGTACTGATACGACACACAAAGGTTCGCAACTAACTTCAGGGTGTTGCTATTTTCTGTCGGTGTGCGCGCGCATTGTAAAAATTCACTCTCATCATTTTTCCCAATTGCGCCAAAAGAAGTATAACTTCAATAATTATTATTAGTGCCTACTCATCATTATCCAGCAAGTTTTCAAGGGCATACTCCGGTTAGTTGGTAATGAAATCTATTAATACTTTCCGGGACAGTAAACTTATATGGCCGTGATGACAATAAAACATCTATTGTGTCTACAGTAGTGACCATGAAAGGGTTAATTGGCAAAACTGTTGTATACTTTGATTAATTAATTATACTTATAATTAATTAATTAGTTTGGCTTTTGGAATGGTGTCCGCCGCTTCTGGATTCCACTTACTGCTTACCATCAGGCAAAGTGGAGTCACTTTGGTAGGCTAATATAAAAAAAAAAAAAAAAAAAAAAAATTAATATGATTAACTTTGTAGATGTTATTAATTAGATTGTATTTAATCTGCATCAATGGTTTAGTTGTGCGGACTGCCACAGCGGTCTTGGATTTTATCAGAATTTAAAATATTAGCATTCTGTCCGTTATGTGTTACACACCTCTGCCTAATCCTTCAGGAAAAAGATGTGATGATATGTTATGTAATGGTATTTAATTAAAGAAAGAAAGAAAGAAAAATATATATTCCACGCTTACAAAATCGTAAAATAAATATAAAACGATAAAACAAAAACAAAGGTGAGCCAAAAAAGGGACCTTTCCAAGCACTGAACAAATTTTAATTAATAATTAAATCCATACTAATATTTTAAATGCGAAAGTAACTCTGTCAGTCTGTCTGTCTTTCACGCCTAAACCGATTTTGATGAAATTTGGTATAGAGATAGAATAGATCTCGGTGAACAACATAGGTTATCGTGAAAAATGGCTTAAACGGGTTGAAATAAAGGATGAAAGTTTGTATGACAAACAGTCAATGTAAATAGAAATATAACAGATATTCACGCGGGCGGCGCTGCGGGCAACAGCTCCAGCACAACAGTTAGTTAATCATAGTTAAAATATAAAATATTAAGATCGTAACAATTACGTCTAACTTAAAAGTTACAGTACCGATCAACTACGCAAACTTAACGTAATAAGTTGTAAGTTACCAACAAGTAACTCTTTCGATCCTTTCAATACGAGTTTCAAGAAATATCTTCGCCGTTATACTAACTTTGTATAAGTTTCAGTCTCCTGTTGGTACCGACAGTTTAAACAGTTTGCTCTTTACAATTGTAAGGTAGAAGAATTACTTGAGATTAGTTTCGATTAGTTTGTTACAATGAAGTTATTGAGTTAGAAATTATTCAAAGTGCTTCTCTGTTCTTATCTGTCCAATTAGTTAAAGATTGATGAATTCTCTAAATCTATATAAACTATTATATAAAGCGAAAGAGTTTGTGTCTTTGTTTAAACGCACTAATCTTTAGAACTACCAGTTGGATTTAAATAATTCTTTTCCCACGTGTTGGCTTACTGCTCTGCTCCAGTCGCCAGTAGCGTGATGTTACATAGCCTATAACCTTCCTCGAAAACTGAGGCTCTATACAAGAGGCAAAAAAATTTTAGATAGATAAAAAAATTTATAGGATTGGCGTTAGCTTATGTCAATCTCATACATTTTTAATCTATTCTACGAATAGAATAGAAATCTTTGACACTTTTATAGGGCCTCTAGGCTATCATACGCGAAAAGAGTTATTCAAATCAGACTGAAGGAATAAGGTTTTTACGGGACAATCCCACCCACATGCCCATCACTGTGACTCCTGTTAGCCAGGATTAACAGTGATATCCAAGAAAAAAACACCGAGCTTTGACACTCGGGAGTCCCGGGGACTGCTAAACCTACTGTCTTGGACCCCGCAACGAATTTAATCAGAAGTAAGAGGAGGAGTTGGAAATAAAATGTCCACTTCCCTCCATTGCAAAGCGGGCGACAAATTTAATCTGTATAGGATTATGACCTATTAAAAGAGAGCACCACGGACACGTAATATTAAGGGACCTATGTGAGCTATATCTGATTCCAGTAATATGTATGGCAGAAACGCTTAAACGCACGGAAATTCACCCTAGATGACACAAGATCCTCATAATAAACTGGTCCTGATGTAACTTGTAAACTATTTAACATTATTTCGCGGTCTTTACGCCAAAGACTACACTCCCAAAGAATGTGATGAGCAGACTGTTCTTGATTGGAACACTGACAACTCGGCGAATCAACTAACTTAAACGAAAATAGTTTGCTCTTAAAGTTACCATGACCCGTAAGAAATTGGGCGACACAGTGATCTACCTCTATCCATGTTCCTTCCAACCGTTTTACAACTGATGGAAAAAACTGGTACAGGTGGCGCCCCTTAGTTGAAGTATCCCAGCGCTGCTGCCATTCGCCTATAAGACTCCTATAAACTTCATTTTCTTCTTTAAATAATCTAATGATTTTCTGGCGATCGCGCGATTGTAAGAAGTCACTATTCATGCCTTCGTGAGTTCTATAATACATAGCCGCTCGTCTCTGAACCTCAAGATCAACCGGAAGAACACCTGCCAGTACTGGCAAAGCCTCAAGGAATAAGGTTGTGGATTGAGCTCCCCGTCGAGGTTTTCTCGAGAGACTACAACATGGAGTTCTTCAAGAAAGGAGTTAAAAGGTTTTTAACAGGGTCGGCAACGTGCTAGTGATGCTCCTGGTGTTGCAAGCGTCCATAGGCTACGGTAACTGCATACTATCAGGCGGGCCTTATGCTTGTTTGTTAGTCGTATAAAAAAAAGACTGGTACTTCCTGAGATTAGCGCGTTCAAACAAAGAAACAAATAAATCTTTCGCTTTATTTAATTGTATATATATAGATACAGAACTAATAATAGTGCCGAAAAGCAGAGAATTTTATACAAGTATTTATGTTCTAAAATATACATTTAACAGTCAGCGTGTTTCTATCTCCAAATATACTTAATTAAATAAAAATTAAACCCAACAATTATAATTACTCTAAGGTAAGATAAACATCGTAAACTTTACGCGAAGCTTTACAAGGAATGTCGGCCATGATTGTTGGCTTACAAATTACTGACTGACATCTCAGCTAGCATGAAACCGCATTTTCCTATGCTTCCATCCTTTTCTGTCACTGGAAATCGTCATTCACTAGAGCGAGAAAGAATGAGAAAACGCGACAGCATACAACTCTGAATGTTCTTGTTTCGATTGAGTTTTATCATAGTAAAGTTGAGGTATTTAATTTGGAGAAAGTTATTCACAAGTTTTATTGTAAATCATACCATGTTATTCGTTATATTATAAAAAAGGATAAGGAATTTATATAACATAAGTGACATGAAACATTTAAAATTAACTAGCTGCGCCCTGCGGCTTCGCCCGCTCGAAAATTGCTATGTGTTTAATTAATGTAACTCGGGAATCAAAGCAATTTTCGGGATAAAAAGTAGCCTATATCCCGAAACCAAATCTATCTACATAGCAATTTCCATTTAATACGGTGGTTAAGTATTCTTAAACTTTCTAAATCACCGCGCAATTTTCTTACTTTTTCTTTCATAAGAACCTTCTCCTGACAATAACAAACACAACAAAAAAAGAATTATCGAAATTGATCTAGCCGTTCACGCGTGATGCCATGACCAGGGGAAATAGGGATTCATTTTTATATTTAGATAATAACAATAATAATAATAATAGATAAAATGTCAGCCGACTTACTTTTAGTTAGTTAGTTGACTAAAATTAACTTATGAGCTTGAGATGTGACTCATGAGTTCTTGTTCTCATGTGAAGAACTAGCAAGAAACTCAGGACACTTTTTTATTAACTAAATTATTGCAACTTTTAAAGCGTTCTTATTTCAATTAGCAAAATGACATAAGTAAAACACTAGCTTAAACAACCATTATGCACTGTCGACTGGTCGCTGACGATTCGGTCGACAGTGACTGTGACTTTTCAAATAGGTGTTTACGCACTTGATCGCTGGTCGCTCGCCTATGTTTTGGTCACCGAGATACTGAGTCACCCGCGACCAGTCGACATTGCGTAATGGCTCTAAACCTCTGTAATCTATAGTAAAATCATTCGCTTGCTGGGCGGAATGACCAAGGTTCGATCCAAGTGAATTTCAATTCGTCATGACATTAACAATAGCAATAGAATAACTTTGTGTTAATCAGGCGTCATTTAATCAAACTACATATGAGTCAACAATATTATGTAGGTCATTTGTTCTTTGACCGAAAACCTTCCTTCCGGAGTAATAGTTTGTATAGAATGTAGGATGATTTGTCTGTTCTGTTATAGGGCTGACTAATACATATTTCATTAGTAATGTCCATTGTAATGGCTCAATTTAATTATTACTCAAATATGTACTATTAAAACTTACCTTTATTATTTTTGTCGCAGGCAAATTGTATTAGTTCTAACCTAACCTAACCCAATATGCCTTCGGCATATTATATTATATCGCCGATGACAGCGAGCGTTTACAAAATGCCTAGGCAGATTGTAAACGGCGGATTTCTACAATTTGCTGCGACAAATACATACGTTTCTAAGCAATATAGTTTGGTAGAAAATGTTGTTCTCAGAATAAACACCAGGTGCGCTGTTCGCAATATTTTTTTTCTAGTAATTAGGTCAGCATAGGTCGCCACGTGTAAATTATCATACCAGTTCGTTATGTCCCACTGCGGGCCAAGGCCTCTTCTTACACAGAGAAGGTGTGAGCATTGATCGCCCCATGCGCTCGACTTATAGGTAGGTAACTAAAATATAAAAAACAAACATCAAAATTATATGGCATTTTTAAATACAGAGGAACTAACACACTCATTGTTTCTAGAAAACTCCACTGTAGTTACAAAAAGTTGTGTAAAGCTATAGGAGGCGAGTTGAAAGGTATTGTAACTTTGTTAGCTCTGTAGTCGTTGTAATCGACAGCTAAAGGTACAACTTTAAATTACTTACACCCGTTTATTAACATTAACACGGCTTTTTCTCTGAAAGTAAGCAAAGGACTAAGTACTACTACAGTTTTTTTATTTAATTGCCGACGAGCAAAAAGCTCACGTATTTGCTCCTGCAATGCCAGGGTCTCTGGGATGTCGCTGCTTACCATGAAGGGAGTGGGATAGGTAAAAAATTCAGGGAGGTGAGGAAAAAAGAAAGAGGGGGAAATTAGGCCTTCGACACTCACTCACGGTAATAGTACGGATACTATCACTCTTACGTCGATCTTATAAGAGACGGTAGTACTTCCTCGGTTGATCCGGCCCACTCATGCTGAAACCAGCGTGGATATACTACTATTGACGTTATAGTTACAGACTAGACTCAAAGATGATGTTTTTTCTAAGACAAAACAGTGGACTTTATATGATATCTCGACGCAAATGTAATTAAATTACTTATAAATATTGAAGTGTATATAGAATATCACTTATATTTGGGATAAAGATCATCTCTTTATTTGCTTGGATCATATTATTAATTATTTATACTATTATGTATAGCGGTAGAGTTTGTTTGTTTAAACGCTCTAATCTCAAGAACTACCTAACAGTCGGATTTGAATATTTTTTTCTGCGTATGATAGCCAAGTTTCCGAGGAAGGTTATAGGCTATGTAACATCACGCTACTAGCGACTGGAGCAGAGCAGTGAGCAAAGACGCGGGAAAAAACGCGCCGCGGAGAACTATTATACTATAAAGCTTAATAGTTTATTTGTTTGAACGTGCTAATGTCTAAAACTATCGGACAGATTTAAATATGTAATTCTATTTGCATTGGTAGCCCAAATTCTGAGCAAGGTTATATAGGCCATTTAACATTACGCTATGGTTCACAGGAGCGGAACAGTAACCAAAGATATATCTTAACGCGGGTCAAAACCGCACTGCGGACAGCTAGGTAGGTACTTTTTATTTAATGCCACGCATGCCAAGATAATTTCATTTTGATAAATATTTGCGACTCATAATAAAGAATGTTTAATTTAATTATACTGAAACTCGAGCAAGGATCATCTGATATAATTAATATTTTTTTAATTTTTACATTAAGTTATTTGTAATATAATAATAATAATATAATAATAATATGTGGACACTATCACACACTGTCGTCTAGTCCCAAGCTAAGCAGAGATTGTGTTATGGGTACTAGATAACTGAAATATAATACATATACATACTTTTTTTTTTTTTTTTTTGTAAATACATACTTATAATAACATAGGAAACACCCAGACTAAAGACAAATACAAATGTTCATCACACAAATATTTGCCTTCCGCGGGAATCGAACCCACGACACCCGGCGTCACAGTCAGTTACACTAACCACTAGACCAACGGTGCAGTCATTTGTGTATTATTCTTAGAGATTTGATTAATACCTACGCTTTTTTTATATAACTTGTATCGATGTTAAGTTATAAGTAGTAACCGTAATTGAACGTGGCTATAACTACACTAATATTATACAGAGGAATGCTTTGTATTTTTGTATGCAACGCATAAACTTAAAAACTACTAGACCGATTTTAAAAATTCTTTTACCATTAGAAAGCTATATTATCACTGAGCAACATAGGCTATATTTTATCCTCGTACGCCCACGGGAACGTGAACCACGCGGGTGAAACTGTGTGACGTCCACTAGTTATCAAAACATTGAAGAAATAATAATGCTAATATACGGTAGTAGATCCACGCTGATTTCAGCATGAATGGGCTGGATCGTCCGGGGAAGTACTACCCTCTCATAGAAGATCGACTTAAGAGTAGTAGTATCCGTACTACTGCGTTTCGTTCGGTGAGTGAGAGCGCCGGAGGCCCGATTTTCCCCCTTTCCTCTTTCCTCACCTCCCTCATTCCCTTCCCCTAAGCCCATTCCCAGCCGCCATAGTGGAGGCCACCATACCAGCAGTTTAAGACGATGGCTTTTGGTATAGTGGCCGCCACTTCTGGATTCCACTGACTGTGACAGTATCAGGCGGGGTGGAGTCACTTTGGTAGGCTATAATATAAAAAAAAATTCTTCTAAAACACCCACTAGAAAAGAATAAAGCCTGAGGTGCGCTCTTACTCACCGAGCGAAATTTTAGCATGAAAACTAATATTTTACGTTAATATTCTATGAGAGGGCAGTACTTCACCGGTCGATCCGGCCCATTCATGCTGAAACCAGCGTGGATCTACTACCGTAAATTACACCTCTCAGACGTGGTAAATATGTACACTGTTTCAGGTTTCAAATAAATATATCAATGTAGATTAATAATAGAATATTGTAAATAATATAGCAAAATGCGCTTTCCGCGGCGCGGTTTCACCCGCGTCTTTACTTACTGCTTTGCTGCCGGCGCCAATAGCGTGATGTTACATAGCCTATAACCTTCCTCAAGAACTGGGCTATCAAACGCAAGAATTATTTAAATCCAACTCGTAATTTCGGAGATTAGAGCGTTGAAACAATCAAACTAACAAACTCTTCAGCTATAAGTAATAGTTTAAAGATAGATAGATATTAATATAGATTTTAATAAAATTGTTATACCCGTACTATATAAAACTTATTAAATTGTAAAGTTAATAAAATACGTAAGAACGCTGTAGGGGGCGCCACTGTGACGGTCTCCATATTTTTATTACAGGGTTTATTAAAGTAAATTGCAACGCACCCTCTTAGCAATTGCATTGACGTGTTATACTTTTATTATATTTCTTGTGAATATGATAACATTGGATAAAGGCTTAATCTATACTCTACATAAGCGGAACAGTTTGTTTGTTTGAATGCCATAATCTCGGGTACTAACAGTCGGATTTGAATTATTCTTTGACTCACTAGCAAAACGTAGACAAGAAGCTTCTGCCTACCCTTTTAGAAAAAACATCGTTGGCACAACAAAAACATAATTTAGAGTTAGCAAAATACATAAATGGGGTAAAAACTTGGGTACTCCTAATTATGGCAAGTTGTTCCTTGTTAATTAAATTTTAACTAATTTCAGCGGATTCCGCTTAGCAAAACATCCCTTAGTTAAGCTTAGAGAATGATAAACAACCGAAAATAAGATAATTCAGCAATTATGGAAAACATTGAAAGTTCAAAGAAGAGTATTTTTTCACTAGTCATAAATTTAGTTTTCCATAACCTACATAATACGAGTACTTATATACATTTAAAATTAAGTTTTTCACATATTTTTCTTTTAGTACCGAATGTACTTACAAATATTCTTGCATCACTTTCTTGGCGGCAAAAATTTTTAAACATAATTTTGTAAAATGGGGGGGAATTATGTAGCGGCATGGGCCTGCATTGCAGTTTTGTGTGGGAGCGTTCACACAACCGTAAGGCTCGCCAGTCGTCTCCCCACAGTCATGTAGTGCACTAGTATCATTTTCGATTTAATGTATTAATCTGGTACCAGGAAATTATAGTATACTTTTATCATGAAGTACTTAATTATTTATTTATATATCAAAAATCTTTTGGTAGTACCTAATTCCACGCTGGTTTCAGCATGAATGGGCCGGATCTTCCAGGGAAGTACTACCTTCTCATAGAAGATCGACGTAAGAGTAGTAGTATCCGTACTACTGCGTTTTGTTCGGTGAGTGAGAGCGCCGGAGGCCCAATTTCCCCCCTTTCCTCTTTCCTCACCTCCCTCATTTCCTTTCTCTAACCCCATTCTCAGCTAACATACCAGAAGTTTAAGACGATGGCTTTGGTATAGTGGCCACCACTTCTGGATTCCACTGACTGCTTACCATCAGGCGGGGTGGAGTCACTTTGGTAAGCTTATATAAAAAAATTAAATGAAAAACTATTATATACAAAAATAATCCTCAAAATTCTCTTAAAAATGCCTAAGTCACGTGAACAACATTTGTAGATACTATTGATATGAAAATTTACAACCTCATAGAGCAATCTATTTATAACCTTAATTTGTCTCCATCCTTGTTTTTATTAGTACAAAAGAAAAAGACAAAACACAAAGTAACATTAAAAAAAATGCTGCCATAAGAGCTGGTGGTAGGCCCCGGTATAAAAAGAATGTCACAAACTAGCTTTTAATTGCCAATTCGCATTGAGCGCACGTGGCGATCAATACTCATGTATTCTCTAGAAGAGGCTTTTACTTGCGGTAACGGGCTGCTATGAATGAAAGCGCTCCAATGGAAGACGCTGTTTCTTTCTGTCCAAGAGCCCACTAACGTCTTCCATGCCACGTTCAGAAAATTTCTTCTTTAAACATACATAACTTCACTCCTGTCTCCTATTAATTTGGTAAGCAGAGCCTATAGAACATCATTTGCACGTGTAAGACTACTACTAATAATATAATAATTCAAAGAGGTTAGTCAGATGCCATAGACACAAAGAGTCTTGTTTTTTTTCGTTTGTCTACAATGACAGATACGAGTTACATTTGAATTTGGCACTTTTGGAACGACATTCGTGATTGATTATTAATAAGATTGATTTGATATTGTGAAAAGTGAATTAAATTGGAAAATATCTGTACAGTAGAACTAAACATACGGGAATTCACGCGATCATGCATTAGCTATTTACATACCTTATTTTGCTTGACGTTTCGACCAGGTTACACCGGCCGTGGTCACAAGCAGACTGATGAGGCGATGTCACGGCTCCGTATGCGAAGTAGATTCTAGATCTACCCTCACATTTTTGTCTTTCCACGTACTATCACAAAACACACTGACAGTGTCCTTATTCTGTATGCCGCCGTATTCCGAGCGTTAACCGACTGCGCAAAGCGAGGTTGTGTAATTTGAATCACTGGATTCCACGTAGCCGAGAGCTTGAAGCCGTCTTCCCTATTGAAGTTTGTATGTTTTTTAATTTCAATAGCTTCTCGTACCACCCGAGAGTAGTAGGTACGATCAGTGGAGAGGACTTGCGTATGATGAAATTCAATCCAGTGATTGGTGTACGTTTGCAGAATATGTTCGGCAATCGCTGATTTGCTGGTCTGTCGATTCTTTACAGCGGCGATATGTTCTTTGACCCTTTCAGCAATAGTCCGCTTAGTCTGGCCTAAAATGCTCAGGGTCACACAGATCGTAGGCTCTGTTCTTCAACGAAGTCGTAACGGACTGCAAGTGACGAGGGTGGTGATGCGACGTAGCATGTAGGTATCTATCCGTGTGTGTTAGTTTGCGGTAGACACAGTGTGATAAAGACCCATCCGTTCTCGCGCTCAATTTGACATCTAAAAATGACAACGATCTTTCCGTTACCATTTCGTATGTGAACCTTATATTTGTGTCTGGGTGTAATTTATCTATAATATGTATGTATTTACAAAAAAAAAAAAAATGTATATAAGTAGTATCTCAGTTGTTTAGTACCCATAACACAAGCAAATATAATTGCTTAATTTGGGGCTAGATGGCGTTGTGTGAATGTGGTAGAATATTATTATTATTATTTATTATTATTGTTCCACTTCCTGTTTACAGCCCGTTACTATACTAAATACGTCATCAACGTATCTTTTCCAAAGTCTGAGAATTCCCGTAAACCTAGTTCTACTATATCATGCAACGCGAAAGTTTTAAAGGAAAAATCTGTACAATTATTGTTTCATTTCTGAGTTGAGGTTGATTACCTACAGACGATACAACCTTTGCCTCTTTAACATTCATTAATATTTTCATACACACACGTCGGTTACAGGTGCTGTTAATTGTACTCTTTTTTAATTTGTTCTAAAATATTAAAATAAAGAAAAGATGAGAATATCAACGATTTGCAATTATGACGTAAAACATACTAATACCCACGAGCGAAGCCGGAACGGGCCACTAGTAGCTTATATAATAACTGTGCTATGAATAGAGCAGAATATTAGATTTCTCTGTAATAGTAACATTAGTTAACACTTTCCGGAACAGTAAACTTAAATGGCCTTGATGACAATAAAACATCTAATTGTGCTATTGTGTCTACAGTAGAGTCCATGAAAGGGTTATAAAGCTCTTTAAACACAACGGTACAGTACTGTGTACATTACCACGTACTACAACACTGAAATGAAATGAAATGAAAGTATGTTTATTCATATAATAATATGTCAATTAAATTAACAGTTGTGAACGTCAAAGTTTACAAAATGTCAGCAAATTAACCTACAGCCAGTTCGCTGACGAAGTAGAGCCATGAGAAGAACTGGCAAGAAACTCAGGCCACTCTTTTTAATCGCCAAGATATTAAAATTTTTGTAAGTTACAATTTCAAGTAGCATGCGAAGAGATAATTAATTACTTGTATGTTTAGCTATACTTTTAAACTATTATTATAAATGCGAAAGTTTGTGTGTGTTGTGTGAGTTTGTTACCACTTAGCGCCTAAACTGCTGCACCCATGTGTACATAGATTCGGTGCCGGAGACGGACTATAAGTTACATCAAAACACATAGGTACCATTTTCCACGCGGGCGAAGCTACAGGGCGCTGATAGTAATACATATACTTCACGCCTGTCTCCCATTAAGGTATGTAGAGACTAGAGAATGCCATTTGCAGCGATCCTTATATAATTATAGGTAATAGGTTAATACGTAGATAGGTACGTAATACACAATAGGGTAATGCATAGTTGATAGATTTTATAATTACGTTGTATAGAGCTTTGATTGCGTTGCGTGTTGCTATAAATTGTACATGTATATATATGATAATTACATTATCTGGAGATTAAAGGTCAGGTTTCTAGCCAGAGGTCCAACAACTGGCACGAATGCTAATGGAATAGATTAAAAAATGTACGGGATTGACACAAGCTAACGACAATGTTGGCGTTAGTTTATGTCAATCATTTTTTAATCTATTTTATTCTATTCTAATAACATTTATGCCGGGTCCATCTTTTGTTTTCACGGAAGATGGATGTCATTTAATTTCATCTACATTTTTTCTATTTTTTATCATTGTATTATACCATTAATATCATCAACAAGAATATAATTCTAAACTTGACGCTGGCAGAAATAGCTGACACAATCGTCGGCTCTGTTGCCAAAAAAAAGGAGAAGAAGAACATTTATGCCTTGTTTAAGCCGTTTGTTTTTCTCAAGGCTTTATAACTTACCAACACTTACAGTGGCCTTTCTCAAAAACTGGGCTATCATACACAAAAATAACTATTCAAATCCAATTGGTACTTTCAGAGATTAGTGCGTTCAAACAAACAAACAAACTCTTCTGTTTTATATCTAAACTATTATATAAAGAGTTTGTTTGTTTGTACGCGTGTTTTTACGTATAATAGCCCAGTTCTCGAGCCGTCGCCAGTAGCGTTATGGATATGTAACATAACGCTACTGGCGACGGGAGCAGAGTAAGAAAAGACGCGGATGAAACCGCGTCGCGGAAAGCTTGTAATAGTATAGATTTACTCTTAACTTTAAGTGGTTTGTTTAGCATGCGGGTTGTGTAAGAGATGTTAGGTATATTAGGACAAGGCCGAGTAATCCAACTGTAAAAGTAGGTTTATGATTGATGACTGGCAACCAGAAAAGCTTAAACGTCATACTTCGAATGCTCTCACTAAAATTAATGATTCGAGTCTGACAGGAAGTCTGCGTCACGTACATGACTCGGGTATTTTGGTACGTGTACAGTTTTGTACCTGCGTAGCTTCGTGATAAAGTACAGGTTTTTTTTTGTCTTGGACTTTTATTTTATAGACATGTCAGTGTTACTGTACCAAAAACATAACTGCATCTTAATCAACACGATTCAAAATATATAATATAGTGCAAGCTTGATAACGGGTGGCGCAAAAGTAAAGACCCTATTTGGTTCAGCTATAACATTTTTTCTAAATTAGAAAACTAGATTTAGATTTTTTTAAATGTATATTTGTGCCATTAAATTTCGTACCATTAGGATTTAAAGATGATGTCTTTTAAATGGTGACCTCCAGAGTTGATACACATTTGAGCCCTATTTATGACATTTTGCATAACTTGCCGTAACACTTCCTGCGATATGTTCGTTATTTCTTGACGAATGTTTTCTTTTAGAGCTGCGAGAGTCTGTGGCTTGTTCACATACACCCGAGATTTCAAAAAACCCCAAAGAAAGAAGTCTGGACTGGTCAGATCGGGTGATCTTGCAGGCCAAGGCAAATCGCCAAAACGAGAGATAACTCGGCCTGGAAAAGCGTCCCTCACTAAGTCTATAGTGTCGCGGGCTGTGTGTGCCGTAGCGCCGTCTTGTTGAAACCAGATGTGCTCCAGCCCCAATTCGTCCAAACTGGGTATCAAAAACTCACGTAACATGGTTCTGTAGCGTTCTCCAGTGACAGTAATCGCATTGCCTCCAGCGTCTTCGAAAAAATAGGGTCCGATCACTCTGTCAACACAGATGCCACACCATACAGTAACTTTTAGTGGGTGTAGAGGTGTTTCTTGAATAATGCGCGGATTATCAGTGCCCCAGAACCGAGTATTCTGCTTATTGACATGCCCTGAGAGATGGAAATGGAAACGCAGGAAGTGTTACGGCAAGTTATGCAAAATGTCATAAATAGGGCTCAAATGTGTATCAACTCTGGAGGTCACCATTTAAAAGACATCATCTTTAAATCCTAATGGTACGAAATTTAATGGCACAAATATACATTTAAAAAAATCTAAATCTAGTTTTCTAATTTAGAAAAAATGTTATAGCTGAACCAAATAGGGTCTTTACTTTTGCGCCACCCGTTATAACAAATCGGAAGGGAACAAGTAAATATTTGTTATATCAATTAATTTGTTAAACTGAGGTTGGTTATATTGAGGTTTGGTTGGTCTAAAATTTGTTAGGTAAAAACCTGTTGCGACATGAATCACATATTATGGAATTAAGGGTCAATTTGGTGGAAACGTTATTTGGGTGGAAAAATTCGTTAATTTAGAAGTATTTACACTTTTTTTATAGTTACAAAATTCGATATATACCTTTACATAGCGGTTGTTCGCAATGTAAAGGTATATTTTGCATTGACTTTTATGGACAATTCAAGAGGATTATGAAAAATGTGTTAAATCGAGAAAGTCGTTATATTGAGGTGCACTGTATTAAGGTTGCACTGTACAAATAAAAATAGTAGAGTTTATGAAATAGCATATGGAACGTGCTTCATACGACTACTTCATAAACTCTTTTTGCAGCGTCAGAACTAAATTCAGCTATAGTTAACTGAACCTAAGTACGCTTTAACAATACTTAAATTCAAAAACAGTTTATCTCTGGCCATGCGATTCCGATCACATTCCATCAAGATATGTACATCTTCGAATATAACACAAGTAAAAAAATTAGGCGAGTCAACCTTCTTTTACCATGGCCAAAGGTTGATTTAGTTATTTGAAAAGAAAGAAATTAAAATTAAGTAAATTGCGTTGTAAAAATGATGAGAATGAAAAAACATTACTAATTCAAATCAAATCAAAGCAAATCATTTAATCAGTTTCAATAAAAGTACAATTTTAGTAGCCTTATATTAATACAAAACAGGTATAATAATGTTTTTTATGTGCTAATTTTATAGTAACAGATACATGTACACTTAAATTGTTTAGCAATGAAATATATATTATATACATCACAATGAAATTACAGATATATATTAACTTAATTATCTATTGTAAATAAGTCTATGTCTGATTATTTTGGCAAGTCTTATAATATTAAACTTGTGTCAGTATACTAAATTATCTTACAAAATAAAAATAATTAGGATCTTATTATAAATATTAAAAGTAAGTGTTATTTAAATTTATTGCTTGCGAATTATTATTTACATAAGTGAGATATGGAAGTGTAGTCATCATCAGTATTTTATAATCTAGGTTAAAGCCAATAATGTGTATGTCACGTCTGAGGCTACTCATGTTTATTTTAGTATTTTTTGCTGTGAAAGCATCTTATTCTTAATTAGAGAATAACTAGAACAGTGTCATGGTCAATTTTAATTATAACTTTGTAACAAGTGTCATCCATAAGTATTTAAAGTCGTAAGTATTAGGTTGCTGATAGTGATGCTAACAAAAAAATTATTTTAAGTTTGTGGAGTACGATACGGGAGTATGTATTTAGGTAAACATAGGTTTATGTCATTAATATCTAATAAGAGTCAATAAATTTATTAGCTAGGTAATACACAAAATATAAATTAATAGAATAAAACTAGTGTGTAAGTGCTTATAAGGTAATAATAAAACAGGTAGTGCACTTACTTAAATATAATTACTTAATTAAATATAATTACTTAATTAAATATAATTACGGGAGCCTGTGGACATGGCATGGAAACAGTTTGTTTGTTTAAACGCTCTAATCTCTGAAATTACCAGTTGGATTTGAAAAATTCTTTCGCGTCTGATAGCCCAGTTCTTGAGGAAGGTTATTGGCTATGTAACATCACGCTACTAGCGACGTAAGTAGAGCAGTAGGCAAAGACGCGGGTAACGATAATCAGCAGAAATGCCGTATAATAGCTTCATTACAGCAAAGCCTAGGGGTAAAAATTCATCTTTATGTAGAAAAGGTATTAAATATTCATTGGATGCGCTTTGAGAGATAGATTAAAAAGGTTGTCACATACTAAGTTCTTATTGTAGAGTGATAAACTACGAACAAGCTATTTTCGTATGGTAATTCAGGTGAATTTAAAGTTGTCTCTCTATGGGGCATAGTACATGGGCGCCACCAGTATTAATTTCAGGAGGTGCATTGGAACAAATATAGATAGAAATCTATAAACACTTCAGTTAAAAGACACTTAACGCCTAAACGGCTAAACCGAATAAAAATTGGTATGTAGATGGATTTGGTGCCGGAGACGAACATAGGCTACTTTATATTCCGAAAATAAGCGCGCGAAGGCGCTCATAGGTCGTTGTACCCACTGATCGGTAATCGATCGGCGGGTTAGGCAACTAAGAGTACGGCTGGCCCATGGATGGGTGACCGAATAGTGGAATTCGATCTGAGCGTCTCCGTGTTTCGGAACACCGAACGAACGGGCACGTTAAAAGTCGATCCCGCTTGTTACCAAGTTGATAACAGTCGTTAGGTCAAGTCGGATGCCTGTATAATAAATTACGAGAGACCTGAACAAATCCTGACACTAGGTTGACCACTAACCACTCGATAAGAAGAAAAAGAAGATCCTGAAAATCGGTCTGGTTCCCGAGAAAAACAAAACATTTTACGCGCGGGAGAAGCCGTGGAGCGCCGCCACTAATAATTAAAAGAAATAGTGTGATTTTTGAATCAAACTTACAATCTCTTGCACAGCAGTGGAACGCACTTCCACTACGTAGTGGCGCAGTGAAATCTGTTGACAATAAAACTCCCTGAAATTTAACTCAGATGGAATTTCACTTCATACACAATCATTTAATATTTATTTGATTCAATCAATTTAGGACTTCTGCTTTGTGAGAATCAAAAACTTTTCAACTGGCTCCAAACTCGCTTTTGAAAAGTTGGTAAGCGATTTGCACTCACTGAACATACGAAAAAACTTTTTTGTTTTATATTGTTATTTTGTGAGATTAAAAAGATTTATTTAATTTCGAATAGATTGGTTGGTATTTTATTGGTGGACGAGCAAGTGGTATCGGACGCTTAGTGGCAATCGTCGGCGTCGGTAACGGAACTGGCCAAAAGTGCAAATAATTGTATATTATAGCAATCACTGCCAATATAATGTTTTCTTTAGAAGCACTGGCAACATTGGCTTGTGTGAATGCTCACTGTTTCATATCAATGTGGCAAGCGATGTTCAAGCGCAAGTAGGACAAAAATAAACTTTCTGTTTAAAATTGTCTATTCCTCAAAATATTCCTGTGATAATCATAAAATCTTTATTATGAGTGATTAGAATATATTGCATTTTGAGTCATGCATTAAAAAGATAAGCTTGATTTTACCATGTATTTATTGTCTCTTACATCCTTGCGATTTGAAGCAATTCTTTTACATGATAACATTTTAGAATACGTTCATATAATATTTAGGAGCTCTTTACAATATTTGTCTGTATGCAGCACTTCTACGTACTGTTGGTTTATTAACATCATAAAAGTATTTTATGTGGGGATTTTATACTGATTCGTGATTGTGGGAGACCCTGCTGACCTTCGTGAGGAAGTGGTCGGTAAAAGTATAGTAACAGCTTTCTGTTATAGTGTGTGCTAGCTATCCATCCTGGTTTCGCGCGTAGGTGCTAATATGTTTTGAGGTCGCCACATACAGGGCAAGACACTTTGGCGACCCGGATTTACTCCACGAGATCGTCGGGGACACCAGAAGTCTGCTGGCCTTCCTCGAGGAGCTGGGATGGATCGAGTGATAGCCGCTCACCCACACGCAAAATACGCGCACAGTCGTGGAGTTACGGAAAACAGCCCGTTCATACCAATACCAATATCAATAATATGTTTTGACGTTATTGCGGTTTACAATTTTTTTAACTAGTTTTTAGTAGTGTACTGGAGTAGTAGTCTGGTGTTCCAGCCCGTTCTTGATTCATTGCAGAATTAAGTCCTCTTCTCTTACACAGAACGCATGAACAATGATCACCACTATTGGCATTTCGTAATGGCCCAGTGGTGAAAACTCCTGCTTCGTAAACACGAGGTCGGTTCGAATCCGAGCAAGTATCAATGTGATTTTTAAATCATATGTACTTTCTAAGTTTATCTGGACATTACTGACTGAAGGTGAAGGAAAACATCGTGAGGGAACCTGGACTTCGCTCTGAAATCGCCGATCCGTCTTGAGTAAGCGTGGCGATCAATGCTCATACCTTCTCTGTATGAGAAGAGGCCTTTCCCTGCCGTGGAATAATAATGGACCGATATGATAATGATGATTTAATTATCAGTCAAAAAAGTCGAAATGGTCCAGTGGACAAGGCACCCGCTTCGTAAACACGAGGTAGTAGGTTCGAATCCGGGCAAGTACCAATGTGATTTTTCAAATCATATGTACTTTCTAAGTTTATCTTGGACATTTCTGACTGACGGTGAAGGAAAACATCGTGAGGAAACCTGGACTTAAAAGTAAAAGTCTGAATTTGCCAATCCGCCTTGAGCAAGCGTGGTGATTAATGCTCATACCTTCTCTATATGAGAAGAGGCCTTTGCCCTGCAGTGGGACAGTAAATAGGCTGGTATTATTTATTTTATTATAATTATCAGTCATTATAATATTTTATTTTGTAAGTTTTGTTTCCTCACGATATTTTGCTGCACCGTCAGTAAGGTCCGAGGTAAACTTAAAAAGTACGTTATGGTAAAGTGACTTAAGTACTTGCCTAGTACCTATAGTGTCTCTCCCCCTCCTGTGGCCATCTTTTTAGATGTTTTTGACAATATAGCGAGAAGGATAAAAATTTAATTTAATAATAATTGTATTACACACTTCAAACAACGGCGATTGGAATAAAAATTAACTAAATTTCTCGGTAACAGCTTGTTTTAAATAACTTCTAATTTTTCACGAGGACTGAATTAATTAAACTTTTTGTCGGACAGAGTAATGACCCGGGAACAGGGTAGGCGCTGAGTGCTTTAGAAATGGGAAATTTGATTCGTTTCATTAAGTGAATGTAATCGGATGTTTTTGGGACGTTTAATTGTATTATCTATGTTTATTTACCATGTAGAACTAGATAAAGTATTGAAATACAAAACTGGACAGCACCGATTCCATGGAGATAAGGAATACTGCTGACTGTCCGAGGCAGTGGAGTAAAGTAGGTAATGCAGGATGCCGAGTGCGTTTTGTTTTTACGTTAAAACGATCGAAACGTTTACCGCGTTTGGCTCTCTGATTGGTTAAGAGGTTGGAGCAGGCCAATCGGATCGATCGCGTTAACGTAAAACAAACTCGCACCAGGCCCTCAGACCGGAGTTTAGCGGAGCAGCCGCGGCAACACACCACGACAGTTTTTGTTCCGTTTTCCAACTCCAGTGTCTTGCTCCGTTTCTCTACTCCACTTCTCCCCTTTGCGTGATATATACAACTGATGCCATTTTAAACTAGTCAGTCTATAAGCGGAGCGAAGATTCTCTGTATTTTTATTCTTCACTAGCTTCTAGAGACGCGGTTTCACTTGCATTTTTGCTTACTGCTCTGGTCTCGTCGCTAGTAGCGTGATGTTACATAACCTATAACCTTCCTCAAGAACTGGGCTATCAAACGCAATAATAATTAATTACGCAATTAAAATCCGACTGGTAGTTACAAAGATTAGCGCGTGCAAACAAACAAACTCTTCCAGTTTATATAATAGTATAGATGTTTGCACAGCTTCGCTTCTCTTTTCTCCAGTGGACGTGTTTTACTGTTGGTATTGTTAAGTAGCTTATTAACAATACCAACAGTAAAACAATTGTTTCTTGAAACATCGAGATAAGGGTATAATTCTCGTGTTATATAATTGAAAACATGACTCAGAATAAAAATGTAAGCTCGTTACAATCATTTATGAAGGTACAGAATAGCGCGATAAAAGTCGAAGCCACTTAAACCAGCGATTCCCATATGACTCGTAATGTAATACCAAGTTTATTGTGAATCTAAATTTAACGGGCATTACGGTAAATTGAGATTTATAGCAAAAATATGGATACCTACTCGTAACTAGGAATAGCCTCCCCCGGGGGTCAATGTATAATAATAATAAAAATAATAATATGTGGACACTATCACACATCGTCATCTAGTCCCAAGCTAAGCAGAGCTTGTGTTATAGGTACTAGATAACTGAAATATAATACATATACCTACATACTTTTTTTTGTAAATACATACTTAGAATACATAGGAAACACCCAGACAGAAGACAAGTACAAATTTTCGTCACACAAATATTTACCTTCCGCGGGAACCGAACCCACGACACTCGGCGTCGCAGTCAGTTACACTAACCACTAGACCAACGGTGCAGTCAAAGTATCGTTGGTTGTTATAACTTTCTTTTTAAACAATTTAAAACTAGCGCATACTACGATTATGCTCGCCGCATTCCAATATTGCGGCAAGGCACATCGTGACAGTGCGTTGCGATGCGGCCCGTTGCGGCCAGCCTGTATGTGATAGTTCATATAAAATGTACTAAAGTGATGTAGGCAGATTGTTTTGCGATGCGATGCGTTGCGGCTCGCAGTAATATGCGCGACCTTGAGGGTGTATATGTGTTTATTTTAATTATAATAAAAATAAGTTTTTATTTTTAATTTAATTTTAAAGAGATATCAATATCATCATTATATTTTTAATAGACTGGTACAGCTACTAGTGTAGGTACGCAGTGCCCCAGGGCAGATAAAGTAATAATGTTTTTTTTTTGTTGTGAATCACTGTTAAAACGAAATCTAAAATGATGATTAATAAATGATTACAGGCCATTCCATGAGAGCCAGCATATTTGTTACTAGCTGCGCCCCACGACTTCGCCCGTGCAACATGATATGTTTTGTTGTATCCCTCGGGAGCTAATCCGATTTTTGGGATAAAAGTAGCCTATGTCCGTCTCCGGCACCGATCTATCTATCTACGTACCAATTTTAATCAAAATCGGTTCAGCCATTTAGGCGTTCAGTGGTAACAAACACACACACACACAAACTTTCGCATTTATAATATTAATAGGATCATACATCTGTCTGTGACCCAATATTGCTCAAAGTTGGTCTCCTGAGACAGTTCAAGGCTGCGCCAGACCGAGAAACAGATGGCGGGACGATATAAGCAGTTTTTTGGGTATTGGAAGGAGGCAGTACAAGGTCTCGATAAGTGGAAGAAATGGAGGGAGGCGTTTGCTTAGAAGTGGGACAAAAGTGGCTAATAATAAGTATATAAATATGTCTACCCCTCTAAAGAAAATTATATTTTTAAAAGACATGCATCTCTGGTTTTAAAAGATACGATATTAAAGTACGATTTAGACAACAAAGGTGGCATTTTAAGTGAAAGGTTGACATTTTTAACACATATGAGACTCAGTTATTCATGATGGTATAATACTGTCGGTCAAAGGACTATGTGAAACGAACTGGATAATAAAACTTTGTATCTTGCAATAACGTTACTTCGGATATACAAAATTTAAACCTTATTTAAAAGCTGAAATGCAACCTTTTCATAAAGGTCTAGCTCAAACTTATTTATACACTACAGTGACTTTTCTTAAACAATCTTTACTTCAAAATCAGATTATTCATTAAGCGCTGAAGCGCTGTCAATAATAGATAAATTGACATATTGTAAAAGCGATACAGCGCTGAACGATTCAAATATACATATACAATCGATACCGATAAAATCGGGTTTTCAAAAAATGATCGGAATATACAGAACCACTGTTACGGAGGGGATCCAACCAGAAGAACTCGTTCAAATTAGTGATATTTTTTTGTTTAACAGCATGTATATTATATTTACAAAAAAAAGTATATATGTAGGTATATTTATCCGCATTCTAGAACCTATATCACTGGTCTAACGTATGCTTACTTTAGGTTTTCATAGCGTTGTATAATTGTCCCCCCCAACAGGGTTCTCGCCTTGTCGCGGCGGGGGGGCTTAGTAGCCGTGGTTACCAAGGACCACGGTGAACCAAGAGGAACCCCAAGGAGGCGCCGCTCCTCTGGGCTTTGCCGGTAAGCTCACGATGGAGCGGCTCTGGTGGGTTGCGGTCCCACCGCGTCCGCAATCTGGATTGTGGACGCGGTGGGGCCGCAGGGGAAGAGGAGTGTCGGTATTGCGATGCGCCGTTCTCCCTGTCCTCTGCGGCCGAGTTGGCCTGCGGGCGGCGATCGGGCAGTCGCCGCCCGAACAGCACGGGCCCGAGACGGCAGTGCGCGTGTTCCGCACGCGCCTCTCGAAGGAGGGGGGGCTAGGCCCCTAAATCGGACGGGGCCCGCTCGCGGTGAGCGGGCCATGGCCCGTCGGGGTCGCGGATGAATGCGCAAGCGACTCCTGTGACCCCGACACTCTGGCCGTCTGGAGGAACACCGTGGGTTTTAGTCGGTATGCTGGCCGCGCTTTGAGTGCGGTCGGAGAGTCCGACATAACCCCCGCCTTGCCCGGGCGGGTGCGTATGCGTAATGCATTTCCCACGTAAAATAAATAAAAAAAAAGCGTTGTATAATTGTAGTGTTATTATTATTATTTATGACAAAAGAACATACTTTAGTAACAAAAGAAAAATCTCAGGTTTACAGCCAGTTCGCTGACAAAGTAAAAGCCGTGAGATAAACTTACAAAAACCTCTTTTTATTTGTTAGATTGTTACAATTTTACCTCTTTTATATTTATTATCAAGCAGCATGCAAAGTGACGCAGGCAAATACTTAACTCTATAAAAAAGATGTTTATTCTTACTAATGTTATAAATGCGAAAGTAACTCTGTATGTCTGTTACGCTTTCATGCCTAAACCACTAAACCAATTTTCATGTATGTTGGTATAAAGATAGAATAGACCATTTATCGTGGAATAATGGCTGAAAAGGGTTAAAATAGTTGATGACAGTTTGTATGAAAAATGTGACATTTACACTGACGGAGCTGAGGGCATTATCTCGTGTTGTTATGAGTCTGTTAGTTAGGCTTTAGGTCAATTTATAATATTTTATTTCAGGTATTTTGACGCTTACGCTTATGCTATTTATAAGAATTTTCGCACGTGTTAGACCTATTACTAGAGCCGAATGTCTTTAGGCCGAATTGACGATAAAAATATAAACCTTAATTGAATCTATTTGAATTTAAAAATAGACATATTTTTGCAAAAATATACCAGAGGAAATATCTGTATAGAAGGTAATGAGGTACCTGTCAGTGTGATTACATCCTATTCAAAGATTTGAAGGTTGTATGAATGCCTTTCATCTGTTTATCTCAAGAAAAAACCGGGCTTTTTAACCGTAATGTGAAGATTTTCACAAGCTATATAATACGTGTATTATTCAAAATGATTTGAATTGAAGTCGAATTGAATAATAATAAGAAATAAAGCCTTTTCTTTGTCAGATAATGGCTCTCTTCAGCGCAGATCTAAGTGTTTAATCAGTGAATTTTAAATGAGATTGATTAGTTTTAAGAACTGGTAACATTATACGAGATATTAGATAGGTGTGAAGTAAAAATATTTCAATTTTATACAGCGTACGTCAGTAAACTATAAAAATATTTTAAAGTTTTTGTCGTTAAAATTATTTTAAAGTTACTATGTCAATTTTGGTTCTGATTAAATATTTCAACGAAAGATTACATTTTTCCTTTTCCAATGTGTTTTTGTGTGGCATTCGCTGTTAGTTTATTTGACTTTTTCTATTGATTGACACTAAATGGGCTGACAGCAATTACGTGACAGCTTATTTCAGTAGAAGGTACTTAGACTTTTTCTTTCCCAAGAAGAAAAAAGGATGAATAGCGTATTTTTTTTACATGCTATACTTATTTTGAATTTATTCCGCGACAGTTAACTTATTTAATTTGAATATTTTATTCTAAAATACATATTTAAAACAACAATACAACCGTTAGAGATAAGAAGAGTACCTAAATTAATTTCGTATTTCTATTTAAATGCGTTGACAGGCTTTTATTGCTCCGTAAAACTCAATTATGATGAAAATGGGAATTGAATCTGAACCTTCAAAATGTGTATGGTTCTACTATCAAGCTTAATAATATTTATTTTATGCTTTGGATTTTATATTTAGTAATTGCATCAGTAATGGACACGGAACCAGTGATGGACATATCTTTGTACAATAAAAGTAAGATTGAGTTTTTTTTAAGTTAGCAAAATTTTACCAACAACAAAAGCAGCGCTATCAATGTATGACTTTTTTTTTAAATTCAATATTTGAATTTAATTTGGCGGGAGGCACAAGATGCTTGGGGCATTGAAAAATTATATTCGCGGCTGTTGTTACCAATATTATTAGTGAAGTAGGTAGAAATTTGATTTTTAATTTATATAGCTTAATTTAAACTAGAAAGATTTTTGTGCTTGGGCTAAATAATCATTGCCTGTCCATCACTGGTGCTAAACATTAAAGTTTTTATTTGTTAATAACATTAAAACCAATTGCAATGCAGCAGGAATGTAGAAAACACAAAAGATAAAAATTAGTATGTACGATAGATTTACCTTGTAGTTCAATATGACTGGGCAATGTATTTACTTTTTTTAATTTTAATTAAAATACGTAGTCAAATTACTATACTAGATGAAACTAAATAATTGAAATCCTCTATTTTCGTTTATTTTCTTTTTTTTAAAATGTTATTAAATAATTGGTTGTTTTGTAATAATTACTTTGTATGGTTCTTTGGTTGCGTTGATGTGTTAAAATTGTTAACTCATACAAAAAAATTGTAATTATCTGGCGATTGAAAAGAGTGGCGTGAGTTTCTTGCCAGTTCTTCTCACAGCTCTACCTCGTCAGCGAACTGGCTGTAGGTTAATTAGCTGATTTCATGTAATTTGACTTTTCATAAGTATCATTCTTTATGATCAAAATGAAATAAATACTTTGACTTTGATTTTGATTCGGTGCTGGAGACGGACATAGGCTACTTTTATCCCGAAAATCAGTTGGCGCTGCTAGTATGATAATATATTTTTAGTAGTTATGTTCATCTCCAGTTTTCTACCGCTACTCGTAGCCGCCTACATATTTTTATTAACTTTACCAATATCATAAAACTCTCAACTTTAAACCTAGATTTTTATTCGCAACAATGTTCCGTTACTTACGTATAGTATACGTAGGTATACGTAGGTATAGTTAATATCAACAACTTTTTTATTAACTCTATCAAATATGTGTTTTGTATAAATTTAATATCTGTCAATCGAAATAAAAATGTGTTACACACCGAATATGTAAAACTGCCTTGATAGTTTATTAATATTGTTACAGTCTAGGGTTTGATGCCCGAGTTAAGTAAAATGATACACTATAAAATAACACATTTAAACAGGTTCAGGTTCAGACAGAGGTAACCACCCACGTTTCGCCATTTTTATTTTAGGTCCCATTTAACAGGGAGCGAGCTTGTTGCTATATATCGGGCACAATTCCAGACTGGGACAATACTGGGAATTTTTCAACAGAAAAACCCAATATGACATTAGCCGACCTGGGATCGAACCCGAGACCTCTGTGTGGTAATCCGTAAATAATGCCACCGAAATTACCTAATTACCTTTTCGGTGCATTTCCTCCCCCTTCACTTATGTTTTCATAGAATTTGATATGCTATGGAACTTCTCGTCAGCGAATGAGGGTTTTCTAAAATAGCGCCCACGAGATGGCAGCACTGAGGAGTCAGTCCAGACACCTGTCAAAGCGCTTTCAATCAACCAATCAACAATTTCAAACTGTGAATGAATTTTTAATTTTTGTAAATGGAAGACCTTTTACCTAAGTGGCGCCAACTGGTAGCGAAAATTTTCCTAAACACAGTCATTAGTTGCGCAAAATTCGTTGACATTTTATTTTTGATATTTTGACGTTTATAAGTGTCACATAAGTGATTCATATGATTAGAAATAATAATTTAGTTGTTTTTACTATGTGTGTAGTTGTGTGTAGGTGTGCACTATTACATAGCTAATCAAGCGAGTGAGGTACTGTTTTCCTAGCTAGGCTTTGGTTTATAATAGCCTGTAATGACTGCACCGTTGGTCTAGTGGTTAGTGTAACTGACTGCGACGCCGGGTGTCGTGGGTTCGATTCCCGCGGAAGGCAAATATTTGTGTGATGAACATTTGTATTTGTCTTTAGTCTGGGTGTTTTCTATGTATTATAAGTATGTATTTACAAAAAAAAAAAAAAAAGTATGTATATGTATTATATTTCAGTTATCTAGTACCCATAACACAAGCTCTGCTTAGCTTGGGACTAGACGACAGTGTGTGATAGTGTCCACATATTATTATTATTATATTATTATAATAAAAATCAACAAAGTCAAGCCCCTCTATTTATTGTTATAACACATTTTTGTACATTACACGGTAATTTAGTATTGACAATTTTTAGGTGGTTTCTATGTATTAAAAGAAAAAATAAAGAAGTTATTAATATAATTTTGCAGACGGTATTATTAGTGTGCGTGTGTGACATAGAGGGTGTGTATGTGTATGACGGTGTGTAGTGGGGATTGATTTGATGTAATATTACATGATATTATACAGTAAGGAACGTACTCTTTTTTTGTTCCAGGATTACCCAACGATCTGTCTGTGTCATGGCATCAGTACCCCTACAGCCTCGGCACAGGCTTCTGCAAGCTGCGAGCTCTTATATCAGAAGCGTGAGTATTAATTAGAATATGCTATTTTTAAAGGCCTCTTCTCATACTGAGATGGTATAAGCATTGATCACCACGCTTGCTCAAGGCGGATTGGCAATTACAGGCTTCCTGAGAAGTTCAGTTTTCCTCACGATGTTTTCCTTCACCGTCAGTCAGTAATGTCCAGATAAACATAGAAAGTACATATGATTTTAAAAATCACATTGTTATTTGCCCGAATTCGAACCCCAACCTCGTGTTGCCTTCACCACTAGGCTATTACGACTTTATGCTATTTTACATCACAGTATCATTATTATTATTTAGCGTATTGTATTTATATATACCTTTATGGTTACTCTAACGTTTCGTATAACTAAACCTTATCATTATTTTCATTATTTTCATTCATGTCGTTCATTCGTTCATCTCTGCATCACCTTGGTTGACTGGTAGAAAATGTCTACGATATTAACTCCGCCTGTGTGCATTAAGTTTGTTGAATAAATAAAGTTAAAACAATCTTTTTAGAAGTCGTCCTTTTCGAAAGAAACCTTTAATGGTAACTCATGATATTGGGAAAGAATTTGACAGGATTTCGTACATTAAAGCCCGTCTATTAAAGCTGAGAGATGACACACTCCTTAGGGTCTTTGGAGATGAATAACCAGGTTTCTGTATCTGCTCGGTCACACTAGGAGAGCTACAAGAGATGATTTTCTGTCTGTAGTTAGTAGCTCCCAAATTGCATGCAAAGTACTCAGTGTACATGAATTGGAAACGTATGTTTTATCTTGTCAGTAATGTCCAGATAAACTTAGAAAGTACATATGATTTTAAAAATCACATTGGTTCTTGCTCAAATTCGAACCCCCGACCTCGTGTTGCCTTCACTACTGGGCTATTACGACTTTATGCTATTTTACATCACAGTTGATACATCATTATTATTATTTAGCGTATTGTATTATCATTCTTTTTGTTCATGTCGTTCATTCGTTCATCTCTGCATCACCTTGGTTGACTGGTAGAAAATGTCTACGATATTAACTTCACCTGTGTACGCATGTGCATGAAGTTTGTTAAATAAATAAAGTCAATACAATCTCTTTAGAAGTCGTGCTTTTTGTAAGGTAATCCTACCTTTAATGGTAATTCATGATATTGTCGAATAATTTGACAGGATTTCGTACATTAAAGTCTGTCTATTCAAGCTGCTAAGAGATGCCATACATTCCTGAAGATCTTAGGAGATGAATCATCAGTTTTCCTTATCTGCTCGGTCACATTAGGAGCGCTGATGTCTGAAGTTAGCAGCTCTCTAATTGCATGCAAAGAACTCAGTGTACATGAATTGGAAACGTATATTTTCATATATCTTGTCACATATTAAAAGCTGTGTAAAACAATGACAGTTCAAAAAGTGCTAATTAATGAAACAACTTTGACTAGACATGGGTCGAATAGAATTTAACTTAATATTATAAATGGATCAAGTTAATTATGATTTCTACGGGTACGTTTTATAAAATAATAATAATAACAACATGACCAACTACACAACGTTAATAAGACCAAAAATAAGCAAATAATTATTATGCTTATAAAGAGGTTTTAGAATATGGATAAACATACTTATATCTATACTATACCCAGACCACTGCAAATAGTCATGTTTATGCATACAAATATTTATACTGAGTGGGTTTTGAACCTGTGACCGCAGCCATCTACAGTGAAACTACTCATACGCATTACGTAGCATAGCTACGCCGTAGCATCTCGTAGTAATTGTCTACTGACGTAGCAGTCAAAATATAATCACTAGGGTGGGTCGCTAATTTATGGGAAAAAGATTTTTAGGAGCACTAGAAACGACTAATAATCATCAAAAACACAACACTACCTAGGTCGTAAGTTATCGATCTTCTATGGCTATTTTTTTTCTATTTTTTTAATAATTGCGCGACGATTGTGCCAGCAATTTTTCCAGCGTCAAATGTAAATTAGATTTCTCGTTGATGATTTAAATAGAAAAATAATAATGAAATTCTATTGTTTACTAAGAGTAATCTCGCGAACATTCCCTACATTATTAATTCTTAAATTACAATTATTATTTTTTAATATGTAAAATGTCTTCAGATAATTTTATCTTTCATCATTATATTTTCGGCTAAAAACTTAAGTAAACTAAGTTAAAACTAACAGAATACAAAATAATTTTAAAAGTTTCTATAAATATTTCAGAAAAACACTGTTATTTACTTATAATTTTTGATTTAATTTTGATTTTTATTTTACGGTACCTAGCTGGTCAAAACTGACAGCTCTTTAAAACTACTTACTACTTAATAAATCATAAAATATCGGTGAAAAGTGTTAGTTTACCACAATTTTTTATAGCAATCTTATTTTGTCTCTATCCTTGTTTATAATGGTACAAAAGAAAAAGACAAAACACAAAGTAACTTTAAAATAATACTGCTTTAAGAGGTGGTGGGTGTCCTGCAAGTGAAAGACACACAAGACCCCTCGGTCCTTTTTTTTATTCCTTATCTATATCTCCCTACAGGTCAATAACAACTTGTTTGTGCTTAATAAGCATTTTATCATGGGCTATAGTTACCACTTTACTTAGACCGCATGTTTATTTGCCAACGAAGTTATTTAAGAAGAACTCTCCATATCAAAATGACACCTGAATTAAAGCCCTTTAGATTCAATATAGTAAAGTAAATATTTGATGAAAATATTTGAAATAGCACCCTTTAGTACTATGTTGAATAACAATATTTTCTCTTTTATTCCTTTGACATAAAGGTTGTATTTGCCAAGCATAAGTTAAGTCCTATACACACAGTCAATATTAGTCCTACAAAAGGTTTCTTGCACCTGCGGTGAACATCAAACGGTTAGAAAGGCTTTCGAGATAGAATAAATAGATTATTTTATTACGATAGATCAGAATTAGACTTGATATTATACTTAATCAACTGAGATCGGAATAGGTAGAGTATATTTACCTAAAGTTTGAGGAAGGAAGTAACATAAAGTCAAAGTCAAAGTCAAGGTCAAAGTATTTATTTCATTTTGATCATAAAGTATGATGCTTATGAAAAGTCAACATTACATGAAGTCTGCCAATTGACACACAGTTAATGTTATATTTCGATCTGTTAGTTAATAAATAACAAAAATACATATAATATTAAACGTGAAAGTAAATCTGTGTGTCTGTCGTTCTGAGCTTTTACGCCTAAGCCACTGAGCCGATTTTGATGCAGCTTGCTATAGAAATAGACCTTGGAAAACAACATAGTCTTTTATTGCATAAATGGCGAGAAGAGGGATAAAATGAACTGAAACCCTCGCCGGTAGCAACCTTTCTTTTACGGATGAGTGCTAGCCTTTATGCCTACGTCATGTATCAAATCATATTAATATTATAAGTGTGAAAGTATGTTTGGTTGTCTTCCTTCTATAGGAACGGAGTGACGTATCGTTGTCATAAAAACATATCAGGGCAGGGCCCGAGAGTGATTGGAGTGGCGCCCATTGTAACAAGTACCTTTACAGTTTTATTTCAAGAATTTTTAAATTACTCGTACTTATAAATATTAATTTGCATTTATTTGTTATTTATCTATATATTATATAACATATTGTTTGAACGCGTTAATCTCTAAAACTACCAGTTAGATGTAATTTTTTTTTTGAGTATTGTAGCCCAGTGTTCGAGAAAGGTTATAGGCTATGTAACATCACGCTACTGGCGACGAAAGCAGAGCAGTAAGCAAAGACGCGGGTGAAACCGCGCCACGGAAAACTAGTGTTTATTACTAGCGTTTAGGGAAGAAAGTTCTAGAGTGGCGGCCACGAACCACAACTTACAAGGTAGACCGATGACCTAATAAGGGTGATGGGCAACCGATGGATGAAGACGGCTCACGACCTGCCAAGGTGGTGTACCTTGGGAAAGGTCTATGCCCAGCAGTGGACGGCTGTTGGCTGAAATAATAATCAATTATGATACTAAATTAATCACGAAACATTTACAGAGATAATTTACATATATAACATCAAGGCTGTCTCCTATTAGTGTAAGAAGAGACTATACAATTACCTACCTACATATACCTGCGTTTATTATTCCTTTGCTTTATTATTATTTTATTAACCAAATGACAGCACTTTAAACTTTTGTCGCTCAATTAAAGCCTAGAACTCTTTACCAGCGCATGTGTTCCTATCTAACTTTGGTCCTGGGTCTTTTAAGCGGGGTGTAAAAAAGCATCTTACTAAGCCACCATAGAGGAGGCCACCATACCAGTAGTTTGGCTTTTGAAATGGTGTCCGCCACTTCTGGATTTCACTGACTGCTCATCAGGCAGAGTGGAGTCACTTTGGTAGGCTAATAAAAAAAAGAACGCTCTTCTCTTGATGTACTAACCTGTTAAACTACTAGGGAATTACTACATTTTTAGGGGATTACAAAGGAATTAAAGAATAATAATAAGCAGATGTGGGGATTAGACCGAAATAACTCAAAAGTTTATGCTTCTCAAACAGTAACATGACTTTTGAAAACGAGACAATACTTAAGTGTAATGTTCACGTAGACATTTCACTAAAATGTGACGCATTCACTATTCAAACCGCAGGTTTTGAGAATCAACAACTTTCTTTACATTTGTTCACTGGAATGTGTACTGTTAACAGAAAAGCTGTGCTTACAATTTCATTCTAGAAATCTTAGGTATGAAACTGATTTACATTGCGAGTTGTACCAAATTTTTTATCTAATTAAATAGCTATTAACACGGCCATACCTTAGTGTAAAAAAAAATACTGTAAGGAAACATTGTGTTGGATAATAAAACTTATTTCATTCATTCACTTCATTCAACTTTTGTTGTGTTCTACGGTTGATGTTTATTCTAATAAGTTATATTACTTGACTAATAAAATGGCAGTTACCGGCCATTAGCATTACTACTAATTTTCGCGTTACTTCATCAAATCACCTGCCAGGCCTGCTTACAGCACGTCGAACCTCCCTCGCCTTATTGGATGAGGCGCCCTGCAGTGAACGTGAAGACATCATGCAGGCTTATGATATATGATGAATGATGATGTTCCATTGTTTTATATTTAAAACGTTTTCCAATAAGAACAACATATACAAGTGACTTGATAACGACGGATAAAAGAAGGCATATTTTAGAATTAAATGAGAGAGTTTCAAAAACATATTCATTTCTCAACACGTTTATATTTCTATCTAACAAAAACATTTTCAATAATATAATACAAGCAGCTAAAGATACCACGAAAAGCCGAACGATCTAAGCACTTCTCGCAAATACGTTCAACAATTCAATGAATAAATTTAGATCATCTATTAAGTTGTTGCCATATCATTGGATTTGCCTAATCAGAGCGTATTATTATACTATCAGCTTTGTATTATACTACTACCAAGTAAATACCTCTTTTATGAAAAGAGAGGGCATTAATTACAACGTTTGTTTTTTTTAAATACTGCTAAAAAAAAACACATTAATGTAACAAAACTTGCTTTCCGCGGCGCGCTTTTACTCGCGTCATTGCTTGCTGCTCTGCTCCCGTCGCCAGTAGCGTGATGTTATAGCCTTCCTCGAGAACTGGGCTATCATACGCACATCCGACTGATAGTTCGAGAGATTAGCGCGTTCAAACAAACAAACATATTCTTCCACTTTATATAATAGTATAGATAGGAAAAAAGGAAAGGAAGAGGACAGAAGGGGGAAACTTGGGCATCTAGTTCTCTAATTTACAAAACTAAACCTTTTTTTTAATTATTGCAGATATATGAATTTCCGGTCTAATTCCGGCTTGTTATACACTGAAATTGGCAATGACCTATTACTGGGTATCACCCAAATATTGTAGAACCAGAGCAGATAGTGAAAGAAGAAGACATCCATCTTTATTTTAACTGTAGGCTAACTTGTTTGGTTGTGCTTGTTCTACATTAAAAAACTAATTCTGTGTAATATTTTTTATTTTATTCTATAATTTTACTTGAATGTTTGAATTTACATAGATGTGTAGTTAGGCCTTATTCCTAAAGCTTTTAAGCTGAATAATACTGGTTTAATTACATTTGTAATCATAAATGCAAATTTAAGATTCGAATAACTAAAATCATTTAGTAATAGTTTGGAAAACAATATGATCACGATAATTTTTTGATTTAACCCTTTCATGGACACTTGTAGACTCAATAAATGTTTTATTGTCATCACGCTCATATACGTTTACTGTCACGGCAAGTGTTAATGTATAAATATCACGAGTTATTAGTGTTATATTTATATAGCTAAGTATACTAATACATATTATTTAATGCGGAAGGCTTTGTTTGTTTGTTTGAACGCGCTAATCTCTATTTTTGCGTATGATACCCCAGTTCTTATCAAATCAAATCAAATCAAATCATTTAGTCAGTTTAAATAAAAGCACAATTTTTTAGTGGCCTAATATTAATACAAAACAGGTATAATAATGTTAGGTGCCTGTACTAGGAGTATTCCTGTATCACAGGCGGTTTATGTGCTAATTTTATAGTAACAGATACATGTACACTTAAATTGTTTAGCAATGAAATATATATTATATACAGCACAATAAAATTACAGATATATATTATGGAAGGTTATAGGCTATGTAACATCACGCTACGAGTCACAGGAGTGAAGCAGTAATCGAAAATGTATTAACGTAGATGAAACCGCGCTGTGGGAAGCTCATTTTTAATATGCACCGAGACGCTTTTATGGACGTAAAGAAACGAAAGAAATACTGTGTTACATTTAATTATACACAATTATGATGACATGGTTAAATGAGCATTTCAAAATATCGGCGGTTTGTGAAACAAAACCCACATTTCTGTTGTATAGCTGAGATTATTTTGTCTTATTGTTTAGATAACAATACAGGCACATTTGTCTGCACCTTTGAGATCCATGGTGGTAGGAAAATGAAATTAATGGCACTTTATACATGTATTACTTACTTTAATATTTATTTTCGTTGTAACAAATTTAAATTAAGTCTAATATATAGCTTGTATGAAACTTTTCGTCCTCCAAGCGACTTAACGTGATATCTTCAAAAGAGTGTGTGCAAGAGACTACCAAAGAATACCAGGTATCAAACTCCAGTTACCTGCGTACAAAATATCATGTTGCGACCTAGTTGCTTTACTGAAGTGGCAATGGGTAGAACACATAGCTCATATATGTTCATATTTGGAGCAGAAAGGCCCTACAGTGGCAACCACGAGAGAGATGTCTCTCCACGAAGCCTGCGAAGATCCTAGGAAGCTTCTGAGCTTCTGGGCGGAGTTGGGCTGAATAAAATAATCCAGCCAAACCGGACGCAACAAAAGACCAAGAGGGGTTATAGTCTGTCTACTCAGTCTTTTGGCTGTTAAGATGAGATGATCAAAGATACAGACAACTCATATTTTATTTACATAATACCTATATATTAATACGTAAAGCAAAAACTTAGTGTCCCCTTTTTAGAAAATTGCGCGGATATAGCGGAGCGGAATAGGAGGAGTATGATATTTTGCACACTTATTATAGTTTATATAGAGAAGGAGTGCAGAATGCTAATATTTAAAAAAAAAATTACATTAAAATAAAATGAAAAATATATGCTTGAATTTCGACCACTAGGCGACTACTAGTTAGTTTAAATATGGAACAAAATGAGCAACATGTTAAGTCAAACCCATTATAATTTTAAAATAATATTTCGCACATAACCTCATTTGTCGTACTCGCGTTTGACGGAGCATTAAAGATGTTATACTCAAACACAAAGATTTTTCAACCATTTCAGTAAAAAGTATTAAAACGTAACGTTTATGAACATTAAACTTGGTCGTTCTAGTTTTACGACATTAGGATTTCTTTTGATACTGCTGATATACTGAAAGACCAGACTGCCTACATAAAGCATATTAATTTTAGAATCATATTTCACTGCCTCTGTGGTTCGATGGTACCTTATAGAGACTGTCAGCTCCTTAATATTTTAATTAATAGATATTTTGTTAAAGCTTTGTACAATAATTTGTTTTTGATTAATCAGCCACAACCGAGATACAGGAATAATTACGTGTCATTAACTAATTATACATTAATTTATTCATGATCAATTTGTAAAACCACATCAAATGAAATGAATTTTCATATTATGTATTGATAATATTGGCGTCGAGAAGTGACTAGCGAAATATTGTTTTTGTACGTTTAAGGCGACAAACAAGCATACGGCCTGCCTGATGGTAAGCAGTTACCATAACCTATGGACGCTTGCAACACCAAGAGCATCACTAGCGCGTTTTCGTCCCTGTTAAACCTTTTAACTCCTTTCTTCAAGAACTCCATGTTGTAGTCTCTCGGGAAAACCTCGACAGGGAGCTCATTCCACAACCTTATCGTACGAGGGAGAAAGTTTATCTGAATAAGTATAATGAATCGCTGAACCCTTTTCCTGGAAAGAACGTTTTAGGACTGAAGTAATGGTGTAGAATAGGATGAGCGGTAAAGGATCTCGTCTTGTACGATTCATTTTCAGTTAATTTCTCCTACGTACGTGCATCTGGAACGAACTACCAGCTGCGTTGTTTCCTGAGCGCTATGACATGCCCTTCTTTAAATGAGGTTTAAAAAGGACATTAATATCACGGTAGGCAGCGGCTTGGCAGAGCTCCTGGCATTGCAGAAGTTCATGAGCGACAGTTACCACTTACTATCAAGTGGACTGTTAGCTCGTCTGTCACTGTAGGCAAGAAAAGCCCGCCTGCCTAAAACAAAGTAAAAAGAAAGAAATCCATTTTTTTTTCTAGTACATTAAAATTTTATATACCTTAAGTCACTCCCATAATCAATACGAATTGACACCTCATACATTAAAATTCATTAAACTATTTAGGCTGTAGGCTGTAAAATATTACACAGCTTGACGTCAGGCGGGCAATAAAAAATAAATACACCTATTCTCTCCGTGGGTTTTCCTGCTATCGATCATTCCATCCAAAATAAGCTTCCAAGTATTATACAATTATAACTCTTCCACGTGTTTAGACTCCTTCAAGTATGTTCCAGGAACGTTCCGGGTATGTTTCTGGAGCAAACTTGTTCCTACTTCAGATTGTTTCATTCAACTGGACTCCCAATGTTCCTTTAGTCAAGATGTAGTGCTTTGAAGTTGAAGTTTCTAAGTTACTAGACGATTAATTTCTATCTATAATTTAATATGCATGTATCCTATTAATATTATAAATGCGAAAGTTTGTGTGTGTGTTCGTGTATATGTGTGTGTGCGTGTGTGTTTGTTACCACTTAGCCTAGCCTAGACGCTGAACTGATTTCGATGAAAATTGGTATGTAGATAGATTGGTGCCGGAGACGGAAATAGGCTTTATTTCCCAAAAATTGCTTTGGTTCCTGAGTTATATCAATTTTCGCGCGGCGAAGCCTCAGGGCGCAGCTACAACATTTTACCTTACGCAAGAAATGCCCTAAACTTAGTGAAAACTACATTAAAATCGAGAAAAAAGACAAAACAGCGGATTTACTTTACTAGTACGAGAGAACTTTATTTCTAGAACTGTCTTATTACAATCAATCATGAAATTTAGGTCAGTGTTCTTATATTTATTAAGTTGTAAGACCGCATAATCTGTGTAACAGAATTACTCTGTATAAAATAGCTACCAAATAAGGTTTTACTTATGTGTAAATATGCCATACTTTAATGTTACGAGACCAGTGGAAGCCAGGTCAGTTGGTACATGTTTCTTAGATTATCATGTATGTAAATTCATCATTCTAGAATTATAATGTAATAAAATAATGTCAATGATTTTTTTTTATTGATTACACATTGCCTTAAATTTACTGATCGTGAGCAGTCGTCATTCATCGGACGCCCACCATTTTTATCAGGTCGTTGGTTCACCTTGTGAGGGGTTAAACTGACGATACTTGCGAGGGCCCTGTGAGACATTTAAATAACTTCAATATAATAAAGATTATTGGTTTTTAATACGAAACGCAAAAACATTTTCAAGTAGAAACTTTTTGCGGTTTTAATAATATCCTAGGATTTTTTATGAAAATTCATCTTGACACATATTACAAAATAACATTACGCTTTTTATTTTGGTCGCAAGTTGAATAGAATAGTGTAGACCACTATCTGTAATAGACAATTGTGCTGACCGGGACAAAGTGGCCACGGTCCGCTAGTCAAGAATAAAAATAAAAAGGTACTGTCAAAAACATTTATGAAAAGGTTTTAAAAAAGATTGATTCTATATTTATTGGCTGTGGTTTAATTCAATTATTTAACCGTTTGAAAGAAAACGTTCTTGTGAATTATTCAATGACCTGTAACGAAGTAGAGATGAAAAATGATACAGCCAATATCACTATGTTTTTAGTGCAACTTAGTTATGGTTTATAAGTTCAGCAGAGGACGTCTAAGTCATAAGTGTATTCTCCCGCGTTGACATAAAAAAAAAAGTTTTGAGTAAAAATACTCATAATTGTATCAAATCCATACTAATATTATAAATGCGAAAGTAACTCTGTCTGTCTGTTACGCTTTCACGCCTAAACCACTGAACCGATTTGGATGAAATTTGGTATAGATATAGATTAATATATAATATACAATCTGTGGACATTATCACACATCGTCATCTAGTCCCAAGCTAAGCAGAGCTTGTGTTATGGGTACTAGATAATTGAAATATAATACATATACGTACTTTTTTTTTTTGTAAATACATACTTAAAATACATAGAAAACACCCAAACTGAAGACAAATATAAATGTTCATCACACAAATATTTGCCTTCCGCGGGAATCGAACCCACGACACCCGGCGTCGCAGTCAGTTACACTAACCACTAGACCAACGGTGCAGTTTTAGATTAGACCTCCAGGAAAACATAGGCTATCTTTTATCGCGAAAAAATGGCTTAAAAGAGTTGAAATAGGGGATGAAAGTTTGTATAAAAAATCGTCAATGTATAAACAGAGATATAACCGACATTCATGCGGGCGGAGTTGCGACAACAGCTAGTAACATATAGGTAGCTGAAAATATCATAGATCAGTTCTTTGCCTTGCAGTAGGATGTAATTGAAAGAGTAATAATAATACCCAATTACCCCCTTGGTCCTTTCCTATTTCCTTCCTCATCCTCTTCTCTGTGGTCTGCAACGGTTTGGTTGTGTTTTCTAAGCAATGGTTGGCAAACAACCATCTCTATAGGTTCGAGTCACCACTTACCATCAGATGTATAAAGTTGTATAAAGAAAAATAACACAACTAAGTAATCTATAATATAATTTAAAGCGGAAGAATTTGTTTGTTTGTTTTAACGCGCTAATCTCTGGCTCTACTAGTCGGATTTGAAAAATTATTTTTGCGTATGATAGCCTAGTTGTCGAGGAAGGTTATAAGCTATGTCGTAACATCACGCTACTGGCGACGGGTGCAGAGCAGTAAGCAAAGACGTGGGTGAAACCACGGAGCAAATATAAAGAGGAGATGCCCTAACAACTGTCGTCCTAACAAATAGTGTCTCCGTCGTGCGGGGTGCGGGGGGAGTGGAAACAGGGTGAAGCCACATAGTGGCCAGTAGCCAAAGCAAATCGATTTCTACATGGGCAGATGTTTTAAGAGTTTTGCTATATTTCGCTAGGTGTCGCCGATTTCATAACAGGGCCGGATTAGGGATATATTCTTTATACATTTTTAGGTTCCTTTAATAAAATTACATACAATTTTGATGGTACAAAATAAATGTTGCTTTGAAAAGTAGGTACATCATAATATTTAGGTAAATTTATTGAAAGATATAGGTCAATTTTTCAGATGTTGTGATGTCCTGCTTAGTAAACACGAGGTTGTAAGTCCGAAACCGGGCAAGTGCCAATGTGACTTTGCATTTTCTTATGTACTTTCTAAGTTTACCTTGGACATTACTGAGTAACAATGATGGAAAATATCGTGAGGAAATCTGGACCTACAAAAAAAAACTGAAATTGTCAATCCATCTTGAGCAAGCATGGCGATCAAGTCTCATGCCTTCTCTGTATGAGAAGAGGCCTTTCTCTGTAGAGGGATAATAACGGGCTGGTATGATGAAATTTATCAAATCCGAGGCAGTTCGTGCAATTCCTAAATTTATTATCATCATTTCAGCCCTTAAACGGTCCACTGCTGAGTTAGGGCCTCCTTAAAGTACAACGGCAAGGGGATTGGCCTGATACACCACGCTGCTGGCCAGACGGGCTGGTGTAGGTCATAAGTAAAAAAGGAAAGAAAGAAAAACAAATTTTATTGCCACAGCACAATACATATTCACGCAACACATATTTACAAACAGTTCACGTTTTTGCTCACGTGGATACAATAGATATACAAAATATAAAAAGTCTTGATTAGCATAGCTTTCTATTGGTGAAAAAATTGTTGCAATTTCTTCTTTTAATGTTTTTTCCTTTTGTGTATCATTAAACACCATAAACTCACCAAGAACATAGGATACTGGCGTTTTCGTTCGATCCTGCATAAAAATTGAAATAGCACATTATCAAAATAACATTAAAAAAGCCCATATTCTTATACACTTTACCTTAATATTATAATAATTCAAAATATGACATAACCATTAACATTATAAATTTTCAGTTATTACAAACCCTAAGGTTTGTTGTCAAATTTGGGCACGCTCCTTCTTGTAGCTTTTGGTAACACTTTTTTGTGGTAATAAAATCGTTCGCAGCAAAATGCAACGAGCACATTTTAGTATATTTGGTCGGAGACCAATCTTTTTTATTTAATGCGTCAAACCATTTTTTTTTTAATTTTCTTTCGACGGGAATCTGTAAAATTATACACATAATAAAATACCTTTATTAAAAAAAATACACTACCTTGATTATATGTACCTATCTATGTACTCACAAATGTGAGTTTGAGTTCACATTACAGTCTCACAGTTCTCATTACGTCAAAATAATAATATAGCGCAAAAAAATACTGAGTGCGTCTCTGGAAAGCCTCTAGCGGCATATGGAAAAATTACTTGTTTTGCCACTTGCCGCTAGAAGCGAGGTAATCACCGAACATTCTAGACTAAATATGTCAAAAATTTAAATTAAATATTACTTACGAGTGGAAAGATATCTTATTTTCATTTGATTTTGATTTGCTGGAGGAACTTTTGCACGATACAACACAGCACTTCATATTTACTTGGTTTGGAGACCGATAATATATTTTTAAGTCTCCTATGACGAAGCTGTTACTCGCCTGACGACAAGAGTTGTACTGACGAAAGCGACACCTGGCCGTCAGTAGTTCAACTACGATATGACGTCAGTACCCTACATTTGGAGACTAAGCTACATTGATTACAACATCTCCTCTTTATATTTGCTCCGTGGGTGAAACCGCGGCGTGGAAAGCCAGCCAATTATAATTATGCGACATGATGCAAGAAGTTGATGAACTCAGTCAGCATGAAATTACTTATAATAAAGATAATAACATCGTTCAGACGAAGATAACTTATATTTATGATGACACTGACAGCGAATAACTAATGGATATGAAAGCTTTTTTTCTAAGCTAATATTAAGACTGGCCTGTTGGTCTAGTGGTTAGTGACCCTGACTGCTAAGCCGGAGGTCGTGGGTTCGATTCCCACCCAGGACAAACCTTTGTGTGATGAGCATGATTGTTTGTTCTGTGTCTGGGTGTAATTTATCTATAATATGTATGTATTTACAAAAAAAAAAATGTATATAAGTAGTATATCAGTTGTTTAGTACCCATAACACAAGCAAATATAATTGCTTAATTTGGGGCTAGATGGCGCTGTGTGAATGTGGTAGAATATTATTATTATTATTATTATTATCAAGAGAAAAGATTACATTTTTTGTATGTTTGTTTGTAGTGGATAAACTCAAAAATTTAAGCAATTTAAAAAATTCTTTCACTAACAGAAAGCTACAATATAAGCGAGTAACATAGGCTATATTTTATCTGGTATAACCATGCAGGTGAAACCACTGGCAATGTCTAGTATTTTACAACGAGCAAATATATGTTCGTTTTATTATATTTTTAAAGCACAGCCAGGTTTAAGACATTTTTTGTCACGTACGATAAGATTGTGGAATTAACTTCCTGTCGATGTTTTACCGAGAGACAATTACGTGGTGTTTTTAAGAATGAAATTAAAAGTTTTTATCTGTGGGTTTTACGCTATTGGTGTCTGCTTGTTTGTCATCTTAATTGTATTAAAATACTATACCTCGTGGGTAAATTTAAAGTTTACTCTACAGAAAAAATATATTTAGCTGAGACGATGTTGACTACCTGATCATTGTATTTTTTAGAGCAATCGGGTTTAAATAATATAATATAATATAATATTCTACCACATGCACACAGCGCCATCTAGCCCCAAATTAAGCAATTATATCTGCTTGTGTTATGGGTACTAAACAACTGTTATACTACATATATATACATTTTTTTTTTTGTAAATACATACATATTATAGATAAATTACACCCAGACACAGAACAAACAATCATGCTCATCACACAAAGGTTTGTCCTGGGTGGGAATCGAACCCACGACCTCCGGCTTAGCAGTCAGGGTCACTAACCACTAGACCAACAGGCCAGTCAAAATATTTCACAGTTCATCATCTCTTCTTAATTAATCTTTTGACGGAAGGGCCTTTTGAAATATTTTGGTTAATTATAATCTTCTAATTTAAATTTTGACCCAATTCTTTTACCTTTAGAAAATTACACGTTTTGTTTTGTAATCAAAATTTCTGGTATTTAGGTTTATTTTTATACCCCACTACGATCTTCTTGCGTGCTGAGTATAGCAAATATCTCGTTGTGGGAGACACTTAATCGTATGTCTTGTAGTGAACGTCTTAAGCTTACGAATGAAATGGAATGAAAGCGTTAATTTCGTCTCATGGTGCTAGAAGGCTCGCGAATTTTCTCGAGAATGAAGAAAGAGGAAGACTTTCTTTGACTCATATTTAGTTTGAATAATAGATACTTTGACATAAAGTTCATTATGCTTTGTACAATTACGTTGGAAAAAGTCGCTTCCATTCCATTTCGTGGCGGTGTAAATTGAGCTATATATAGGCGAATCAAATCAAATCAAATCAAATCAAATCATTTTATTTAATTCATAAGGTGCACAAAATATTGACAAAAGTCTTATAAATAATAATCTAAACAATGGGCTACTATAATTACATAATACTTGCCTGTACTAGGAAAAACCTGTATCACAGGCTGTATATGAGCTAACAGTTAAATAAAGGTATAAAACGTTTACATTATGTATATATATATACTCATTTAAATAAAATCAGAACAGATTAATCTACGTATCATATCTATATAAAACAATATTATATTACACTTAACATATTTACGAAATAAATTGCTATTTTGCATTTTGTTAACTACGAGTAGGTACATGTCTAAATTGAACAAAGCTTAGTTTATGGATCAGCATTAATGACAATAATGACTGGTAAAAAGTAGGTTAAAATCTACAGTATTGTATTTATTTTTCATCTATAATTTAATGACGTCATCGGCGAATAGTGTCATGACCTTGTTGATAATTATAATTTTGCTTGAGTGCATTTCCTAGAACGTTTATTATGAATGATATGAATGATAAAAAGTTACTGTTACTTACTGCTAGCCTAATCCTTAACACTGCTAGGCAAAGGCTTCTCCCTGTGATTTCTATGCTACAGTCCATAGCTAAGGTTGACCATTGCTTATCCGTTCTGTCCAACTCATCGCGCCATCTTTTTCTTGGTCTCCCGCGACGTCGATTAGCTGTCTTAGGGCACCAGAAAATAAAAAGTATTATGAACAACTAGCTTCCAGCAGCGCGCTTTCACCCGCGCGAAGTTACATATTTGGTTACTGCTCTGCTCCTGTCGCCCGTAGCGTGATATTAGCTTATAACCGTCTTCAAGAACTGGGCTATCAAACGCAAAAATAATTAATCAAATCCAATTTCTAGTTCCAGAGATTAGCGCGTTCAAACAAACAAACTATAAATACAATAAGACAAGTATAGATTATGAGTTTATCGATTTTAAACTTTATCGTGATCACGTTACGGAACCATTTACATCGGTAACTATATAAATCATTGCCGCAAAGTAAGTTTGACAAGTAATGTAAAATGACAAGAACCTAATGGAACACTTCAAAATAACGTATCGGCAGTTTTTCCATCTTTTGTTTTCACGGAAGATGGTTGTCATTTAATTTCATCCACATTTTTTCTATTTTATCATTGTATTATACCATTAATATCATCAACAAGAATATTATTCTACACTTGACGCTGGCAGAAATAGCTGACACAATCGTCGGCTCTGTTGCCAAAAAAAAGGAGAAGAAGAAGAAGAACGTATCGGCAAATTTAGATCGACGTTTGAAATACCTTTGTGTAAAGATGGATACAATCTTTTGATTTTACAATAGAAGGTTGTCGTCCAAATTGATCCACACTTCTTTCAGCTGATATAATGATTATGATTGTTTATGTTTATGTTGTATTTAGTGGACATATCCGTGTTGATAGGTTACCTACTTAACATCAGTTGGGTCATACGTTTGTTTGCCTTATGGCCGCTTCCTCTAATCCGACTGTAACCTAGAGTTTTTTTACCTTGCTAATTGTGATTTTCACACCGCGAGTAGTTTGCGGTATGAAGTGTCCAAGAGTTTTTTTTTAATAAGTCTTTACGCACCGCGGTTTGAATCGTCCAAGAACTTTTTATAATCGGTTAAAAGATACCTTCGGCTATTCTTACCGTCTAATCACTGCTGATCGAACAAACAACAAACAAATTTTCAATCAAAGATTCAAAAAATAAATCTTTTCTCTTAATACTTAATGCAGCTTTCCGCGGCGCGGTTTCACCCGCGTCTTTGTTTCCTGCTCTACTCCCGTCGCGAGTAGCATAATGTTACCTACATAGCCTATAACCTTCTTCAAAAACTGGGCTATCATACGCAAAAAGAATTATTCAAATCTAACTGGTAGTTCCAAAGATTAGCGCGTTCAAACAAACAAACTCTTCCACTTTATAATAGTGTAGATTAGTTTAGAGTTAGCTATGCAACCTCAATAAGAATTATAACTATGAGCATAATGCTACTATCTACCTACCTACCTTCTAAACTGACTAACTAACATCATTATTACCATCTTCCTGTCGTACATTTCTTATCGTCGCCCCAGCCCTGTTTTTCTCCCATTAATCTCTCTTAGCTGTTATCTTGGTCCCTAGTTCCTTTATAGCCGTCATCTTTCAAACAATAACTAAATGTTTTCTTAACGCTATCTGAGCGTATTTACCAAATAACTCTTTGAAACCTCTTCTTAGCACTGCAGCTTCTTTCTAGTCAAAGATCCAGAGACAGATCCAAGACAAAGTAGAAGTATGTTGTGCTGAGGGACATGAGAGGGTGCGAGCTTTCCAATGACGACGTCCCGGATAGAGCGAAGTAGAGGAGAAAAAGTAGGAAGGTTGACCCCACCACCATGTGGGAAGAATAGCCGGGAAGAAGGAGACTCTTTGAAACCTCTTTGCTTCTTTTCGTCACATGTTGGTGCTATCTAGCCAATACCAATAGTGATCGATCAATGACTATTGTTTAATACAGTCTGTCTTTCTTCTTCTTCCTCGATTTAACAAATTCTTCGTAATTCCCTTGAATTGTTCTTAAGAGTCAATGTAAAATATACGTTTACATTGCGAACATTTTTTGCGAACCACCTATAAATAACGAATTTTAGAACCCAAAACCTATAAATAACGTTTGAACCCATTTGACCCTTAACCCCATAGTATGTGATTCATGTCGCAACAGGTAACCTCTTTTCAACAAATTTTAGACCAAGCAAACCTCAATATAACCAACCTCAGTATAACAAATTACTTGATATAACAAGTATTTACTTGTTCCTTTCCGATTTGATATATCGAGGTTGCACTGTAAACATATTATTGGTATAAACAAATCCTTAATCTATCAATAATGTGTGTTGTTTAATAGCTAAGAGTGCATTCGATCAGTAGTAAAAAAGCCAAAATTTGTTCGATAAAATCTCTTTATACCAATTGTTCATTCGATATGTAACAAAATTTCCAATTGTTTTGTCGGCCATATGTTAAACGACAAAATATTTTTCGACAAATAGTGGTACACTCAAGACGAGTACCGTGATTAAGACTTAGGGCCATTGTTTATAAGTAAATTATACATAAACTAGTAATATTAACGGTTTTATGATGTTTGGCAACATTTTTATTGTGTGAAAATCGTACATCTAAAACCTAACTTGTAAAAAAATCGTTAGAAGATCTAATCTAATATATGTCCCAGCATGTGTAATATAATTCACATGGATATATCGCACTTTGAGTGGAAAAAGGTTGTAAACAAAACACACTTCTTCAGAAAAGTCGACCTTATGCTTTTATCTACTGAGTATAAAATAGCAAAACGCATTTCTCACTTTACATCACTTTTATTAAGGTTGCGACATGGGGAATCAATATGGCACGCCACTTCAAGGCGATTTCATTTACTTTATTGATCCCATAAATATATAGAAAAATTTCAAGAGATATGAAATATTCTAGTGCCGTAAAGTTTGATATTGTATTTTTACTGGACTGCAATAAATTTTTGAGTAGGTATTCCATATGACACTTTTTATCGTATTATAGCCATTGGATTACTTAGTAATAAAGTACAGTGAACAAGCTTGGCGATCAAAGTTCATGCCTTCTCTGCACGAGAAGAGCTTTTCTCCCAGTGAGATAATAGCAGGTGTTCCCTCACCGCGAACATTCACTTTAAATGTAACGTTACAAATACGGACATTACATTGGTTAGAGAGGCGAACCGAGCGTTACAGTTAACAAATTGATGATACAATCTATAATTCGAGAAATGAAATGATATGAAAATATATAGGTTAATTAAATTAACAGTTATGAATGTCAAAATTTACAAAATATCTAATTAACCTACAGCCAGTTCGCTGACGAAGTAGAGCCATGAGAAGAACTAGCAAGAAACTCAGGCCACTCTTTTTAATCGCCAGGTTATTACAATTTTTGTAAGTTACAATTTCAAGTAGCATGCAAAGTGACACAGGCAATACACTTAATTCTATAGGTAATTAATTACAGCTCTCTATGTTGTAAAGAAAAATAAAAGTAAAATGTGTGCTTTACAGGCTGCCTCAATTTGCATATTGCTACAAAAGGTAAAGGCAACATGTGAACTGTGGTAAATTATCTATGTAGGTATTATATCTATACGATTAAATAAAACGGCAGAATTTATTTGTTTTGTTTAAACGCGCTCCGTACTACCAGTCGGATTTAAATAAGTCGTTTGCGTATGAAAACCCAGTTCTTGAGGAAGGTTATAGGCCATATAACATCATGTTACTGGCGACGGGAGCAGAGCAGTAACTAAAGATGTACGTTACTTAACGGAACTTAATTTGGAATGGAATGCAAGCGAATGCTTGGCAGTCAGGAAGGCAGTTTGTAACATTGCTCAATATCGAATCTGTAACGTTTTACAGGTGAATGTTCGCGGTAATGGAGCACTATTAGGTTCATGTGTTGGAGCTTTATTCCAACGTTCGCTATCACTAAGCCCCAACCACAACAAAATACCATAGCAGTTTTAATGACAATTAATCTGCTGCGAACTTAATTGTACCTGGCAAATTGTGGCAAATACCTAGTTTATTATAACGACGTTCTACGGTAATTTAATTAACGTATTAAATGTAGTATACTCGTATAACTATTATTTTGATACCATCGAAATATTTAAACATTAGCGACCCGCCCTCGCATTGCATCGTTATCAAAAGTTGTAGTTTTCTGGCTTGGTTCACTGTTATCGTCACTGCTCTTATAGATGATGATAATATACACTAAAACCTTCCATATAACAGTGAAAACTTTATCCAAATCCATTGACCGGTTCTTGAAATTATCGATTTTGTAGCAATCGACAGAGAGACAGGCGCTTTCCAGCGTCTTCCTTTAAATTTTATACTACTACAGAGAAAGGCCTCTTCTTATACAGAGAAAGCATCGCCATGCTCAAGGCGGATTGGCGATTTCGAACTGCCTCAGAAGACCGACCTGTTTTCTTGCCACGATGTTTTCTTTCACCGTCAGTCGGTAATGTCGAGATTAACTTAGAAAGTACATGATTTGAAAAATCTTTTTGCTGCTTGCCCGGATTCAAACCGCCGACCTCATGTTTTTACGAAACGGGTGCCTTCACTACTGGGCCATTACGGTACGAGTACGTATAGATACACATTATTAAACAACTACCTCATTTTTCCGCAGGTGTGTGTGCTAATTTTATTGCCGATTGCCAATTGCCAATCCCACTTAAAATTATACTTTTTACAGACACTATAAGAAACTAACAAGGTCTTTTTTTGAATAAAACTTTAAAACTTTACATTTTTGAACAGTAAATTTAAATGTAAATCTGCCTTTCGGATTTGGTTGTAAACCTGAATGTTTAAACCAAAATATTTATGCCTACTTTGGCATTCATTCATCATGGTTCAGACCATGAATACTTAAACAGTACAGCAGCAACAGTAGCAACATATCGTTGCTGGTTTCATGCGTAGTTACGACGGTATCGCAGTGAAGTTATCATATAAAGGTATACACAGAATATAAAACTTGTAATATCATTCTTATCCCTAGTACATAATGCACATATTTCTCTGGATGCACGCGTCTGTGAGCGACCAGAGCTGATTGATAAGAGCTTAAGTGAGCCCATCAAGTGCCTGCTACGTGAAGAGCGTAATATCACGTGAATACCAGTGCATTCATGCAACTAATTGAACGTTTCGATGCTTCGACAATCCTAATAAATAGTGTAATTATAACATAATAATATATTATATATATAGATATATATTATAATTTATATAGTATTATAAATGCGAAAGTTTGTATGTATGTTTGTGTGTTTTTGTTACCACTCAGAGCCTAAACGACTGAACCGATTTTGATAAAAGTTGGTATCTACATAGATTCAGTGCCGGAAACGGACATAGAATACTTTTTATTCCGACAATCGATCTGGTTTTCAAGTTATGTCTACTAATTAAACACATACCATATTGTGCAGGCGAAGCCGCAGGACGCTGCTAGTGTACTATAAAGGCTAGCGCATACTACGGCCGCAGCGCAATCCAAAATTTCATCAACGATTACTATGTGTAATCGTAGTGACAGTGCGTTGCAATGCGGCCCGGTGCGACCAGCCCGTAGTGTGCGATAGTTCATATAAAATGTACGAAAGTGATGCAGGACGAAATTTTTTATGCGATGCGATGCGATGTGGCCCATCGTTATTTGCGCTAGCTTTTACAGTCTGTTAAAAACGAAATGTTCAGACGATGACACACAGTTTATTATAAGTCTCTTACAATATAGGTAGGTACTCATAATGAATGACCCTTCTCTCCTACGTATATAAATTTCGTAATGAAATCAAGAGTTTAATAATGATTCATTATACTATATGATACAAATAAATGAAATAAATACAATATAATTTCATTAATACTCAATAACAATTAACAGTTATTGGCCGATCGAGCAAATATTGAAAATATACATTAATTGAAGGCCGAATGGACGAATTATGGAAGTGTACAATTAAGTAAGCCCACTTCACTTCACTGAAGTCCTATAAGACACTATACCTTGTATAAAAACCTTCAAAGAATGGGTATGTCATACAGTCTAACATGCAGAATGTATTGAAAGGAACACGAAATATGCTCTGGCACAAAACAAGAAAGAAAAAAAAATTAGGGGTCGTAAATCCAGAACTAGAAGGTTGGAACTGTTGGGAACTGGTTCGAAGACAATACTAAAGAGCTTGAGAGTGAGTCAATTACAGGAATATTAAAAAAATCCAATAATACTGAAGTGCTCTGTCTTAGCCAGCTTAAAAGCAGCTCTAACCTCGATGCATTCTGACTGGCCTGTTGGTCTAGTGGTTAGTGACCCTGACTGCTAAGCCGGAGGTCGTGGGTTCGATTCCCACCCAGGACAAACCTTTGTGTGACGAGCATGTTTGTTTGTTCTGTGTCTGGGTGTAATTTATCTATAATATGTATGTATTTACAAAAAAAAAAAAATATAAGTAGTATATCAGTTGTTTAGTACCCATAACACAAGCAAATATAATTGCTTAATTTGGGGCTAAATGACACTGTGTGCATGTGGTATTTATATTATTATTATTCGGTTCTTTCCCACCTTCCCAGGTCACCTGGGTGCATTTATTGTGAAAATTTTGTGTGGTTTTCCGTAGACACGATGTTGCAACATTAATCCTAGATCAATTAACCGAACGAGAGGAAAATAAATAAAACATCAAATTAATTTAAAGAGCCAGCTCGATATCGATGTAATGAAGCCCTGTAAATGTGATTGGTGTATAAAAAGTTGGATACAAATCACCATTTAAACACCAATCACGCACTAGACACTGTATCAATGAAAACGTTTTCAATCCAGTCCAGCATCCAGTAATCGTACCGATCTGGATCTATGATCTCCTGTCTGTGTCCAGTGGTGCTGGCGCCAGCTTTTAATTTAAATCAACCTTTAGGACTTACGATACCCACATAATATTATTAGTATTTTAATAAATATTAAAATATTAACAGATTTTATAATACCTATATAGAAACATTTACCACATGTTGCCTTAACCTTTTTGTAGCAATATGCAAATTTAGGCAGCCTGTAAAGCACATGTTTTAATTTTTCTTTTTTCTTTACAACATAGAAAGCTGTAATTAATTACCTATAGAGTTAAGTGTATTGCCTGTGTCACTTTGCATGCTACTTGAAATTATAACTTACAAAAATTGTAAAACCTGGCTATTAAAAAGAGTGGCCTGAGTTGCTTGCTAGTTCTTCTTATGGCTCTACTTCGTCAGCGAACTGGCTGTAGGTAAATTGGCTGACATTTTGTAAATTTTAACGTTCATAAGTGTAAACTTAATTAACCTATAATAATATGAATAAATATATTTTCATTTTCATTATCTCCGATAGCGTGATTCTATTCTAGTTCAGGGATTATTCTAATAATCTAATAACAAAGTATAATTTAAACTTTTATTAAACAAACTTTAAACTTTGGTGTATTTTTAACTAATCGAACAATGTGGATACGATTTTATTTAGTTAAAAACCAATTTTAACAAAGTTACGAATAACGCCCGGAACAAACAGGGTTTAACATAAATAGAAACAATGTAGGTACCGAAACTAGTATTAGAGTATGCACCTTTTAAAAATAGATTTTAGATTAAAAGAGATAAGCTACATTCTACCTACACAAAATTGTGTATGACTGCCTGGAGACACAGAACACAGTCTACGTTTAGCGATCTATCAAATTTAACACTCTCCGGGACAGTAAACGGATATGGCCGTGGTGACAATAAAACATCTATTGTATCTACAGTGGTGTCCATGAAAAGGTTAATCAATGTTAAGAGCTTTATGTGACGCAGAAAAATTATATTAATATTACGAATAAACCATAGTGTACGATTAAAAGATATAGAAATATTTAGGTATGTTTTTTTGTAAAATATAATTAACATACACAAAGTAAATTAAATTTAAGGCTCGGGATAAATACATAATTTATGATAACGGTAGTTTCGTACCGCCTTGCACAGCTGTCGCACACAATTCCACTACATACCCAAAGCCTCTATTTGTCGTTTAACTTATTGAAGCACACAATATATTCAGACCATTGTAACCAAAAATGTTTACACTAAATTTCTTTATAGCAAAAGTTTTTGACCGAGTGCGAGTTGAGTTAGTACTGCCGTATCTCTGAATTGCCGATTCCTAAAACGACTCAAGAGTATTTCGACGGAATTAAGTTTTTAATTGCTAACTGTGGTAGACGGAGGCTCAGCTAAATTAAGTCAAAGTCAAATTTATCAATTTATTTATTTATTTAGATTTTTTGAATGGTGTTGATGTATCTCAAGGTTACCGAAACAAGGAGCCTTTACATCATAAGTGGCAAGGTCGCAATTTAGTGTCATTTTCTGGTTTTAAATTTTTATTATTTAGTGTTAACTATATTTTAAAAATATGTTCTGCATGCTAGAATTAGGTGAAAGCTGCATAAAAAGTAAGTAACCATTGCGTTTACAGTTCCATTTACATGCAATTAATACATATTTTGAAACTTAAGTTGCGTTATTTGCATAGTAAAATGTACCTTAATTGATTTAAAAATTCTCTCACCTTTAGAAAGCTACAAATAGGACGAGTAGTATAAAAGCTATATTTTATTATGTATAACATTATTTTTGAGTCATTTTCAAATTTTCAATATTATAAGCGCTTTTGTAAATCTGAATGATGCAATACGTCACTATTGCTATGATATTTTCCGTAGACGTTTGTTATGAGACCAAATAAAACTTTTGTTACCGAAACGAAGCGATGGCGAACGGCTAGTTACAATAATTCCATGACCCTTAGTCCACGGTATCCTGTAGCAAAAAAAACCCCTGGTGGTTAAAACAAAATGTTGGTTAAAGTTTTCCTGATCGAATCCCAGGAAATCGTCGGATGCCTGTTTTTATTAATGACTGCGTGTTCAATTCGCTAATTATCCAGGGAACAGGTCTTATAACATAGACGAGAGAGTCTGAACAAAACCTTTCTAATTGTTTTGTACTTGCAGTAAATATTTTTTATACTAGTTCTTCTTCTCCTTTTTTTTTGCAACAGAGCCGACGATTGTGTCAGCTATTTCTGCCAGCGTCAAGTGTAGAATAATATTCTTGTTGATGATATTAATAGTATAATACAATGATAACTCTTTTGTATTCTTTTTAACATATTTATTATTTGTCCAATGTAATGTAAAATATCTTTATTTCATAATAGTATTGTAACACAAATGCATAGCTACCCACTTATTATTACTTAGTTTATTTATATTATATTATTATATTCTTTAAGATTGTTACTGTGGCCACCATAATTTTTAAATGTTGTGCACATCTGTAATTGATATAACCACTAGTCCTAAGCTACTAAAATGTAAATTGTGTGTGTATTGTGTTTATATTGTAGATGAGCCTTTTAAATAAATAAATAAATAAATAAAATAGAAAAAATGTGGATGAAATTAAATAACAACCATCTTTCGTGAAAACAAAAGATCTTTATACTAGTTATGTCAGTGGCAAATAAAGTTTATGGTAAGTGTTAACCGTAATTTTACCATGATTCTGTTCTATAAGCAAATACAGTGCTAAATACAAACACGCAACGCACACACAAACACAATACTTTTAAATACATCTATGAGCCACAAAAAAAATATTACATTGTTTATTATATCTTGAAGTGGGTCCAATGGAACTTTAACTAAGTACTTTTAAGAAGCGAACGCGTGCTTTTTTGATAGAGACAATCTTGTAGGTCCGATGGGTACGCAGCCAAATATTATTACACATAATCACTGTTGTTATCAACTCATAGATCTAATGCATGCATATACTTACTTTTATTGTATTTAGTGTATTGCCTGCGTCACTTTGCATGCTACTTGAAACTGTAACTTACAAAAATTGTAATAACCTGGCGATTAAAAAGAGTGGCCTGAGTTTCTTGCCAGTTCTTCTCATGGCTCTACTTCGTCAGCGAACTGGCTGTAGGTTAATTTGCTGACATTTTGTAAACTTTGACGTTCATAAGTGTTAATTTAATTAACCTAAATGAATAAACATATATTTCATTTCATTTATTTGTACTTTTCTCAATATAAGTGAAATTTGTAATTATTCTTTTTTGAGTAAAATAAATATCCTTAAACTGAAAACAAAAACTAGTAAAATTTTATTAATGAATTAACTAGTAGTCAATAATAGTGCATTATTTATTAATTAGCTTACTAAAATGAGTCTCTTCTTCTTATTATTAAACAGCCAATGGAGTGGAGAATGGCAATACCATTTATTAAAGGAAACAAAAGTCCTGATAGCTCCCAAATTTAGCTAGATATTTTTTATATTTAAGGCCAGTACTGTGCACTACCGTGGAAAACCTTTTGTCATTTTATTTAACCGGAATCGAACGCCAGACGTAAGAAGCATTTTAAAAACTCCGTCAAGACAGTGCATCACACTTTTCTCGTATCTCGTATCGTATTCTCGTTGAAAATGCTTGAGGCATTAAGTCCGCCAATACATTTCAATTATGAAGATTTTAAATAAATAAAAAGGTAAACTAAACTTCAAAGAGCCACCCAATTCAATCTGTCATAGATAACATAATTAATGGTCTTTGATGAAAAAGGACACGTTCAGGAACTATCAATCTGCCACACAATGGTGGATTAACTATAGTAGAATCAAAGTGCCCACCGCCGTTCAATCATTGAGATCTATTGTAAATGGATGAGGAAGAGGATTCGGAGTTTTGTTGACTTTACAGACACACACACGTGAAATATCGTTTTGTTTCTAAAAGATTGAAAAGTCTTAGTGTTTTGTCTGACTGTCGAAGTCAAGGAAGAAATAAAGTCCTATTTGACATAAATAGGACTTTATTTCTTTGGCATGCTCTACAGACTAAATGACATAATGGATTTTAACATATGAGATGTCTTATTCGTATTAATTGTGGGTGTGACATAGTGTATAATAATGCTGCAGTAGCGTCGGCACGAAAAAAATGGTTACTTTCTTTTCACTTGTTTTAGGCGGGCGTATTTCGCTTGTTTTCTTTATTATTGAGTAAATACATACTTATTTTAATCGTTTGATTGTAGATGAGCACACTTTCCACATGATTCCAGTTCACTCATGGGGTAACGAGCATACTGTTCTCTTTGCAAAACATGCTTTAAAGAAATCATGTGCATAAAAAAGAAAACTCTTGCTAGTAATTTTCTATTTTGCTATAAATACAATACGTCTTTTTAAAGCATATTATTTATATACTACTAGCCACCCGCACTCGCTTATTCGCTTATCCGCATCGGTATTAAAACTATTAAACAAACACCTACATAAAATACGAGAGCAATATTGTTTACGAAATAATAATGCTATAAGTACAGTAAATTTACTTTTGTTGTCTTCTGTATTACAAATATCGTAATTCATAATATTGTTAAAAAATATATGTTGAACGTAATAAAATATATCCTATGTCACCCGCTTCATTTATTAACTTCTAAAATGAAAGAATTTTTTAAATCGGTAACGTAGATTTTTACTTAAAATTAATTTAATCAAATTAATTAATTTAATCAAATCTGTTCTCTTCATAATATTAGTTTATATAATTTTCATACCCACAGGGCAACAACAGTACCAAAACAAAATTTTTGTGACCCTGATATCTGATATTCGTTTGAGAGCCTGAGTCTGATTTTATGCTAATCGACCATGTTTTTAAAGTACCTACTTCATAAAATAACGCTTGTTCCATAGCGTGACAATTTGCCTTTGAAAAATAAATAATATTATTTGTATTTTGTCGTTTGATAAAACATAATACGCGTTGTCACAGAGGAATACTTTTTTATATATTAGCCTACCAAAGTGACTCCACTCTGCCTGATGGTAAGCACCCAGTGGGAGCCCGAAGTGGTGGCCATTATAAAAGTTGTCGTTTTAAACTGCTAGCGCACAGTAACATCGAATCCTAAATGCAGTCATAAACTATTTTAAAAATAGAATTAACGTTGTCAAGAAAGCTGTATATAAAATGTTATTTATTATATACAATAGAATATAAAAGCTCAATCGTTTATCTCGAACGCCTGGCCTGGCGCTAAACGCAAGCAATAAAAATGTCTTTTCAATACCTTTAACGTGTTTTATGTGCAATGTGTGCAATAAACTGCTGCTTGACCGCTCACCAAGCTATTTGCTAGCTTAAAATTGTTTTATTCAATACTGTAATGCATTTGACTTTTTATTTTTTTATTAAAATATATATTCTGCACAATATGGCGGACCGTTGAATATAAAATGGTGGCGGGCAACGGTACAAATATGGCTGGTCAAAGTTGCTTATTAGGTAAACAAAGGTTTGGGAGCGACCCATGTTGAACAGTCTTTCGGCTAAAACGATACAGATGATTACGTAGAACTTGTGTGCAAGTCCATGTTGTTTCTTGTTTCGTCAGTATTAAGTTTTTGTTAATATTAGATATATCTTTTACTAGCTTTCGGCGGTGCAGTTTCACTAGTGTCTTTGCTTACTGCTCTCCTCCCTTCACCAGTAGCGTGATGTTACATAGCCTATAACCTTCCTCGAGAACTGGGCTATCATATATATAATTTTTCAAACCGACTGATAGTTCCAGAGATTAGCGCGTTTAAACAAACAAACTCTTCCGCTTTATATAATAGTATAGATTCTTTATTGTGATGCAAAAACACTTGTGTGTGAGAAATAAACTGTTTTTCTTTCTTTCTTTCTTTATAACAAAAGTGGTCTAATCAGGTAACTACTCAGTTCTCTTAAATACACTCCTATGCCTTGCTATAAAGATTTATAAAGACTCCCACTGCTCCCTCTGCTGAACAACCACCAAAAAAAGGCGTTTGATATAGTTTCATAGAAGATCGTCGTAAGAGTATTAGTTTTCATGCTAATGTGTTTCGCTCGGTAAGTGAGAGCGCCGGCAAGCAAAGATTGTCTCGCATACCCGCTATTGTTGTCTTTTGTTTCCACAAGCTGTGTTTTGCATTCTACACAGAACGAACACATTATGAGTTCGTAAGACATACTACATTTTATTATGGTTCTTTTACCACCCATGCCCTGCATTGTCATGCTCACAAAAATGTCATTGCTTGTGATGTCGTATTGGCCGGGTCATCACCTTCCCTCTATAATGACGAGGGTGACTATAATGACGAGGGTGATGATGGCTGGTCCGTGCATCATGCTCGTGAACGGTTGCTACTTGGGATGACTGGTCAATCTTGGCATGGCATACATTTAATATTCAATCCAGTATTACCTTGTCGTTCAATGTGACCATTTTAATTAAAATACGTAGTCAAATTACCATACTAGATAATAATAATATAATAATAATAATAATAATAATAATTAGATGAAACTAAATAATTGAAATCCTCTCTTTTCTTTCTTTAATCTTAGTAATTATATTAATTGGTTAATTTGAAATAATTACTTTGTTCTTTGGTAGCGTTGAGTGTTTAAATTGTAACTCATAAAAAAATCTATAATTATCTGGAGATTGAAAAGAGTGGCGTGAGTTTCTTGCCAGTTCTTCTCACACCTCTACCTCGTCAGCGAACTGGCTGTATGTCAATTGGCTGACTTCATGTAATGTGACTTTTCATAAGCATCATACTTTATGATCAAAATGAAATAAATGCTTTGAGTTTGAGTTTGAGTCCATGTCCGTATGTCCATGTTAATATAATATATGTATGCGGTCAATGAACCAAAATACCTCCATCTATTCCGACCTCTGATCAAAATGCATAGAAACAGCACGACGCACTCCTATTGCGTTACTGGAACAGTAATAATCATTACTGTATACGTTTCAACCTAACAAACACAATATTGCAAACATGAATATGAATATTGCAACAACTACGTGTATTGCCGAATAAAGAGCGCCATTTTGGTGAGAGAAGCACATTTCATGACAACGACGCCATACCTAGTTCTATCATTCATTCTACTTCGTGTCACACAACCGAGAAATTACGTAGGTAAGTCATAATGGTGTAGTGGTTAATGTACGTTAACCACATTCACGAGATCTTAGGTTCTGCTATCATTAAAGCTATAAAATTAACGAATGAGAGGAATTACATCTTCATCATCATATAAGCCAGAAAACGTCTACTGTTGGACGTAGGCTTGCCCCAATTTTCACCTCCTAGACCGGTTGGGAACTGCCCTCATCCATCGGTTGCCCATCACCCTTAGTTAGTAGAATTTAGTCCCTTCCTTTTCCCTCTGCTCAACGTCAACAATTAAGTTGTGTTTACCATTGTTTCTGCAATTCTTAAAAATACATTTTGTGTTCGAAGTTTACGGTTACGAAATTATTATCTGTATGTTTGTATGCAATTGAAATTGACGTCAAAAGAGATTGTTTTATTCAAATCGTAGCAAATAGTGTTCTGTAATTCTTCCTCTTTTCCTCACCTCCCTCATTTCCTTCAGCCACTCCACTCCCTTTACGGTAGGCAGCGGCTTGAAGCCCCTGGCATTAAAGAAGCCTTTGAGCGACAGTTGCCACTTACCATCAGGTAGGCTGTTGGCTCGTCTGCCATTGTCGACAATAAAAAAAAAACAAGTAGAACATTTTCAAGCCTCAAGCTATTTCCTTAGCACCGTGCCTCCAACACATTGTCACGTTAGCAATACTGATTGTCTACGCTAACAACCAGGTCACGTGCAACCTCCATTAGGCTCATAAATCTTCAACCATTACAAATAACACGAGAGCTTACCATTAACATTTGTCCTGACCCAAATGTCTCACACATTTCGCATTTAATATTTGAGCCCTAATGTCTACACTAAAGTGTACCTCTTCGTCCTAATAATAAAAGAAAAGTGTTTTATATTATAATTGCCTTAGGTGGAAATCAAATCTGCGATACTTACCCTCAGTTTCTGAAAGGCTAATCAACGAAAAATTTATTAATCACCTGTTAATCTCATGTGAAGTACCTAAAAGCATAAACAAAATTGGTTCTAACTGAAACTGGTGGTTAGACTAACATTTCACTTACAATACACCTAAATTATCCGCCAGACCAATTGTACCATTGGAAAGTTCCATTGATGGTACAATTGGCACTGTTTTAAGCTTGATATCTTCACTCTTGGAGAAAAACACCTCGACAGACATACAACAAACTGATACTTTAAAAGTTCCGTTCCTCTTGAGGTACGGGACTGTAAAAAGTACATAATTTCTATAACATGTGTACTTGCACATAATCATAAAAAGCTTACACAAATATACATTGTAAAAATACTAAAATATCCACTTATACTAAATAAAATCAGTTTATTTTGAAACTTACTCGAGCGTGTTTCGTTTGAGCAGTATGCTCATGTTTTCCATACGAAAGCACTTTACATAAACTCTCCGTTCAAACCTTCAAAACAATTTTTAGTGCAATATTACATTCCATTTTTGTAGTATTACTTGTTGGAACAATTTGATGTTAGTGGTTATATTAAATAACTCGTTTAAAACAGTTTACTTTCGCATTACGCTTTCTTTCTCTAAGAGAATAGACAGAGATGAGACATTTACGTTTCGTTAGCTATTGCATCTCGTGTAGCAAGGCGAGGGTGTTGATGATAAATCGTCCTCTATTCTCAGAAAAAATTCAGTCTGAAATTGTGTCTCAAGTCCTCTGCCATCCGCACCATTAAAACAATGACGTTTCAGGGGTCGTCGTTTGTTTTTTATTAGTTTATTTACCTTAAGGCTGACAATTCACCTGTGCAATGATATATCACTCACACATGCCTTAACCGGGCAGATCGCTTTTAATTTATTTAATTGAACGACCACCCATTTACAGCCAGACTTTATATATGTTAGATTATAATCTATCTCACGAGATTGTAAACTGTCGAAAGATTGTGAACCGTAACATAATGCTTACAATTAAACGTATTTTATTAGTAGATTATAATTTAACGGTATTTTACGGTTACATATACTTTAGGTTAAACTCACTGTTTGTCGTGGTTTGTATAACCACGACAAACAGTGAGTTTTGACAAACATACTACGAGTATGTCTGTCAACAGTACAGTAACTATATTGATACAGTTGATATCTTTGCCACAATTTTGGCAAATACAAACCGCGGTGTAGCTTAATTGCTCGCTCCAAAGCCATCTCGAGCCGCAACTACTATGTTACATTACATGCACTAATCTAAATGTGGTAATAGTTCCAATTCTGTAGTCATAGGTATTAAACAAGTTGGTAATTATTGGAGATCGGCAAGGTTAGATACCTTTGAATGCATAAAGTTGTGGGTTCGTTTGATACCAGGCAAATACTAATGTAACTTTTTTAAGTAAATACTACTACGATAACTATCGTAATGAATGGAGTGAAATGAGTTCTACAGTCAAATAGTCAAAGAATTTATTTCATATGGATCACATACATGATACTTATGAATCAAATTAAAAATATATATATATATATTTAGCTACAATTCGCAAAGAAGGCAAAGTCTTTGTAAAATATTTCTAAATATACGGGAGTTCACGTGATCATGCATTAGGTATTTACATACCTTATTTTGCTCGACGTTTCGACCAGGTTACACCGGCCGTGGTCACAAGCAGACTGGCAGACTGATGAGGCGATGTCATGGCTCCGTATGCGAAGTAGATTCTAGATCTACCCTAACATTTTTAACTTTCTACGTAACATCACAAAACATCTTGTATCTTTAAATATATTATATCATGCAACGTGAAAGTGTAAAAGTAAATAAAGCCTCTGTATAATCTCTGCTTTTCTCATTAATGGGAGACAGGTGTAAAGTTAGGTATGAGATATAAATGTTTATTATCAAGCAGCAATTTATCTGACTGATATAACAATAAGAAATTTTTCGTGTAGCACAAAGATAAGATCCCTGAGTAACAAAAACAATTAAGTGTAAGCTTTGATGTGCTGTCATCTCTCATCATGAGCTAAGTGGCTCTTAAGAATAATTTCAAACAGTTGATTCTTGAGACGTTTCTATAGAAATAAGTATATTTAATTTTACTCGAGCACTTTCAGAGCTATTGTAAAACTTGTGACAATAAGTATTGTTAGAAGTATATCTTTATTAATAATATTATTATACGAGCCGCGCAGTTTCACCCGCGTCTTTGCTTCTGATCCCGTCGCCAGTAGAGTGATGTTACATAGCTTTTTACCTTCCTCAAGAACTGAAAAAGAATTATTCAAATCCATCTGGAAGTTCCAAAAATTAGCGCGTTCAAACAAATAAATAAACAAACTCATCCGCCTTATATAATAAGTATAGATATATTTTTTTTTCTTCATTGTCCTCAGGGCCTCATACGTATCAGTGCTAACGATAGTGGCGTTTTCCCTGGAGCGGTACCTGGCCATCTGCCATCCTCTGCACCTGTACGCAATGGCAGGCTTCCGACGAGCTCTCAAGATCCTCGTCGGGTTGTGGCTGGTCTCCTTGTTGGCTGCGTCGCCCTTTGCCATGTACACCACCGTCAGTTACCATGATTATCCACCAGGTAAGACCAGTATTGGTTGTAAAGCTCAAAAATATAGCGCGGCCACCCGCGGTGTTGCAAGAATGCTAGCAGTACTGCCGCGGTTAGGCTCGTCGCATTGCTGCCAGTCGCTGCCGATCTCTGCCATTTTGTTAAGAAACGGCCGAAAGTTTAACCTAACATAAGCTTACTTTAGTAGGCAGGCGAGCATGTGGTCGGTCACCAACTTGCTGGATAGACTCCATCACCAAAGCCACGCAATTCACACCCAAGCAATGTGCTCGCAATGCAGCGAACCGCCGAAATTAAAGAGACATCGCACGCCGTGCAATGCACAGATCAACCACAACCACTCTGACAAGAGTGCCCGATTAAGAAGAAGCTAACTTTAGGTCCAAACAGCATTGCGTAGTCGTTGAGTTATTACGAGTATTATGACAAAATTCTTACAAGTTATTACAATCTTAAATCAGTTGAAGTAATATACTGCACATTTTTGAACAGAACGTAATAATAGAAACGAATTTTTAAAAGCAGCCTTCACCTGTGACTGCTCCAATGAGGGCACTTCATCACATTCACATTAATTCCTTATACATTCGTTATTTTAATGAAGTAATAGGTATGACTGTGCTTTTCGCAGGTTATCCCTAACCTAAGCATCACTGAAGTCCCATTTCTCCTCTGTCAAGAACCCTAAAAGCCAAATTACTACCTTAGAGCTCTTCTTGTCTGTATGTTTGCCTATTTCACGCATACAAATCTTTCCGTGTCCAGTTGACGAAATAATATGGGACACTAATTTCGAGTTTTACTAAGTGGACACACGCGTATCCAGCCTCTCGTGTCGAGTTGGTGAATAACCCCTTTTTTCACCATCATTAACGGCTTTTATTACATCAAAATTATCTGTTTTAATTATATTTCATCCTTGCTCTACATTAGTACTAAGACAGCTTTCCTATCGTGTAAAGTTTCCAAGATTTTCTTTACAAATATAAATTCTTGGTAATAAAATATTTGCTCATCAGCAGTTCCGCGACCCGTCGAGAGTCGAGACTCGAGGCTATAAACGCTTATAACAAACTCGTATAAGTTTTAATTAAGGTTCAAACTCAACTGTCAAAGTATATTCTTATTATACAAATATGTTACAATAGCCTTTTGTTAACATTTTGCAATTGCCTCACCTTTATAGAAAAAGGGGGTAAACTCTCTCCCGCTTACTCAGAATACTATTTTGTTTACCGCTTGCATTTTCTTTTTAAATTGAAGCAATATAATCTATCTAGCTGGCTCGAAACAAATAAGAAGCATATAAATATTTCTGACACAGACTTGAAGACGCCTATAATTTGCTATGTGGTCTCTGGTATATAATATGAAATCACTCCGTTTCATCACTTGAATATCGTCTAAGGAAATGCTAATTACTATGTCACGGGTAATAGCGTTAACTGCGTACTAAATATTAAACTCAAAGCATTTCATTTGGATCATTGGATGCTTATTAACGTCAATATCACATAAAGTCAGCCAATTAACCTACAGCTAGTTCGCTGATGAGGTGAAGCTGTGAGAAGAACTGGCGAAACTCACGCCACTCTTTGCAAACGCCAAATAATTACAGTTTTTTGTATAAGTTAAAATTTTAACATTCAACGCAACGAAAGACTTCAGATTCATCAATTAAACAATCACCTTTTTGCGATCACTGCCGTGGTGGATATCATAACTTACATTTCAGTTTACTTTACTTCTAACTTACAAACTTTGGGAGATGCTGTATGACGAGTAACGAACGTTTAGTCCAGAAGAAATTTAATACTAGCTTTCCTTTTTTAAGATACAGTCATCATTAATTGATACTCTCTGCTTACCCCAATTATAGGAGACAGGCGTGAAGTTATGTACGTATGTCATCATTCATATTTGTTATATTTCTCACACATGTTATCTGTTTACAAATGTTGCCGATGTTCAATTTGTAAGTTTTTGTAAAGAAAAATAGAAGGCACTAGAGGTGACCGATGGGGTGATTAATCTTACAAGCGCTTGGGATGGGACAAGACCGAATTTTCTTTTGCCCTTGTTGAGAAAAACTATTTTCACGCTCTTAATTTTCTTTTGAGGCTTCGTTCACACAAAATATAAACCAAAAAAAATTTCTCCTTTCAGCATTGCTGTCTTAAGTATCGATTCATTTTGCCATTTTAACGATACAAAATCATTATTGATCACGGGTCTATTGAGTGTCATCAGAATTAAAATCGACACAAAACTTTAGTCAAAGTATAATAACAATGTTTTATCACTTCACAAGAACACACACAATACAAGAATCTTACTGACTTCAGTTACTTAAGAAAATGAGAGATATAATAGGAGGGAATCTGTAGGGTATTTAACACTCCGGATTTCATTTACCGAACGCAACGCAATAATATGAATAATAATTAATACTACAAGAACTACACAACGCTATCTAAACCTAAAGTAAGCCTATATTATGTTATAGCTTGTGATGTGGGTTTTAGAATGCGGATAAACACATCTACTTAACATATTACGCATAGAAACACCCAGACCAATGCAAATAGTCATATTCATAATATAATTTTACATCTACTTTCCCTTGCTCGATTCGACCCATTGACGTTGTGTTTAAAAAAATCCTGGTCGTTTATTAACCAGCTTGTTTTCCTAGGTTCTGGTAATTCCTCCCTGGAGTCTGCCTTTTGCGCAATGCTGGAGCAACCTTCCTGGTACCTCTGCGAGCTGAGCAGCCTGCTTTTCTTCATTTTGCCTGGACTCGTCATCCTAGGCCTCTACGTGCGCATGGGACTCAGAATTAGGTATGTTATGGGGTATGTATCGTTGGAGTGTTTTAAATTATAGTTAAGTGGGATTACTTTTTATGTTAAAAATGACCCTTTATACAAACTTACGTTGTTTGCTGTATGGTTTGTGGTGGACACTATTGAATAATGGTCTTAGTAAAAAGTGAAAATACAATAAACCCAGATTTCTGAAAAAAAGCAAAAAAAAGGAGATAAAGTATTTATTTTAGTTATGTAGGGTGAGAGGACTGTCATACAGTGAATATTTGAGTCGTCTTATTGTTAAGGAAAAATAAAAAAAACATCTAAAATGTAAACATAAACAGTTGAACATGGGCCTCTCTGAAGTATTGCCCCTTTTAATCCGATAGTAAGCTGCACTCAGCACTTACAGTCACCTTGCAGTTAGCTATCGGTTTTCCGTTATACCTGCCACCATTATTCAAAATTGGTAACTTTTTGATGAAAATATTTCCTTGCTTTGAGAAGAGTTTGGACTCGTGTTATAAATTCGCATGAGTACACCTTTTTAACTTTATATCAACGCGGCAGTTTCTCGTGTGCTTGCAAAGTTACAACAAACAAAAGTTCTGTATGAAACTAATACGTATTGTACTGCCTGAGTCACAGGCATGTCGTCTGGGAATGCTTTCGGAAACGAAACTAGAAATGCATGCTTTAGAAATGTTATTCACATTTAAAACAATAGTAAATGTTTCGTTGGCTTAGAGGTGCTGTGTACAGACTACTACGTAGAGGCTTCGTTGTTTAACCTCCGGTACGAATAACGTAAATTAATTATTTACGATATACATACGAACTTTATACTGGATTAATTTGCAATAAGTCTGAATGATAATACAATGGTTCTCGCCGTCAATCTTAAAACGATGGTATTCAGTAGTTATAATATTCATTAGTGATAAGGCTTATCTGAAATACTAAAGTAATATTAAGTTTATCGAACTATTGTCTGACTCCAAAATAACTGATTAAAAACTATAAATAGTAAAGTATTATAGGTATCAAGGATTGCGTTGATTCCCCTTTAATGTTCTTTGCTATGAAGTAATTAAAATATTATTTTTTACTTTTTAGTTAAGAATTGAACATGTAGGTGTTGTTTGAAGTCGGTTTTCATTTTTTTTTCTAAAAATAATTTTATTTTTAAACTTTTAGTGGGAATTAATTGTGTATAAATATATTCAATATGGGTAGACCTACTAAACGTGCTGCACAATCGAGACAGCGCCGCGCCGTTTGAAAGAAAGTATAGACGAGAGGTAAGATTGTAAATAGAGATATAAGGTCCTTGTCAACACTTTCTCGATCGCTAAATCCTGAATCCCAGAAACCACAAATCAAAACAAAAAAGTGATGATCTACCAACAATAAAGAATCATCAAAAATCATAATTTAACTAACCGAGCAATTTCTTATAATACCACTGAACCATTTCTTATAATAAAAAAATGAGACCAATTTCAGAGTATACCCTCTCAAATAAAAAAAAATTTTCAAATCGGTTCATAAATGACCGAGATATGAGGTAACAAACATACAAAAAAAAAAAAATATATACGACCCGAATTGATAACCTCCTCCTTTTTGAAGTCGGTTAAAAAGAAGCCAACGTCCATCAGTAGGTACTTTATTTTTAGTTATATCAAATAACTTTGAAATTTTAATTTATATAATAGAGCACTTATTTAACTTAAGTAACTATAATATTAACTTACCACTAAGTGTCTCGGCGGGTTGTTATTACTAATGTTACTTTATTCAATTTCAAACTTTGTCTTATCATGACCAATGAAATATAATTATATTATTACTTTTTGTATTTTATCATGAGATATTTTGTTAGTTTTAAAATATTAATTAGTAAGGCGTTATTGTCACGATATCCTATGAGTTTCCTCTAAAAAATTGAAACTTTACTGCAGGGCAAAGGCATCTTCTCATACAGAGAACGGTATTACCACGCTGGTTTCAGCATGAATGGGCCGGATCAACCGGGGAAGTACTACCCTCTCATAGATGATCGACGTAAGAGTAATAGTATCCTTACAACCGTTTCGTTCGGTGAGTGACATAGCCGGAGGCCCAATCTTCCCCCTTTCCTTTTTTTACCTAGCTCAATCTTTTTACCTATCGCACCCCTTTTCGCCACCCACTTCGCAGAGTCCCTGTCATTGCAGGAGCAATTTTAGAGACTCTAAGTCGTCCATGACAGTCTCTACTTACCATCACGTGCGCTGTTTAAAAAAGAAGGCATGAACATTGGATTCATACTTAAGTCGAATTGGCAATTTCTGGCTTTTTTATAAGTCATAACCATCTTGTTTATATTAATCTACCGTAATGACTCCACTCAGCCTGATAGTAAGCAGTCAGTGAGGTTCAAAAATGGTGATCAACATTCTAAAAGTCGTTATTTAAAACTGCTGGTCTGGTAGCCTCCACTATGGCGGCTATATGAGATGATTTTTCACGCCCCGTATTAAAGACCCAGGATTAAAATTACTATAAGTACCTAAAGATAAGAAAATTATGCTGTCTGGTTGAGTTCTTTTATTGTACTTATAATATTCAATATTCAGTTGTTTTATTCATCAATATATTAAATTGTTTAACCTATTCATCAATTTATATGATAGGTCTATGTACCTATTAGTTTTTTAGCGCATAATTTAATGCATGGTCTTCTTTAAGTAATGGGGCACTTAGACTTAAGTTGCATTGTATATTTTATTATGTAATGGTGTACTCATTGTTGTTGAGCCAAATAAATAAATAAATGAAAAAATAAATAAATAAAATAAGATAAATAAAAGTTGTAAATAATATCATGATGATGCCTGCGTGAGTTCTACTTAAGAAAGTACTTTATTTCCTTCCTATGTTATTAAATAATGAAACTTTAACGTTCATCGTATCATCTTAAAGAAAATATTGCCAAATATAGTAAAACTTTTTTTTTTAGTAAACTGTGACAATGTTTGTGAGGTTAGATTTTGGTAAAATAATACAAAATATATAAAAAGTAAATAATTTCTCATTGCCTTTTTTTTAATAGAACTTCAATGGTAATTAAATAAGCACCTGATAGTAAGTGGGCACCGTAACCTTAAAGTCTAAAATTGTCAGCGTACTAATGCTCATGCCACTGTTTGTTGTTTAAAAACAAATAAATATTGATTAAACTTCTCTGTATGAGAAGAGGTCTTTCCGTAAAGTGGGATAATATTGAGCCGATATTAACTTGGTGCGACGCACGCAAAAACTCATACACCACAAGAAACAATATATTAATTAATTAGCCTACTAGTGTGTCCCATGCGGGGCAAGAAAATCCAAATAAAAAAAACCATATTCTATACATATATTATAATATAATTGGCGTTTCTGTTTGTAATATTGAAATAACCGTTTTTTACTACATGAATGAATTATGAATATATATACGGTACATACACCAAAATAACATTTTTACAATTTTTGTCTATCTGTCTGTTTGTTCCGGCTATTCTCTGAAATGGCTTGACCGATTTTTACGGAACTTTTATTGACAGGTAGCTGATGTAATAAGGAGTAACTTAGACTAGGTATCATAATAAAAAATATAAAATAAATTATATAATAGACTGTTAGGCGGAACGAAGTTCGCCGAATCAGCTAGTCTATAAATATTTTGTGCCGAGTCCTTACTACATAGCAGAATATTTGTCCCGCTGAGTTAAAATCCCCGTGACACAGGGATTGTTTCCTATATAAAAGTTGCCAGTAGAGAAAAGAAATATTATAAAACTTTCAGTCTGAATTTTTTGCACAAAAATTAAGCGTAGTGTCATAAAAAATAGCTTAATTTTATAACTAAACTATTAGTTAAGAAAAGAATGTAGGTACTTACTTACAAAGTTATTAAATTTTAAGTTTCAAGTTAAATGGTCCCGAGTGTCAAAGTACTTTTATTTGATTTTCAAGTTTTTGCTCTGTTCTTAAGTAAGTACTTACGGGACGAACAAAACAAAGTTTGCTACTTAAAACTTAATAAAAAATATGCTTTAATTACTGTAATGAACTTTAATGAATGCACACAATTAATTTCATAATTTCGTGCCTCAACGGTTCATTGGTACGTGTAAGGATACAAGAGTCTCATTCGACTGGCCTGTTGGCCTAGTGGTTAGTAGCCTGACTGCTAAGTCGGAGGTCGTGGGTTCGATTCCACACAGGACAAATCTTTGTGTGATGAGCATGATTGTTTGTTCTGTGTCTGGGTGTAATTTATCTATAATATGTATGTATTTACAAAAAAAAATGTATAAGTAGTATATCAGTTGTTTAGAACCCATAACACAAGCAAATATAATTTCTTAATTTGGGACTAGATGGCGCTGTGTGAATGTGGTAGAATATTATTATTATTATTATATTCTTGTTCGATCCCCGTGTTGGGTGAATAGACATTCGGTTTTCTGCTGAGAAATAAAAAAATACATTAATACTTACTGGTTTTGAACTGACGTGCTGCCTAATTGATGGTAAGTATTTAATAGATATATTATTATTATTATTGGGCTAGAAGCCGTCAGCGGCCTCTTTGCTACCTCGACTAGAATTGATCTTTTGTAGCGCCCCTGTTATTTATATTTCCCTGCTTAGTCCTATAGAGTCTAGGCACTTCCAGATTCTCTGAGCAGAGAGATACTGTATCTGTATCTGATTGGGCCTGGTGCTGACGCAACTGCAGGCTGCGCTGGTGCAGAGGAAATGCATTGCAGTCTCCTCACACTCTTTTTTTTTTTTTTTTTTTATATTATAGCCTACCAAAGTGACTCCACCCCGCCTGTGGTAAGCAGTTAGTGGAATCCAGAAGTGGCGGCCACTATACCAAAAGCTATCGTCATAAACTGCTGGTATGGTGGCCTCCGCTATGGCGGCTGGGAATGGGGTTAGGGGAAGGGAATAAGGGAGGTGAGGAAAGAGGAAAGGGGGGAAATTGGGCCTCCGGCGCTCTCACTCACCGATCGAAACGCAGTAGTACGAATACTACTACTCTTAAGTCGATCTTCTATGAGAGGGTAGTACTTCCCCGGACGATCCGGCCTATTCATGCTGAAATCAGCGTGGATCTACTACCGTAAAATCTCTTGGCAGAATTTCAACATTTTAGACCGGCTTAGGTTGAGTTTAAACATATAGTAGTTTAATTTACAGTGGCCGGTGAGTATTCTTATCACCGCCGACGTTTTGTACCTACTGAGTTGGTAAGTAGTTAGTGTTATCAGAAGTGGTGGACAGCATTCCAAAAGCCGGTCATGTCAAACTGCAGTGCTGGTATGACAATCACCAATATATTGTCTTTATAAATATAAAATTACTTGTTTCTTGCTGCCTACTAAAGCGGTTTTATGAGATGCTTTTGACGCTGTAAAAAAATGCGATCAAAATTAAAAGGAATTACAGGCGCTAGTAAAAAGTTCTAGGTTTGGTTCGCAGCCTGGTAAAAGGCGGGTATTTTAACCACTACACTTGATGACCTTCTTCTTTTTCATTTTAGGAATAAAACAATTTACAAATCTCAGCTTAAAGCGATTACTTTCAGTGCTTACAATTTACTTTTAAATGTTTAATTTAAAATGTAATCTCGTATAACTCGTTGCATTAAGAGTCTCATAAAATTTTTAAAAGTGTTTAAAATATTGTGAGTAAACGAGGAGTGTTTAAAATAATTACAATACAAATGCCTGTAATTATTTATATTTGTTACCTTAACTAGGTGTTTAATATTGTTTAATTTATATTGGTAATTATATTATGATACACACTGAGATAAGTATCTGATATTTTTTTCGAGACTGCTGCTCCAATTTAATATCTAATATTAATAATTGACTGGCCTGTTGGTCTAGTGGTTACTGACCCTGACAGCTAAGCCGGAGGTCGTGGGTTCGATTCCCACCCAGGACAAACCTTTGTGTGATGAGCATGATTGTTTGTTCTGTGTCTGGGTGTAATTTATCTATAATATGTATGTATTTACAAAAAAAAAGTATATAAGTAGTATATCAGTTGTTTAGTACCCATAACACAAGCAAATACAATTGCTTAATTTGGGGCTAAATGGCGCTGTGTGCATGTGGTAGAATATTATTATTATTATTATTATTAATAATGTCAAGTTTTTTCAGAATCAAAGCCAAAATAATGCATTTATTGACGCCGCTAGAAAAGTATTGACGTCAACTTAATGACGTTTTCTCTTTGACGTCAATGAATCCGAACAAGTTTACAACAAACCTTCTGAAATATATCGCTTTACAATGTTGAATCTTACTTAGATACGGCATCAATATGAAAGACTAGCTGCCCGCAGCGCGGTTTCACCCTCATTAAGTTACATCTTACGTTACTGCTCCGCTCACGGGGGTCGTAGCGTGATGTTATATAGTCAATAACCTTCTTCAAGACCCGGGCTATCAAATGCAAAAGGATTTTTTCAATTCCTACTGGTTGTAGGGATTCGCGCGTTTAAACAAAAATAAACTTTTCAGTTTTATATATAAGTACCTATAGATATTATCAGTGTTAGAAATAGACAATGTAATAGATCAAAAAAAAAATGGCGGAGTTTAGAGAATTAATAAAATACTTGTTTCGTTTCAAATACTGTTTTAGTCATTTTACCACAATCAGTTTCATACGTTATTTAAATATTCAGAATATGCCTATTCAATACGATATGAAAAATCATTTTTCAATATCTTTTTCTTTACTTGGAACTCTTTGAAGTTAATATAAAAGTTGTGGAGATTCTTTACAATTTTATATAATATAACATTTTACGATTAATCATTCTTGTAAAAGTGAGCAAAGGGTGATCTATGATAAAGTTTTTTACGTGATAAGACGTTCGTTCCTATCCTTGATATATTGAGTTTTTTACATTGATGTAGGATAAAAACCTTTCATATAATTCATATCAGCTAAAAGACATAGGCCTCCTCCAATTTTCGCAACCGTGGCTGACCGTGAGCCGCCCTCATTCATCGGTTGCCCACCACCCTTATAAGATCGTCGGTTTACTTTGTGAGGGGTCTGTCCACGCTGCGTCTTCCGGTTCGTGGTTCCGTCTCTAGAACCTTTCTGCTCCAACGGCCGTCAGTTCTGCGAACTATGTGTCCTGCACATTGCCTCTTCAGATAAGCTCTGTGAGCCACGTCAGTTACCTATTCGCCTGCGGATTTCTTTTTGTTAAATGGTCGCGCAAGGAGACGCCTAATATAGCCCGCTCCATCGCCATTTGAGCGACTTTGAGCCTACTGACCTTCCTTCTTTTTGGATATGATGTATTCCTTTCATCATACAGAGAAGGAATGAACATTGTTCATCACGCGTGCTGGAGTTGGATTGGCAATTTTTCAAACAATGAGAATGAAATTGCGCAAAAACAAAATCCTACTTCTGAAGAAGTATATTTATACAAGAATATAAAAATTTTAAAAGTGACTATGATATATGTTAAGAGCATAAAAAATAAAGCCTATGTTACCCATCATATTTGTAGCTTTCTAATAAAGATGAAAGAATTTTTTTAAATCGATTATGTAGATCTTGAGTTAAATCGGAACAAACAAACTATAAACTATTTTATATTAATTTAGATTTAGATAATAGTACGTTATTACCACTCCATCTTTGAAGTAGGCATTATTAAATATATTAGACATACGGTACGCGTTGACACGCACCGAGGTAAGCAATACACATAGTTGAGCGTACAGACCTTACAGGCGAATTCCTTACACCCACTGTAGACCAGGTACACACAGAATAAACAATTATATTGTATTTATTGATGAAGATAGCAATCTATACTATTACATAAAGCGAAAGTTTGTTTGAACGCGCTAATCTCTGAAGCCACCAGTCGGATTTAAAAAAAATCTTTTGGAATAAGATAGTTCAGTTCTCGAGGAAGGTTATAAGCTATGTTACATCACGCTACTGGCGACGGGAGCAGAGCAGTAAACAAAGACGCGGATGAAACCGCGCCGCGGCACGCTGGTTTACTTATGATTAATGTAATAATTGATTATATTGCTATGATAGTAGCAACCCGTCCTGGTTTCGCACAATAGAATTACAAGTTTTTTTTGCATTTAGGTATCTATTGTAGGTATGTATTAGTAGCTTTCTGCAGGGCAGTTTCACCCGCGTTTTTAGGTACTGCTCCTGTTACCAGTAGCGTGATGTTACATAGCCTATAACCTTCCTCAGGACCTGGGCTATCAAACTCAAAAAGAATTATTTAAATTCGACTAGTACTTCTTTTAAACAAACAAATAAACTATTCTGCTCTACATGCTGCCTAGATCCAAACCCACAAACCTCGTGCTTACAAAGCGCTGCGTCATCATGATTAATTACCCATACTAAATAATATGTCAGTAGGTTAACTACAGCTGCGATCGGTGGAACGATAATATTAAATGTATCTAATAATTATAGATCTCATAATTCATAGCAAAATAGCGGTTTTGTTGTTGCTTAGCGGATCGATAGATCTACGAGATTATGTGCATTTATTGTATACAGCCTACGGATCTGTGACCACTTTACTTCACCAAAGAGTAGCCTGAGTTTCATTCCAGTTCTTCTCATACCATACCTTACGTCAGCGAACTGGCTGTAGGTTAATTGGCTGACATTTTTTAACGTTCATGAGTAACCTTCTATGAATAAATATATTTTCATTTTAATTTTTCATTTAAAGTTTGTAGTTAGTGCTAGATTACATTTACCACTTACCATCAGGTGGTCCGTATGCTTGTTTGACACCGAAGTAAAGTAAATACCACCTCAGTTGTACCCGTCCACTCATGCTAAACAAACAGAGGTTTATAAAACCTGCATTCAATTTAATTCATAATTTCTGAGTTCTTATTATTGATACGTGAAACAAAAACTTGTTACCACTATTTACGAAAATTGCGCGGTCGGAGGAGTATGAAATTTCGCACGCTTGTAGTTTATTCAAAAAGAAGTTCAGAATGTTAAAATGAAAATAAAATGTGCATAAAATTTAAAAAAATATATTAAGTTCCTTTAAATAAAATATGGTCGAATTACGACTTACGACCACTATGTAGAGCAAAATTATAAAAAAAATGTTAAGTTTTTTCCCTGCATTCCCCGCCAGGTTTCCCCTATTGACTTTTAGCTCGAAGTAAACGTCATCAAACAAATAATTAGCCATTAACAGTTAATTATTCTAGACTTTCTTAGTGCTCATTAATGAGCTGAACACACGGCGTATTGATTAAGTCATTCAAGTGTTATTAAATTATATGAAAATTAAGGATATAATTATGAAGGTGACTACTAAAACTGTTTTATTTATTTACTAGCTGCGCCCTGCGGCTTCGCACGCGCGGAAAATGTTTTAGTTAATGTAACTCAGGAACCAGACCAACTTTCGTAATAAAAAGTATCCTATGTTCGTCTCCGGCATCAAATCTATCATACTAATTTTTATCGAAATCGGTTCAGCCATTTAGGCGCTGAGTGGTAACAAACACACACATACAAAATTTCGCATTTAAAATATTAATAGGATTTTTATTTATGCCCAAATTGTACATAGGTGACATTTACTATCTGCCAACCTTTGGGTGATGCAGGGATTAATGAAGTCGGTGCAAGTTAACTACAAAAGATTACTACCTACTACCTATTATTAACGAGATTGATATAACTTCAGGTAGTGCATTCGCTGAGCTAATAACATTGCTTTGAAATTTAATCTAAACTACAATTCTACATATAGAGAAAAGATTTGATTTTTGTATGTTTATTTGTGCCGATTAAATTTAAGATCTACGTAACTGATTGAAAGAATAAATCACTTTTAGTAAGCTACAAATAGTACAGGTACATAACATAGGCTATATGTTATACATATTCTCAGTCATTTTCAAAATTTCAACGTTTTAAGCGCCTTTGTAAATCATAATGATGCAATATGTCACTATTGCTATGATATTTTCAGTAGGCTTTAGATATGAGATCGAATGAAACTTTTGATACTGAAGCGAAGTCAGGGCGGACGTCTAGTAACAAATAATAATGAATTATGAACGATCTATAATATTGTTAAAAGTTAGTGCAAAGGCAGCACTTTTATAAACTTCTGAGATATTTAATCAACGCCATTTATCTCGATAATTAGTTTTATTCGGTAAATTGCTTCTACAACAAAAGTTGCGAAATAAAAACAGTAATTAATAATAAATTTTTCGTGCAATTACGCACTTTTACCAATCATTTACATAATATAAAGCATATACAGCTAAATAATTAACAAAGTTGGTGATTTTTCTTCTGTACTTTGTCAATTCACACTTCGAGCTGGTTGGACCACGGTATGAGTCGCACAAGGACTCTTATTGCCCGACTGATGCACTCAAGCAGATAATTTTGTTCGAGCGTATGTATTTATGTATGCATACGAGTATGTATGTCTATTTCTTTGACACGCTCTACAGCCTAAATGGCTTGATGGGTTTTAACGCATGAGGTGTTATTAGATTCGTATTGATTGCGAGTGTGACATAGGGTGTATAAAATTTTAATGTAGCGTTAGCACGAGAAATAAAATAGGTTTCTTTCTTTTCTCTTTGTTTTAGGCAGGCGAGCTTTTTGTTTTAAGAATGTATATTGCTTGTTATACTCGTTGTTGACTATTTTGTACTTCATTACGCACCACGATATAAAACATCTAATATAAGAACTCTTTTTAGCTTAGTAAAGTGAACCACTGTCATAGTATACCGTAGTGCGAAATAGCGAAGTACAAATGTTTTGACGCATTTCTTCCTTAAGATAGATTCGTTGCCGGAGATGGACATAGGCTACTTTTTATCCCGAAAATCGGATTCAAAACATATTTTACTCGCGGGCTAGTATAGGTATAATATATGCATATACGTACGGAACAATAGACAATTTAAGAGATTTATAATGTCATCGTAAAAACATTCACCCACGAAGACGGGACGGGTCACTTGTACCAAAATAAATGAAAAAGTAATGCAACCTTTTAATTGACATCAAATATTTGTTTACGTTAATCCAAAAGAATTTAATTCATCTTTTAGCTTTTATCAATCAACAACGACAACACTGCTTGTCTAGACGCATTTTTTTACAAAATGTAATTTATTAACTGCAAAAGAATTCACGGTTAATGACTTTCTATTACTTTTTAGATATTTTTAAAATAACTACAAACTAACTGACATTCTGTGAGTTGGTTTTTTTATTGAATAATCTGAAGCATCTCGAATTCTCGACAGTTGTTAAAGACAAGGCAGGCTTAGATAACGCTGGCGTGACGACAAAACGATAACAATTTTGTAAAGTCTAGGCGTTGAATAAAAAGGAATGAACATGTACGTAAACGATCTTTTCTTAACAGTAGAACAGTATAAACTCAAACTCAAAGCATTTATTTCATTTTGATCATAAAGTATGATGCTTATGAAAATTCAAAATTACATGAAGTCAGCTAATTAACCTACAGCCAGTTCGCTGACGAGGTAGAGCCGTGAGAAGAACTGGCAAGAAACTTGCGCCATCTTTTTCAATCGCCTAATAATTACAGTTTTTTGTATGAGTTACAATTTTAAGACTCAACGCAACCAAAGATCCATACAAAATAATTATTACAAATTAATCAATTAATATAATTTCCAAGATTAATGAAAGAAAAGAGAGGACCTAATCTTCCCTTTAATATATTTACTAGTTAAATATAGCATTAAATATCTAAATACGAATATATCGCTTTAAGTGATTCTTAAGTATTATATAATTTTATCTTTTTAATATAAATTTCAGCGATAGAAATTTTAATCTAAGTTAAAGTGAGCTGTCGTTTGAGTGTTACTTCCAACGCGGTTTAAAGAGAGCATTAATATCATGTTATGAAGAAGTTTTGCAGAGTATTGCAGAAGTTCATAAGCGTCAGCTACCACTTATCATCAGACCGTAGGCTCGTCTGCCAGTATAGGCAAAAAGAAGTGTTTATGGTATTGTTATAACCGTAATATCTGAAAAATACCGAATATGAAACGATACGTGCTATTAACTAGGCCAGCACGGGGTTTTAGAAATAAGTATGATAGGTATATGTGGTTAGCGTTTTAGAGAAGTTTTGAGATATTTTTTCGCCGCAAAACTTTGAAAAGACAAATTGTATATTATTTGATCAATATTCTTTTGTACTACGTGTGATAAACATAGGTCAAGTGATGTTAAGTGCACCATACCTTAATTGGCCAAGGTTGTGTTTTCAAACCTTTTGAGGGGTTCCCTTCATACTTGTTACATAGGATAAAATCCATAATTATATCTATGTACTTATATGTATGTGCCACTATGTCCTAACACTGCTCCCATCTCATTCACACATAATTTTCCCTAAAGGCAGAGTACGTAAGCAGAGGGATATAACACTTTAATACTGAGAATTTCTTGATAGAAAAACCTAATATATTTCAACCGAGTGGTCGAACACGTGAGTATGTACACTACATACAGTATACATAACATTCACATTCGCCTAACAATACTCAACCCTTCAAATGTATCAAATTACTTAAAAATTAAACTTTTCCATAACACTTTTAATTTAAAATTTACCATTTAATATTAAAAAAATTAACTAACGAAATTGAATTTATTTGTTACTTAGTTCTAACACTGCAATAAACAAGTTTAGCAGACAAAGCGGTGTCGAAATGTACAAAATATTTTTATAAATAAACGTTCTTGATGGAAAAAGTTTTGCGAAATCGTTGCACTTATAAAAGAAATTAATCTTTTGTTCTGTATCATCATAGTTGGGCTCAAAGGTTTTGAATTACCAGCTGCTTCGTATGTTTTATTTATCTCTGTTTATATTGATGACTTTTCATTTGATAAATTGAAAATATTTTAGCAATCAACTTTAAAAATGTACGCAGCGGAGCCAATACTCGTGATATCATTTTTAGTATACTTGGGAATGCGCTGAAATGGTTTGCGTCGAGTTCAAGTCTTACTTCAAAGTTTATACTTTTGTATTATGACATTGACAAGTACGTAACCTTACCTTTTTGCCCAACTGCCGCAGTGAAGGTGGGTAATGTTTTTCGAGCATATGTGTGTATATATATATATGTATGTGAGTATATAATGTCTATTTCTTTGGCACGCTCTACAGCTTAATGTCTTAATGGATTTTAACATATGAGGTGTCATTAGATTCGTATTAATTATTATTGTGGGAGTGACATGGGGTACATAATATTTCAATGTAGTGTCAACACGAGAAAAAAGTTTCTTTCTTTTCACTTTGCTTGTATAAAATTAAATGTATATTTTTTCTATTTATCATTGTCTTCACACTTATAATATAAAAATGATCTTACAGCGACCACTACGCTGTAAGATCATATTTATTACGCAGGTGACATTGCTGCCTTTTTCCAGTATTTCCATAGTTTAGTTAAGAAATATTAGGTAAAATTCAAACAAATCAACGATAATTAATTTACCCTAAAATTAATGTTAATACAATTTTATGAATATTAAGTTATATTCAAAAAAAATTGAAATGAAAATTCGACAAATCATTTCAAACAAAATTCAATGAAATCAAATCGAAATGTTAATGTAATGAATTTGATTTATGGAAGAGGAATAAATTATATCTGCCCGCTCTCGCTTCCATCTCATTTATTAAAATTCATGTAGTTACAAATGTCACAAGATGGGAAATATAAAGACACATGTATATTCATTTACATAAGGCACATTAGGAATATGCAAATATGAAACATTCACTCAAAATAATATACAGCCAAGTCACTGTTTATCTTTGTCTGTTTTGTCACTAATTTAGTTTTCACTGCAGTTTAGAGAATTTCATCAGGATTTTTTTTGTGTGTAGTGTTGGTTGTTTACCTCTGGTGGCTTTCACAGCCTTACATGGACTCTCGGCGTGCAGAAGGCTCTAAACCGTTAATTATTCCGGAAGGTTTATATACATGCATACATAAAGTAGAAGGAATTTTAAAATTTTAAATATTTGAATTAAGTCGTAAAAATACATTATTAGTATCATCGTCACCGGGGCTGGTCGCTAGTTATTATAGAAACTCGAAAAACAAAACGAAAACTAAAAATAAATATGATGTATTTATCAATGAGGGTGTTTAAGAAATTTCTCCCCACTAGCTGGCGCCACTTTCACTGCCACATTGGGTCAATCAGGGATTAATTTTCAAAAAGCGCTTAATAGCTAGACCTGACGCATCAGTGCTGCCGCCTCGTGAGCGCCATTTTAGAAAATTCTCTCAGCAATTTCTTTTTGTCGCACGGGAATTAGGTATATATTTTGTAAATTAAACATTCATATTTCCGAAATGAACACTTTGTTTTGATAGCGCTGTCTAAATGTAAGACCTTTTACAAAAGTGGCGCCAACTGGTGACTAAAATTTTTCTAAACAGTCAGTATTTAAAACAGGACAACACAATAAAAATAGTATTAGCAGTAAGAAAACGTTTTGTTTACCAAATTGACAAGAAAATATAAAATTTAAGCTGGAACTGTCAGATGCTACAGTGATGAATTCGTTTACTACAAGTATGCCTCAAAGTATTTACATCATTATAAAATAAGGGAATAAAGGGAGATGCTTCCTACAGTCGCCACGCTTAGCAGACGGATCTCCTCCTCCTTGCATGGACGGCAACAGCGTGGTTGTGTTTTCTAAGTATTATTTCAGTAATAGAACTCCTCTCCTCTCATAGAAGATCGACGTAAGAATATTAGTTTTCATACTAATGTGTTTCGCTCGGTAAGTGAGAGCGCCAGCAGCCCAAATACCCCCTCGGTCTTATTACGTTTCCCTTTTCCTTTCTCACCCCCTTCTCCGTGGTCGGCAATGGCTTGGTTGTGTTTTATAAGCATTATTAATTCTGTAATGTTTAGAAAACACAGCCATCTCTATAGGTTACGGTTACCACTTACCATCACGTGGATCGTATGCTTGTTAGCCACCAAAGTTGTATAAAGAAACCTAATATTCAGAGACAACAGGGCTTTGAATAGTATCTACTGAGAACAAAAGCTCCATGAGCATACTCTCCGCGTTTTGACAAAACAACAACAGTGAAAGTTATGAGTCAAAGTGAAAATGCACGTACAGCTTTGAGTTAGTACAAGTTTGAGTAGATGTGTTGTACAGTGTAGGGATATACGTGGACAAAGTAATTGTTCCTGTCTGGCAACATGGAGGGAAATTAAAGAAAACTGTAATAGAAGTGCTGAAATAGCGACCCATTCCGGCATCGCACGAGAGTGTTACTCAGTAATAATGTGGCTTTTTATAAATTATAGTTTTTTTTTAATCTGTCCATAAGTTACTGAGTTTAGCCATTACAAATACACAAAATTTTGTATTTTGTGTATTTTTAAATTTATAATATTAGTTTAGATTAATAATAATAACACATCAACTACACACAACGTTCTCTAGACCCAAAGCAAGCATATATTATAGCTTGTGTTATGGATTCTAGAATGCGGATATACACACTTATATACTTTTTTTGTTTATACATACATATTATACAAAGAAACACCCAGACCAATACAAATAGATATATTCATGCACACACATATTTGCACTGAGCGGGAATCGAACCCGAAAAATAGGAAAACTAGATTAAGAATAATATGCATGTAACCTAACTCTTATCACTATAATGTGGCCATTAACTTCAGCAGCATAACAGACACCGAACTTAAGTCCAAAGTTTGTTTAGACTAATTAACAGAACACTAATTAAATAAGCTTATTAGTTAAGTCACAGCACTAACTGGAACTTTGCTTAAACAACTTAACAACTTATTGTGAAGTGAACTTGCGAGTGTTAGTCCACCTGTTTAATTGAATTGCTTTAGGGCAAGCTGTTTATAAAGTTTAGTAAGCCATTTCCCTTCAAGATATTTAAGATAATATGCATTCGAAAGTTCATTCAGGAACTTTGTTCGATTCCCGGTTATAAACAAATCGTGCTTTTAGAGTTCCGTACCACCACAAAAGGAAAAAAACGAAACCTTTGTTGTTCCGGAGCGAAGCGAGTGAGTCTTATATCTTAAATATATAAAATATTTTTTAACAAAACGAAAACCGACTTCAATCAGGAAGGAAAGTAAAAAGTAAAAAAATAAATTTACATAGCACAAAGTATTTCGTATTTTGATTTAATTAATCAGAAATAATTAAATAAGTATTTTATAATTTTGAAGTTGGTGCCAAGTAAAACAATAACTAGGTACCTATAGGTATTATCAATCTTAATTTGCTATTGTAGTAAGGTTCTTATAGTATTTATAGTCATTATATAATATAGTCATTGAGTATTTATTTGGCACCAACTTCAAAATTATAAAATACTTATTTAATTATTTCTGATTAATTAAATCAAAATACGAAATACTTCGTGCTATGTAAATTTATTTTTTACTTTTTAGTTTCCTCCCTGATTGAAGTCGGTTTTCTTTTTGTTAAAAATTATTTTATTTTACAATTTTTAGTGATGGGTAGACATAAATCTAGCTTAGGTTTTATTTTTGTACACACTAAACATTTTAGCATGTTGAACCGTATGAAGTAAGCCCGACATGACTGCTATTGAGGAATTGCCTCGACTGTCTATGGTCACTTGTAATGGCACTTATAACCCTTAAAGAAGCCAAGTTCTCATCATTAGAAATGAATTAAGTACAAAAACCAAGTAACTGCTGTAAATCGTTGAGAAATTCCCTCGACTGTCTTTGTGCTCCATCATCAGATCGATTCCAAACCTTCACTAAATAGTAGTGCCTTAAAGTACTTAACGAAAAACATAACAAATGTACTAGACGTCAGTACGATTTTCGAAAGTTCCCCTCGAATTCTCTAGGATGCTATCATCAGATCCTGGTTTCCTTATCATGGTACCACCCTTGGGATATCTCCTTTCCAACAAAAAAAGAATCATCAAAATCGGTTCACAAACGACGGAGTTATCCGCGAACACACAAAAAAATAAAAAATGTATATACGGTCGAATTGAGAAACCTCTTTTCTTTGAAGTCAGTTAAAAAATGAATCCCTATTTTCCATTGTCACGGCATCACGCATGTATGGCTGGACCGATTTAGTTAATTTTTTTTTTTGTTGTGTTTTTTATTGTCAGGAGTAGGTTCGAAAGAAAACACTATTCGATGAAAATTGGTATGTAGGTAGATTTGGTTTCAGGACATAGGCTACTTTTTATCCCGAAAATCGCTCTGGTTCCCAAGTTACATTTATCAAACACATGGGCGCTAGTCGTTTATAAATAAGCATTAATTAATACTGTAGAAACAGTCCATAAATCGTTAATTATACAAATGTTAAACTTACGAATAAAAAATACACGAAGGCTCTAACGACCATTTATTAAACAATCAATCAACCTGCCCATTACATTACGCAATAAGCTGTGTATCGCTGGAGGTTTAGAAACATGGATTATATAAGTATACAAAGTACACCCAAACTCATAACAAATATTTTTGGATTACACGAAGTTTAGACCGGTGTAAGCATTGGTACTTGTGTTTAATTTTGTTTTAACTTTACCTTTATTTAATAAACTAAGTTTACGAGGCGCGGTTTCACCCGCGTCTTTGCTTACTGCTCTACTCCCGTCGCCAGTAGCGTGATGTTACATAGCCTTTAACCTTCTTCGAGCCGTAATACAAAATGTTAATTTCGCACTTTTCGGTTAGTTAATTCCTACACGTACTCCATAACTTTTGCAATATTACTGTAAATGCTTATTACGGCTTTTAAAGAGGCTTTTCTGTCTAACATTGATTGTCGTTTGTTCTGTTTAATATTTATCATAACATAACATCGCGCTGGTTTTTCTAAAGGGCTAAGTAGAGTGTTAAACACTCACACTTAGCCAGCTATGTTTGGTAATTTGTACTAAATGAGTTGACATTTACAGAATTGTAGATGTCAGAGAATATAATTTTTCTCATTATGTAATTTTACTTGAGTTCGAGTAAAATCGAACCCAAGATGGCATGGCAGCTCTCACACAGTACCACTCAACTACACACACGGTATTACTGGTTCGGTTTAGATACCAATACTTATAAGTGTACTAGCTTTCTGCAGCGCGGTTTCACCCGCGTGTTAGCTTACTGCTCTGCCCCCGTCGCCAGTAGCGTGATGTTACACAGCCTATAACCTTCCTCGAGAACTGGGCTATCATGCGCAAAAGAATTTTTCAAATCCGACTGGTAGGTCCAGAGATTAGCGCGTTCAAACAAACAAACATACACACTCTTCCGCTTTATATAATAGTATAGATAAACTTATTTTCTTTCTTTTAGTTAAAAGTAATCATTACACTGTGTTTAGTCGAGTTATGGCCATAGACAAAGACTTAATACAAATTGTAATACATTGTAATAGTGACTTTCCATATCACCTCTCTTGGTCATGGACTCGGCAAGGTAACTGCATGTGAAATACACTAACTATAATTATTTTTGCTATATAATTAGCTTTTTCATTTAATAAAGTCATTCCACGCATCTACATTTCATGTTTTTTTTTTCATTGAATCCTGCACAGCAGTCGCGCACTTTCCTACGAATGTCTTTGATAAGGTATAGGTTTATATATTCGTCTCAGCACATTCTAACAGTCAACATTTTAGATTTACATGTATGTACATGTAATAAATGTAAAACACTAATTAAACATCAATCCTAAGCTAATATAGGCTGCTTTAATTTGACCGAGAAACCAGCAATCAGGCGAGTGTCGTTCCAGTGCCTAGCACCTGTCAGTATAACGATTAATTTATGGCATTAAGGCATCCTAAATTGTATATTTATGTGCTTAGCTATCGTCATAAATTTAATTGTTTTTTTGCTGTACATTGTCATAAAGTATGTAGCATCTACAACGTAGACTGCTACGCCGTAGATGTCTATGTTGTAGCAAAAAATAGTGGTTACGTCGCAATTTGGTGTAATATTTTCGTGGTTTTTAATTTTTGTCATTTAATAGGAGCTGTATTTTAAAAATATTCACAATACCATAAATACTATACCATAAATTCCATGTAAGTTTCCAATGTAATTATTAGCATATAAATACCCAGAACTTTTCTTTTACCCCAAAAATCGGTTTGGTTCCCGAAGTGATACAAAATATATGTACTTTACGCGCGTGCTTTATGGGTCGCACAGCTAACATTTTATACACACACAATTATGAGCCTTAATTAGCACAATGGCTTAAAACAGATGAGCAATTTAGTACTTTTTGTAAATCTAAGTTTGTTCACGATGTTTTCTTGCACTATAAATTAGAATTTCCAAGTTCCATGTGTCCAAGGTAAATAAGAAAGTATGTTTTGTTTTTTAATTTATACTTAGTATCTGCCCAAAGAGTTTTTAACCATGAGATCACCATTACTGTAGTATAACAGACTAGGGAACCTATTTGTATGATTGTATGATTCGTAAATATTTATACCAAGTCTGGGTGCACTTTGAGTCCGTTAATTGTATGTTTTGTAAAAAGTTCTATTTTAGTTTGATCACTTGGGTGATATCACCTGGGTGAGGCGACTCTTAAGTGTCCTTTGATCACCCACGAATATAATCGCCTGGGTGCTTATAGGCAACTCCAATAAAATTATTGTTTTAATAAGAAGTTAATCATCCCGCGACACACAGCTTAGTATGAGAATCGTCGTTTTAGAAAACAAAAACATCTATCGCGAAGTTAGAAATGCATTTTTCACATAGCTTTACGCCTTTTCTTCCTAAGGGGTAGGCAGAGGTGTTTAACCACAAACGTATTGCCATTTTATTTTGGGTTCTATGTAACAGAGGGCGAGCCTGTTGAAATTTACCGACATAAATCCAGACTCAAGGCTAGCACTGAGAATTTGTCGACAGAAAACCCTTATATCTTTTTACCAGAGCCAGGGATCGAACCCAAGACCTCTGCGTAGTACACAGTACCACCGTAATTTTTAACCGACTTCAAAAATGAGGAGGCACGTACCGGCTCCAAAATAACTATTTAAAAATATAAATAGTAAAATATTATAGGTATCAATGATTGCGTTGATTTATCCTTTGCTATGAAGTAATTAAAATATTATTTTCTTCTTTTTAGTTAAGGATTGAACATGTAGGCATTGTTTGAAGTCGGTTTCCATTTTATTTTTACAAATAAAAAACTACATCCATTAGCTTGAGAAAACTAATAATATTCAATTAATACAATTATGTATTATGTAACACAAATAGTAACGCAGGCCAACAAACTTGTTTTCAATTAAGCGTTTAAGACTAAATGTCTATTTGTTACATTTTTAAACCTACTCTAACTTTGTTTCGGCGCTAAAAAAGCTTTGCAAAATTACAAATTACATAAAAAAATTATAAAATGTTACAAAAAATGTTTCATGGACAAAGTTCAATCTTGAATTGTTTGACATATCAGTGTAACTGAATACTGCTACGCAAAAGTCCCGGGTTCGATTCCGTATTCGGGTTGAGTCATAGCAAGGTTTTCTGACAAGTAATTAATTAAGTATTCTCTGGACTACAATGAGAATTATGCCTGATTTATATCAATAGCCTTAACCTTCTTTTTTGATTATACAACTTTGAATACGGCCTGATAGTAAGTGGTAACTGTAACCTATAGAGATGGCTGTGTTTTCCAAACATTACAGAATTAATAATGCTTATAAAACACAACCAAGCCGTTGCCGACAACAGAGAAGGGGATGAGCAAGGAAAAGGAAAACGGAAGAGGACCGAGGGGGTATTTGGGCTGCCGGCGCTCTCACTCATCGAGCGTAACACATTAGTATGAAAATACAAAATACAAAAATAACATAATTCTTACGTCGATCTTCTATGAGAGGGTAGTACTTCCCCGGTCGATCCGGCCCATTCATGCTGAAACCAGAGTGGATCTACTAATTAAAAAACAACACCTCGGATCTATTCAATCACAACATATCGAAGATATGAAACCTTGTAAATCTATATTATTAATTAGTTTATTTATTTGAACGCGCTAATCTCTGTAACTATCAGTTGGATTTGAATAATTCTTATTGCTTATGATAGCTCAGTTCTCGAGGAAAGTTATAGGCTATGTATCATTACGCTACTGGCGATGGGAGCAGAGCAGCAAGTAAAAACGCGGAAAGCTAGTATAAGCATAAAGGCATGCAAAGATAGGGAATCCAAAGTAAAGACAAATAGATTGTTTGAAGATTAACGTGAAATTAACAGGAGTGATGATGACAGATAAAATATAATAAAAAGGAAAACATATTACGCTAACCTCAGTTAATATGGCATAGGTAAGTGAATAAAATATTGTGTAAATAACAAATTTTATTACAACTAGCTGACTCTGCAAAAGTTGTTCTGTCTAATTATAAAAAGTAGCCTTTAAAACTCAGGAATAATGTAGCTTTCTATTAATAAAAGAATTTTAATATTCGGATCAGTAGTATCGGAGATTACTCCTTACATCCATACTCACAAACTTTAGCTTTATAATATTAGTATAAATGATTAACAAATTAAATGACAATAAAATAATGGCGTGTCATTATTCTTAATGGTATAAATCATTAATAAAACTGTAAAAGAAATTATAAAGCTTGAATTAATTAGGGAAACATTCTGTAGGCCTTTACGCCACCTGGTACGGGCCTTGGATAATTCACGGCAGGGTGGGGCGCTATTGTAAGCGTTTTACAATGATAGGGTGTGGTGACATTGTTTGCTGTTAACATAGCTGTAGCCTGGGTAGCGATCAATATTACATTCACTCACAAAGCACTGACTTGTAACCATTCTGTATTGTACGTGATTTAGATGTAGGCAAAAGACAAATTAAAACTTTTGAGTAAAAAAATAACATTTTTTTTTTTATTTATATTAGCCTTCTAAAGTGACTCCACCCCGCCTGATGGTAAGCAGTCAGTGGAATTCAGAAGTAGTGGTCACCATACCATCTTCTTAAACTGCTGGTAGGGTTAGGGGAAGGGAATGAGGGAGGTGAGGAAAGAGGAAAGGGGGGAAATTGGGCCTCCGGCGTCCTCACTCACCGAGCGAAACGCAGTAGTACGGATACTACTACTCTTACGTCGATCTTCTATGAGAGGGTAGTACTTCCCTGGACGATCCGGCCCATTCAAGCTGAAACCAGCGTGGACCTACTACCGTATATCAATGGTACTCATTATTTAATTGTCATAACTGATTTTTTTATTATAAAACAATATCGTGGAGAGTTTTACAAACACAAAATCAATGTTTTTTTTGTGACCCATACCCACGATCTATTTATTCCATAACAGTTGAGTTGTATATAGTACATTCCTACTTCAATGCATGTCCTAAAACGTATCTTAATACACATAATAGTTACTCATATTACATTTTTGACAGAAAACAAGTTTTATATAATTCTAGATATCTTCCAAACAAACTCTCAAATGCAACAAAAACACAAGATTTTACAACTTCTTTCGTTTTATAAAACGTAGAATTTGTCATAGTTGACACTAGTTCTCTCATGTTTTATGTTATGTTGTAGATAACGTTCCTAGTTGCGTGATTACATTTAAGTTTTCCAAAAACTCTATTTTAGAATTAAACACATTACGCAATTGTTTGTTATTTATAATATAAAAATGAATCACTGAATGTGTTGCTAAGCGTAAATCTTGAGACTAGCTGAACCGATTTCGCTAATTCTTTTTTTTATAATATTCTTTAAAGTACGAGGATGGTTCTTACAAAGAGAAAATTTAAAAAATTGCCTAAAAAATCACTTTTCCCATACAAAAGTATTTTTATTTATCCCAAAATTTTTAAAAAATGTCCACCCGTGCGAATCCGGGGCGCGCTGCTAGTCTTAAATAAAATAAAATAAAATAAAAACTTAGAATTCATCCAAATGTTCAGGATAAGCCAAGAAAGGCTTCCAAGGAGAAACAATCATTTGTAACCTCTACAGATTGTAAAAGGATAGGGTTAATTTCCGTGTGAGTGAGTGCTATGATTGAACTTCTATTACTGTGATTGGGTTCAATCGAAAAAGGTTTGTAACACCTGTCGTGAAGTATTATTAGACGTAGTATTTTTTTATTTCAGTGGAAAACTGTCTCTGTGTTTCGGTGGTACTGTGTACGATCGGTCGCGGGTTCGATTGCCGCTCAGTGCAAAATTTGTACATTTGTAATTGGTCTAGGTGTTTCTATGTCTAATATGTTTTTTTTACAAAAAAAAGTATTTAAGTATGTATATCTGCATTGTAGAACCCATAACACATGATAATTATATGCTTATTTTGGGTCTAGATGGCGTTGTGTGTAGTAGTTGTTAAATCAAATCAAATCAAAAGATATTTATTTAATAAGTTAAATAAAATAACAATTATGAACGTTAAAAATTACAAAATGACAGCTAATTAACCTACAGCCAGTTCGCTGACGTAGGGTAGGGCATGAGAAGAACTGGCAAGAAACTCAGGCCACTCTTTTTAATCGCCAGGTAATTACAATTTTGTAACTTACAATTTCAAGTAGCATGCAAAGTGACACAGGCAGTGTGTGATATTATAGTTGTGATATTATTATAAACTAACATACTCTACGACCCAATGGGTTGTAACCATAAACAATAGACATGACTGTAGCTTCTAAGGAGATTCAATGCTAAGATAACACAAGCAAGCCGTTGTCGATAGTGTAAAGTAAAGAGGACGAGGGAGGAAAAGGAAGAGGACCGATAGAAACTGATATTCTATTAAAGTAAATACTAACTGGCTTCATTCATGTACAAACTATCTTTGGATACAAAATGTATGTACATACGTCTAAACCAGTTTTGCCGGTCGAATTCGCCAGATCTGATCCCCTCTGGTTATTATTATCCTTTAATGCTGTTCTGATCCCCTGCAAATAGTCATTCCGGTCTGATCCCTCAGTCTCCTTTAGAAAGAAATTTTCTGAATGATAGTGAGAACCTCATCAAAATCTGTTATGTAGTTTCGAAAAACTTAGCGTATAGATAGGACAGATATTGTTTTATACTATGTACTAGCTGCGCTCCACGGCTTCGCTGATGTTTTAAATGTGTTTTGTCTCTCTTAAGAACAAGACCGATTTTTAGGATCAAAAGTAGCATAATATGTCCGTCTCCGGCACTGAATCTATCTACATATGAATTGTCATCGAAATCGAAGTAACGTGTAAGTGGTAACAAACACACACACATAATCTTGATAATATATGATATTTCGCAGGCTAATTTTATAAATCCGCCTCAGCATTTAGTAAAAAAACACCGACGTTATGTTGTTATGGTACATAAGTCTTTGTTCACCTATGACACGCACGATGTGTTTAGCCAATTCCATTCGCGCTGAATCGGATATTTTTATTAGTTCTGTGGCCTCAGTCAGGTTAAAACTTGGGAGTGTTAATTAGGTAATTTAATTTATCATTATTTCATTATACGTTTATCTTATAATACTGTCCTTACAGTCAGAAAATTGTATATATTAAGATCCATTCTCCGAAAACACTCTATGATTTCATTTAATAAGATACTTGTCAGTCAACGACGTCGTGGCTTTCCTTTATGTCCAACTGTCTCTTGTAGGACTGCATTCGCAAGACGACAATGTAACGGTTTAAGTAGTAGACTTTATAATATCGTGCACAAAAAGCTTAATATCTACGCCTTGACAAAATGTGAGATAAAACATAAGCTGAACTCTTGGCTACAGACATTGAATTATAGTGAAACCGAGAAACTTCTCACCACTATATAGTAAAGTGTAAACAAACCCTGAAACAAACACACACACACACACACACACACACACACACACACACACACACACTTACACACACACACACACACACACACACACACACACTTACACACACACACACACACACACACACACACACACACACACACACACACACACACACACACACACACACACACACACACCTATTTTCTTTTTTCTTCTTTTACATCCTATAAGTACTTTGTTCGCCCGCTGCACGTACCATATATATTGTAACCATATAATATGACTCAGTAAACTGGATTACTCTTTCCTAAGATACAGACAGGTTTCCTGCCTAGTTTGGGAAGGAGAATCCTAGACCTAGTTTCATTTTGTTGTACTGGTTTTTGTTTTAACATCTTAGAATTTAAGTCAACTCTGTATGCTATGTACAAATTACTTATTATTGAATAAAAATTATTATTATATTATTGTTATTATAATACTACTTTAGTTTAAAATAAAATTTAAAATAAACTGTGTGCAAACTTAACTGTCGAAATCAATGCTGGATTCACATCTAGAAGATGTCAATCAGATATATAATTTTATGTTTAATGTGTAACCATGTGAAAATAATTGTACATCAGTTTTGTGAATTATAATAAAAAAATAATTAGGAAAAAAAAATGTAATGTGCCGAAGGCAGATTGAGTTAGGTTAGGTTAAAAGTGAAAGATAAACGAATTATATTTGTTTACAAATTAGGTAAAATCATCTCCAATTAGGTATACAAATCGCTGGTAATATATCCGGCGTTATATAACATGTCGATGCTGATTGTAAACGGCGGATTCATGCATATTGCCTGCGACTTTAAGAAGACTACGCGCCGTTTACGTTGAATGTGTAAGTAGAGATGTTTCACAACAAAGTTTGATGTTATGTTGAATATCGTAAGCACGATGGGACGAAGTTTAACTGTGTAAGAAATTGTGCTTACATCAAAACAAAACTTTGTATGAATCATAAATATTGTTTAGAGTTTAGGTTTGTTTTGTATACGTGTTATTATGTGTGTTTTAAAACATCCGAAATGTTTATAAGTTGTGTGAAAAATGAAAAAGAGGAAATTGGACCTTAGCGCTCTCACTCTTACTCACCGAACGAAATGCAATAGTATGAATACTACTCTTACGTCGATCTTCTATGAGAGGATACTACTTCTCCGGTCGATCCGGCCTATTTATGCTGAAACCAGCGTAGATCTACTACCGTGTAAATGCTGTTCATTTTACATAGAAATATTTTACGTTATCGATGTGTGCGTTAATTCATATTAAAGCTACTGAATAAACATTATATTATAATATTACGTTTACATTTCATTACACGTGCTAGTTATCATCTCACAGATCTTGCGGTTTATTTAATACGAGAATATTAGTAAATGAATTCGCGTCTATGCTTGTAGCAAATGTAAAAAAAAAAAATTTCCATGATGTTTTGAAATATGATTTTATGTTTAGTCTCTTGGTTAAAGTTATTGTTATCACTAATTTTTTACGGCGTGGTTTCACCCGCGCCTTTGCTTACTGCTTTGCTCCCGTCGCCAGTGGCGTAATGTTACATAGCCTATAACCTTCCTCGAACACTGGTCTATCATACGCAAAAAGAATTATTCAAATCTGCCTGGAAGTTGCAGAGATTAGCGCGTTCAAACAAACAAACTCTTCCGCTTTATATTTTAGATTATGAAAATTCATCTGTCACGCGAGGTAGTTTTTTTATTAGTACAGCTTACCAAAGTGACTTTACTCTACCTGGTAGTATTTAGCATTAGTACTGTTGTTAGTGGAATTCAGAAGTGACCACCATACCAAAGGCCACCGTTGTAGCAAAAGCTGCTCAATCAGACTGGTTAAAGCAGACCGTCGTCCGGCGGCGTATATGTCATTGTATGCTTACCATCAGGCAGAATGAAGTCACTTTGCAAGCCAAACACTTAGGCTGATCGTGCCTCTCTATCGCTTGTTCCGCGCTCTCGCTTGCACGCGGAACGTGACATTTTTATATGCGTGCAACCAGCGTTAATCGATTTATAAGATGTTATCAATGTAGGTGAATGAAAATGGATGATTATATAGCCTTTAATTTACCACTATAATGCTGTCCGATCCCTGGAGTAACCCTGGTCATTTTACAGGACAACCCACGCGCATAAGCCAGGCAGTCCTGGAACCCTGAACGGCGTCAACGGCAGCGTGCACGGCGAGGCTAGGCAGGCACAGTCCAAGAAGGCCATCATCAGGATGTTAGGTAAGTGTAGACCTGGTATTATACTTTGATGCTGATGACCCTGTCTCCGAGAAGGCGTGGCGAGAAGTAAAATCTATTTATATATTTCTATTTATTAATTTTATTTATAATTTTTTTTTTAAGTATGATGGTTGATTGGAGAAGAAAAAGACAATCAGTTACCCGGCTTTGTCAGGTCGTCGGCCCACCTTGTGAAGGCCAGTCAAAGTTATTTCTCCTCCGGCCACATTGGCATAAGATTCGCAACCAGTTGTTAAAAAAGAAGAAATAATCATCCTACGCAACTAGTTGCTCAAAAATAAAATCTATTCCTGTTTGGTAACCAACGTAAATGACAGCTTAGTTTCGTTACCAGTTACCAGAAAAGAAATAAATATCTTTGTTTACATCTGGTTACCAATTAAAATTCTCAATTGTCCTAAGTAACTTAAAAACATGTGTTTGAATGCGTTTATGGCGTTATACTGGAAAAGAAATGTACAAACTAGTCATATTGTGTTCTAGACTATCTTGAAACTCAGTTGCGTAACAAGATTATTACTTCTCGTTTAACAACTGACTTTATAATGAATTCTTCATTGGCAACTGTATGTGAAACAGGAATAGATATTTTTTTCTAATCTCAGTTGCCCATGTGGCCGGAGGGCGTGGGCAATTGAACACAATAAACGATAATTACGGACATCATAGTGATCAACGAAAGTATGTCAGTTGGCTTATGGCCAATTACCTAATAAAGGTAGGAAGCCAGGAAGAATTGCCAACAAATTTAGGTCACGCCATATAAGTTCAAGATGCTCATTGTGACCCGTTCGTAAAGGTTTTGCATCTCTTCTGTATTTTATCACAAACTCGCCACACATTAGCCACTGCAAACATTTTATTATTGTAGTGTATTAATGTATTATTATGTAATATCAATTTAAATTAATAATAGCAACAAATAATAAAAAATAATATCACAACAACCACAGAACGCCATCTAGACCCAAAGTAAGCATATATTAAGAGCTTGTAATATGGGTTCTAGAATGCGGTAAAAAAAATCTTTTTATTGCCTAAAATACAGTAATTATGACTTAAATAAAAAACTTAAAATTAGGTTAACAGTAAGTATGGCAAAAGGTGATACACTCAGCCGATGCTGCCAGACATACAATAAAATATATCGGGCAGCGCTGATTTTCAGTTACCCCTGGCTCCCTGAGATGTTGAGCGGGCGGGGATAAACATACTTATATACTTTTTTTTTGGAAATACATACATATTATACATAGAAACACCCGCAGCTCCTCCCGCGTTGTTGGTTATTGCATTTTTCATACAAAATTTCATCTCCTATTGAAAACCCTTCAAACTACATTGTCGCGATAAAAGAGAGGGAGGTCTATTCTATCTCTATAGCTAGTTTCATCGAAATTCGATTCAGTGGTTTAGGCGTGAAAGCGTAACAGACAGACAGACAGACTTACTTTCGCATTTATAATATTAAGGAGTGTGGATTATACCTATATTTAGACAGCACTTGTTACCACAATTGCGTCTCCAATATGGCCTTTGTAATAGAGAATTCAAAGAGCATATTGGGTTTAGTCGAAACCTACTCGAGACAAATACGTGAACCACAAATATTTAGTTCAAAAGCCTGAATGTATTTTGTGTTAGTTAATACCAGGGATACACTACACGCCTTTTAACTTTAAGGATAATATATACATATATAGGCATTATTAATATGATATTTTGGTATGATTATGAACATCATATACTTGAGTTCAGCATCACATCTGCTATTTCCGCACGTTCTTCGTTATTCATGGTAATACCAGCCTGTTTATTGTCCCATTGTAGAGCAAAAGTCTCTTCTTATAAAAAGAAGGCATGAGCATTAATCACCACGCTTGCTCAAGGCAATCTCAGGCTTTTGAGTCCAGGTTTCCACACTATGTTTTCCTTTACCGTCAGTCAGTAATGTTCAAGATAAACTTTGAAAATACATTCGATTTGAAAAATCACATTGGTACTTGCCGGGATTCGAACCCACTACCTCTTGTTTACGAATCAGGTGCCTTGTCCATTGGGTCATTTCAACTTATTCACGGTATTCACGTTTAATTGTATTTTTTTCTTTAGTCCACTGTTGCACTAAGGTATAAACCATGTGGCGCTGAGAAATTAACAAACGTACAATAATGAACAAGTACAAGTTATTCAAATATACATTCAATTAAAAAAATATTTATGAATTACTTAGGTAGGTTTATTTTTTACCAGTTTTAACTAGTGTGGCGAACAAACAACCTCACGCACGGCGCACGTCAATCGTACACACTATCACTGTGCGAAACTAAGTTAATAATAAATAAACTAAACACTACTTCATAAATTGCACTTACATACTCTTTACGAAAATACGGAATCATTGTTCTCTTATCTGAAACGACAGCTAAACAAATAGTTATTTATATCCCTAAGGCTCAGAACAGACAGCGGGTAAGGCGAGACGGCGACGCGACGTAAATCACTTGTAATGCACTAACTCTATTATTCTATTTTATTCTAACTCATATTATTATAGAAGACGTCACAAATCGTCTTCTAGCATGACGTATTCTATGTCAACTTGTTTATACAGAGAACTGGAGTGACAGGTCGGCTCAGAGACGTGAAATATAAATCTAATATCATGGTAGGCAGCGGCTTCGCGAAGTCCCTGGCATTTCAGAAACTATAAAAGCCGTAAAACAACAAATCATAGTGACATAGGTCGGCCGAACTAAACATTATTTGTCTAGGTGGAAATTATCTGATAGTTCCGACCTAGAATGCAAGTGTGGTACCAATCCCCAAACGATGGTCCACCCGATATCTTGCCTTGCGTGCCCGAGCAACTGCACGTAGGTAGTTTTAGGCTTATACAATATAAAAAGGTTTGTTGTCGACACGAAATGAAGATAAAGTCAATTCCAAGCCATATAGTGGAGGCCATTTCTCTAAGACCCCACTGACAGCGTACCATCAGACAGAGTACTCTACTCAGATTTATGATACGCACGTAGTAGGCTAAAATATGACGATAACATGTCACGACGCGACGCCTTTGCTCACAACGTGACGTCTTCTATGTCAAATAGTACATTGCAACCGCTCACTTCGCGTCACGTCGCGTCGCTGTCTCGCTCGCTGTATGCTCCGACCTTTACAAAACGCGTACGGCTCTCTCCCACGATACCAATCAGTAAGGGATCGTTTCCAAAGTCAGGATAGAAAGACGCAGCAGATGGGTGGTATACAATGTTACCGGTAATACGATACTTTGTTAGACACACGATCAGCGGCCATTTTCCTGTAGCCGTCATAATTGTGTCTACTTGTTATATTTCCTGCTTAAATAAAGGTTTATATAAGCCCGTCTATTCGTTCATCAGAAGTCAATACCACTCTCTCTATTCTACGTAAGTTAATTACTTAAGCAATTCTAAGTCAAAGTTTATTTAGCTCTATGAGTCAACTTAGATACCTAGATTGTTCTAACAACTAACGATATTAAAGTGGTCGAAGCGATGTTTATTCAGTTGTGAATACAGGCAATTGAGTGAGTTTAAAAGTGAGTTTTTTGTCGAGAAGTTGCAGGATTAGCTCGGAATCTGCAATTATTGTGTTGAACTGGCAATAGAACTGGCAATACTCATAACATACCTAGCAAAATGTGATGCTACTCCTTCGTGAAATAAAAATCTTTATGCTACATTTTAATATTCAAACCACAACTTAGAGTACAGAGACGTAAGATCGATTATAATTAATAATTTCAAAGTCTAAATAACTAATAACTAATTTAAAAAATCTCGTAAGATTTATTAGGTACTAGCTGCGCCCCACTGCTTTGCCCGTGTTTAAAATATGGTTTTTGTATCTTTCGGAAACCAGACCGATTTTTGGGATAAAAAGGGTAGCCTATATCCGTCGCCGGCTCCTAATCTATCTACAAACCAAATTTTATCGAAATCGGTTCAGCCGTTTAGACGCTAAGTGGTAACAAACCACACAAACACACACACACACACACACACACACACACACACACACACATACACACACACAAACTTTTGCATTTATAATAGTAATAGGATAATAGGATTGCTGGTAGTGGATTTGTTTAAAGTTTGAGGTCTATATATAGATTACATCTAGCTGAACTTTGGTTCGCGTTGCCTCTCAAGGGAGACTAATCGACTACACGGGATATATTAAGGCTAGTCCGCACTGCATCAGACAACACTACTTCTTTATTTATTTTATCCACTAAAATACCTTCTGTAAAATTTTAGAATGCAACTGTTCACATTCGCGGATATGTAAAATTCTTTTTGCGTATGATCGCCCAGAAAGTTATAGACTATGTAACATCACGCTACTGGCGACGGGAGCAGAGCAGTAAACAAAGATGTAACAACGCGGATGAAACCGTGCGAGTGAAAGCGAGTTATTCCTAAAACGTAAAGTCTATGAATAAAAATATGTAAAGTATACATACGACCTGTATTCCGGTAAAGCTAGGCTAAATACGAGTATATTGTTCGACAATATAAAATTGCTTTACCACCCTTACAGTGTTAATGTCGTTAGCATATTACAAAACAATAATGTCTATTTTTGCTTTTTTTTGTGTGAGCGTGCATGCGCGCGTATGTGTGTGTGCACAGCTGAACCGATTTAAATGAAAATTGGTATATAGATAAATTCGGTGCCGGTTTTTATTCTGAAAATCGGTCTGGTTCTCAAATACAACAAAACATACTTTACGAGCGGTAAAGCCTTGAGGCTAGTATACATTAAACTACAACCGTTTTGCTAGCTGTGATAGGTTTTTCACAGGAAGCGAGGATGTTGCCTTTTGCCAATACCTGTTTATGCCTTCTACCATTACGAGAGCCATCTGATTCATAAATATTGTTATATATTTTGAAGTGGCAGCAACAGTACGGTAGTAGATCCACGCTGATTTCAGCATGAATGGGCCGGATCGTTCGGGGAAGTACTACCCTCTCATAGAAGATCGACTTAAGAGTAGTAGTATCTGTACTACTGCGTTTCGTTCGGTGAGTGAGAGCGCCGGAGGCCCAATTTCCCCCCTTTCTTCTTTCCTCACCTCCCTCGTTCCTTTCCCCTAACCCCATTCCCAGCCGCCATAGTGGAGGCCACCATACCAGCAGTTTAAGACGATGGCTTTTGGTATAGTGGCCGCCACTTCTGGATTCCACTGACTGCTTACCATCAGGCGGGGTGGAGTCACTTTGGTAGGCTCTAATATAAAAAAAAAAAAAAAAAAACACGTAGTAGCATTGGGAGTACAGCCACAAGATTCTTTTTGAGGTTCATGTTTAGTCCGTGAGCTTGTCTGCTACGATAGACAGTTGGTTGGAAGATTCTTCAAGCTTCAACACCTAATTGTCTAAGCAGGACACCTCCAGCTACAGTGAATCAAGACCGTGTGTTTTACTTCAGTTTGCCAGTATAGTCGAAGCCCCACACACGTCTTCAAGAAGCTGCGCTGTATCCGGCACCTATAGGTGTAGGACGACAGCGGGTCGTTCACAGATCTACACAGCACTTTCGTGTTGGGTTCAATTTCCGCCAATCACATTTCAACCACTGTGCCATTACAGACCTTGTACTGTGAAGTAAATTCTTACAAATAAAGTCTACAAGTCTTTTCATTCATTACAATATATGATTTGGTAATCTCAATTTTTCTTTCGTCAATGTTAAATATGCAATGAGTTCACAGATGAGTCGTATGAGGCAAATAGGGCAAAAGGCTGGCAAATAGGTAAGATATGTCGCAAGCATCTTTGATCGACTCCATTACAATATATCCTTATATTTTTAGAAACATCTTGACTTATTGGGTGTTTCCTATGTATTATAAGTATGTATTTACAAAAAAAAGAAGTATGTATATGTATTATATTTCAGTTATCTAGTACCCATAACACAAGCTCTGCTTAGCTTGGGACTAGACGACAGTGTGTGATAGTGTCCACATATTATTATTATTATTATTATTATTATTATTCTCTTTATTTAATTATATAGGTACACACAAAATTACATTTTTAAATATATATAAAAAATAATAGAAATATACATTTAAAAATAAAAAATATGGAGACCCACCGATATCGGGTACACGGACCAAGCTACCGGTGGTTAGGGCTCCAGAGATAGGAACCGCCTCATAATGCGGGCGGTATCAAGGAGCACAGCCTTTTGCATCAGGCCCACGATCCAGCCACCTAACGCGAGCCTCGCGAGATGTTGATGGAGGCTCTTAGGAATCAGTCCATTAACTGATATGACTATCGGAACAATGATTGCCTGGCCTGTTGGTCTAGTGGTTAGTGACCCTGATTGCTAAGCCGGAGGTCGTGGGTTCGATTCCCACCCAGGACAAACTTTTGTGTGATGAGCATGATTGTTTATTCTGTGGGTGTAATTTATCTATAATATGTATGTATTTAAAAAACAAAAAGTGTATATAAGTAGTATATCAGTTGTTTAGTACCCATAACACAAGCAAATATAATTGCTTAATTTGGGGCTAGATGGCGTTGTGTGAATGTAGTAAAATAAAAAAATAAAAAAAAATGATCGCCGAATCCACATCCCACATATCGACAACCTCGCGAGCCAAATCCAAATACTTTATCTGTTTATTTTTTGAAAGAGTTCGTTTTCTTAAACGCGCTAATCTCCTGAACTACCATTCAGATTTGAAAAATTATTTTTGTGTATAATAGCCCAGTTCTCGAGGAAGGTTATAGGCTATGTAATATCACGCTACTGGTGTCGGGAGCAGAGAAGTAAGCAAAGACGCGGACGAAACCGCGCCGCTGAAAGTTAGTTTAATAAACAGAGTAAATTTTCGAATAGAATGCCTCAGTGATTTGGTGGATTTACAGGCTGATCTTCTATATACTTATAATAAATCTCTAGCGAGATAAAATCTGTACATTGAATATTTTAAAAAAAATACTATTGGGGGGTTAATATTTATTCGATAGGTACTGATGCCAAAAATGTAATTTAGAATTTTTTTGTCTGTCTGTCTGTATGTGCAGACATGAATCAAAAACCACTGAGCGGATTTTTATCAAACTAGCTAAATTTATAGGTCATACTCCTGGCCAGGTTATAGGCTACCTTTTGTCCCAGAAAAAAACTGGTTATCCCGGATATCCTTAAAAATGTCACAAAATTATTTATTAATATGTGTTACACGGTGAATATCTGCAAGTGACTATACACTATACATAGCGGATAGAAACACCTATAGAATAAAAAAAGATTTTTTTAAATCCGTCCATAAATACAAACAAATCCCTATTTCCTATTTTGGTCACGGCATCACGCGTGAACGACTGAACCGATTCCGTTAATTCTTTTTTTGTTGTGTTTGTTATTGTCAGGAGAAGGTTCTGCGAAAAATTTGATAATAATTAAGACAGGACAACGTCTGTCGGGTCCAGTAGTATATAATACTCATAGCTCGAATTGTTTCCTGGAGTAGTTAAAGTTTTTAATACAACTTTGGTGGCTTACAAGTATTCGGCCTACCTGACCGTAATTCGTAAGTGGTGAACGTAACCTATGAATAAGGCTATGTTTTCTATGGAGGAATGAGGAAGGAAAATGGAAAAGGTAGAGGACCGAGGGAGTAGGCATGGGTTAAATGATATTTGGTTTATTTGTCGATAAATTACCGGCGTCGGAAATTGTTTGCAAGCGGTGTAAGTAGTTAAACTAAAACCCTTTAATTTCTATCTTGAAGAACTTCATGTTATAGTCTCTCAAAGGCGGTAAGCATGTGTTTGACGTAACAGACATTTTTCAACGATATTATATCGTCATAAAACTGTCTTAAAGGTATTCCTTTTGAACTTTAGTGAGCAAAGAATTTATCTCTTGACAAGTTTCGTGTATGTCATGTCCTAAAAGGAAATTACTTGCGAAAGGATATTTCTTACATTTTGTTTGAAATAAATATCTTTTACATAGTTTAGGTTAGATTATAGTGATCAGACCATGGCAATGAAATGGTAGTAGGAAAATTATCGCCTATTTCTTCTTATTAGCGATTGGTTAGTGATCAACCTAGTGCCAGGATTTCGATTGTGCACTGCTGGATATAGACCTCTTCAAAACTTAATAAGTTTGTAATAAATATAAATACATATATTATAAATGCGAAAATGATGCGAGTGTGTGTGTGTTTGCGCCTAAACCGAACCGATTTTGATGAAAATTGGTATGTAGATAGATTCGTAGCCGGGGACTACATATACTACTATAGGCTACTTTTATCCCGAGAATCGATCTGGTTCCCGAGGGCGATAAAACAGATTTTAGGCATGGATGAAGCCGTGAGGCGCTGCTAGTAATAAATGTACTTTGTTTATCTCCACAAGTTACATAATTGCAATACGAAACATAAGTTATAGTCACTAGTCACTCACGAACATCAGTAGATAGTAGGAGTAGCGCCCCTTTTGCATGAGATGATTTCAGATATTATTGCAATAAGAAAGAATTAATAGAAAAAGAAACATAACTGAAGGTAAATTAGACCTCCAGTGCTATCACTCAGAATGAAACACAAACATACAAATACTACTTTACGTTGATATTTTATACGAAGGTCATACCATCATCATCATTATCGTGTGTTCGATTCCCGCTCAGTGCAAAGATTTGTGTGCATGAACATGTCTATTTGCATTTGTCTGGGTGTTTCTATGTATAATATGTATGTATTTACAAAGAAAAAGTATATAAGTATGTATATCTGCATTGTAGAACCCATATCACAGGCTATAATATGCTTACTTTCGGTCTAGGTGGCGTTGTGTTCAGTTGTTGTGATATTATTATTATACTTCTCCCGTTGTTCCAACTTAATCACATTGAAACTGGTAAGGACCTACTATCAGAAATTAAGGGCAATGCAAAATTAGGCAACATTAATTTATTCGTTTATGTAACAAAGTGAAAGCTTTACAGCGAACTCAGTGAACGATTTCAGCTAATTTGCCTAATTTTTGATTTGCTAATTGGTCGACATCTTGTGTCGTGTTTGTAAAAGTTTGGTGGTAAAGTTATTTACAGTAGACTGACCCCCAGTTTCTGAAAGGCTGATCAATGAAAAATTAACTAATCATCTGTTAAATCTCTTGTGAAATACCAATGCTTTAAGGTAACTACATCACATGAGATGTAACAAGTAATTAGTTGTAGCGACGGAGTATATGCTACTGCTGTGCAAGAAATTGTGGGTTCAATTCAACATACGAGTACAAGGGATATAATAACAAATGTTTTCTATTAACTATGTCATAAATTAGACTAACTTAAAAAGAACAAAAACGTTTTTAAACCCTGACTCTTACTATGGAATTAATCTATACTTATAATATGGTGGGAAAAAGCCTTATTTACAGGTACTTTATATAAACCAAAGTGTTTACCTGTATAGCTTACTCGTAGCAGAAGTAAACAAATGTTACCCATTTCCGAAGTAATTAAGAGTTAAATAGAGCTCAGCAGTATTCAATGGGAGGAAAGGATTATTTAACGTATTTTGATTATTTCGTATTAAATTCTTCCCATTCTTTGATTGTAGCAACAGTCAGTCTGTTATTTTTGCCAGCGTTAATTATGAGTAATTTTTGATAATATTTTGTACTATATTTTTTTAAAAAGACAACTCTCGCACTAAGGAACCACCTCTCTGTCGCGTAGGATTTTACAAACATACAATTAACAGACACATAGTACACCCAGCCTCTGGACAAATATTTATGCATCCAACAGTTTTGTCTCGTGTAGGTATCGAACCCACAACTTCGTGCACAGCAGTCGCTTGCGCTCCAACTGCACCACGGAGGCAATCATAACTTACGTTATAAGTTTTGGTTTTGATTTTTCGTCATGAACACCATCTATCGTAGATGATGTTGATTTTTGTTCTAGTTTGAAATAGCTATTTACTTTTTTTAACAACTTTGGTGGCAACCAAGCATATGTACAACCCACTTGAGGGTAAGGGGTAACAGTAACCTATAATGATGACTGTTTTTTTTGTATAAGTCTATCAAAGTGACTTCACTCTATTTAATGGTAAGCAGTCAGTGGAATCCAGAAGTGGTGGCCACCATTCCAAAAGTCACTCATGTTTACACCCGCGTCTTAACTTACTGTTCTGCTCCCTTCGCTAGTAGCGTGATGTTGCATAGCCTATAACCTTCCTCAAGAACTGGGCTATCATACGCACACAGAATTATTCAAATCCCACTGGTAGATCCAGAGATTAGTGCATTCAAACAAACAAACACACTCTTCCGCTTTGTATAATAGTATAGATAGACTAGCTTTCCGCAATGCGGTTTCATGCGCGTCTTTACTTTCTGTTCTGCTTCCGTCGCCAGTAGCATAATGATAACCGTCCTTTGGAACTGTTTTCAAGTCTGACTACTACTGAATAGCATAACGGTTAAACCGCGGCAATCTAGTGATTAATAATCTAAAAGTCTGAAACTTCAATACTGCTTTTTTGCTGAATGGTGTTCTTTGTCCTTAGCTGCCGTGGTAGTGGCATTCTTCGTATGCTGGGCACCGTTTCACTTCCAGCGCCTGTTCTTCATCTACGGAACTTCGTCTCCTCACTATCACACCATCAACGAGTACCTGTTCTATGTGGCTGGAGCATTTTACTACATATCGGCGACTGTCAACCCTATTTTGTATAACGTTATGAGTCACAGGTAAGAAACAACACTACCTAAGTATAATGTGCCGTTTTTTGATTTTTACTGTGGTATAGGTACGTTCTCACGACCAGCCAAGTAGGCGAATACGTACGACCAGCCAGGAAGGTGGAAATTGGGGCAGGCCTATGTCCAGCAGTGGACTTTTCGGCTGTTACGATAATGATGATACGTTAGTGGACGACACCGCTGAGAGCAGCTAAAAAAATTACATGCGAAAATGTTGTGACAATTCATTTAGCTCAAATATTTCCAACATTCTCAGATATTTGTCGAGTTTTTATCACTACTTTAGTGAAAGAGAATCGCTAGTTTACAGAACGCAGCACGGTTTTACCCGCATCAAGTTACGTAGTTACATATTTAGTTACTGCACAACTCCCGTGGTCCTTAGCGTGAAAATATATGTTTCCATCCTCAAGAACTGAGCTATTAAACACAAAAAGGATTGTTTAATTATGACTGGTACTTCGTTCCAGAGATTAGATTTTAAACAAAAGAAACGAAAATTTCTTACGCTTATTTACCTTTTCTGTTATGATAACAAATGATATCTCAATACTTAACCATCATGTGTGGCACCAGGTACAGACTGGCGTTCTCCGAGACCCTGTGCTGCGGGAAGACACTTCGGAAGCAGGACAGATACCGTGACACTTCCAGCGTGAGAGAGACCATGGTCAACCACACCTCTGACGGCGGACACCTTGTCAGGGTGCGGTCCGAGATACATGATAGGAGGAATAGGTAACCTTTAATTAATCTTTGTGGTCGACATAGATACATAGCTTCACGCCTTTTATCCCCGAAGGGGTAGGCAAAGGTATTAAACCACCCTCGTTTCGACATTTTATTTTGGGTCCCATGTAACAAGGGGCAAGCCTGTTTTCATATATCGGGCACAATTCCAGACTCCGGGCTAATACTTAGAATTTCTCGACAGAAAAACCTCATATCACTTTACCCGACCCGGGGATCGAACCAAAGACCTTTGCGTGGTAACACAGAGACATAGTTGTTTTGTTGGTTGTTGCCAACAATATTATAATAACCCAATATATTTGTTTTTAGACTGGACAATAGACCTCGAAGATGTAGCTACTATGGTACTGAGACGACAAGCCTTTGCAGCGACAAATGGAGGCAGGAGACGCCGAAGAAAATGAATAGTATGCTGATCTCCGACAAGAACAGCGTCAGTTCTACGTTGTGTAATAATAACGAGGCTAACGATCTTATCTATGGTAATTATAAGATCGATCGGATAGACGTTACTTAGACTTACTGAGAAATCCATAAATAAATGCGAAAGTAACTCAGTCTGTTGTTACGCTTTCACGCCTGAACCACTAAACCGATTTTAATGAAATTTGGTATAGAGATAGATTAGACCTTGGAAACTACTTGGGAATATTTTTTATGGCGAAAAAATGGTTTAAAGAGGTTGGAATAGGGGATGAAAGTTTGTATCAAAAATGGTCAACGTATAAACAGAGATATATTCATGTGCGATAACCGACATTCACGCGGGCAGAGCTGCGGGCAACAGCTAGTAGATATATAACATAACGTACCCATAATGTAATCTTTGAATAGTATAAAGTCATTTCTCCGCTAAATCCAATCCAATCCAACCCAATAAAACCACGCAGGATTTTAATACGGTTTTCATAACCTTTTGGAGCAATTATTACGAAAGCTTTGATTGATACTATTATAGTTGAAAATAATATTTAATAATATTTCAACAACTACACACAACGCCATCTAGACCCAAAGTAAGCATATTATATGCTTGTGTTATGGGTTCTAGAATGCGGATATATATACTTAAATACTATTTTTTTGTAAATACATACATATTATACATAGAAACACCAACATCTAGACATGTTCATGCACACAAATATTTGCACTGAGCGGAAATCGAACCCGCAACTCTCGGCAGTCCATACACAGTACCACCGAACCACAGAGGCAGTCAAAACAGAGAATGAACTATTTGTACTAATCATTTAAAAAAACTTACCTATGTGCTAAGCTAATATAAAATAACAAGTATGGTTTGGCAATTTTAAACTCTATATCGGTTATTTCAAGATAGATATTTGTTATGTAATATCTTCTTCCATTTTCTTTTTTCTAGAAGTTGCGATGTTTCCTCTCCCGTCATACCTAATCTATTTGTTATAGAAGAACAAATAAAATATATATTATTATGCATGTTAACTATATTATTTTATTTTTATACTTATTTACAATGTTATAAAATAACATAGTTATTAATCAATAATGGAATGGGTAAGGATTTTAATATTTTTACAAGTTTCGAGTATTGTATAACTTAAATTACGATGAATAATTAAGATTAAAATATCTGTAGTACGTAATTAGCGATAATTTCTCAATTTTTGTGATGGTAGTAATGTTCGTAAATGCATATAAGAATTAAAATAAGTACGTAATAATTAATGTTGTTTTTGTATTATAATGTGCCAAATATATTTAATTCGTCACTCTCTGTTGGCTCTGTTCGGACCTTAAATATCAGACAAAACATAATGTATTATCGTCTGTCTATCGTAGGGATAAAAGGCGTGAAAATAAAAATCACTCTTACCTATCTGTTAACTTTATGCACAGTACTTTACTAAACTTAGAAACACCTAGACTAATGCAAATAACCATGTGCATAAGCACACAATTTGCACTTAGATAGGAATGTATCGGTGGAATGCTTATTTGTAAACAACATTTAACTTCCCGAATTTATTGAAATTCGGGCAGTTAAATGTAATTATTTCCGTTAAATGCAAATATGTAAAGTTTAAATATATACAACGTTGGAAAGAAATGTATGAGGTTGTTCTCGAAGCGCACCAATTTTGAAAAGCACCAAATGAAGCGCAACCGTAGTAGTAATACACTTAGTAGTAATATTTTTTGTCGTATAATCCAACGGGTGAGTTCATGGGTGCGGACTACCTCATATCACTTTTTTATCGCGAAAAACGTGTTGAAGGTTGAAATAGGAGATGAAAGTTTGTATGGGGAATGCGATTTAAACCGACATTCACGTAAGTGAAACTGTGGGCAACAGGTAGTCTACAAATTCCAATATAATTGAGTAAAAATAAATAACATGGAATGGAGCATGCTGTAGAACAGTGCACGCACACAGTCTTAGGGCAAGATTCACAGACCGCACTTTGACTTTACTTTGATGCAAAGATCTACTTTGTACCAAAAATATGTTTGAATATGAAGTTGAAAGTAATCTTCGGCAATACAAAGCTTACTTTGCGAAGGTGCCTTTGCTGTAAAGTACAGTCACGATTGTGAATCTGGGCCTAAGAAACATATTTTTGGTACAAAGTAGATCTTTGCATCAAAGTAAAGTCAAAGTGCGGTCTGTGAATCTTGCCCTTAACGAGAGAGCCGCGCGTAAACGCAGTTAACCGGTCGCTGCGCCGCGCGGACATAATGATGTCGCTAGTAGTCATACAGATGTGAGCAGGGTAACTCAGTGGCGGAATCGTTCTTCTGCCTGCGTTCACTGAATGTGTGTTTACCAATTTTGTTATTCAAATAGTAGTATAGTATTGATGTATAAATAAGTTATCTACTTTTATGTGCATAGAATGGAGATTTTAGTGTCCTAGACAAAACTTTAAAGGTTTTTTGGACACTCACAACTTAACTCTAATGTAATCGTTTATTCAGTAAATAAATAAAAATAAATAAATATCATGGAGAATGTCCAATTTTTATCTTAGACCATTGTGTAGAAACTTAATTAATAAGTTTTATTCGATGTGGATTTTGTATAAAAATACTAATAAATCTATGTGACCTTGTCTGTTTTTATTTAATAATACCTATAAGTACCTATACTGCCCTTCTAAGAAGGACGTAACTGCTTTCATGTTTCGGAAAAATGAGTTTTAACTCTAAAGCCATAAAGGCATTTATACAGTAACGTAATGCGCTTACTTTGGTCTTCTTTAAGAGAGCAGTATAATTGTACTTTTATTTTTATAAGTCATAGAAAGCGTGTATATAATATTAATAAATTTATATGTAGGTATACTTAATTAAACAGATTAAAATTATGTGTTCTTATTTTATATTGTATCCAACAGCTAATCAAATTTAAAGCAAAACGTTTTAACACCGGAGGCGGAGGTTAATTAAAACGCCTTTCTAACAAGGTTTCATCTTGGCGTCTAAGTTAAACATTTCATATTTTACACATGATAACATTTTACGGTTTTCGTATGATTATATTTTTACTACAAAACCACCATACGAAAAGCCTTCTTATCAAAGTTTTAGTACTTTTGGGAGAAGCTTTATTATAATTAGAAGGAAACACCGTAAAAGATGGAAAAAAAATATCAGAATATTATAAATTTATAATCATACGGGAATTAACGCGATCATGCATTAGGTATTTACATACCACACCGGCCGTGGTCACAAGCAGTCTGCTTGTGACCACGGCCGGTGTAACCTGGTCGAAACGTCAAGCAAAATAAAGTATGTAAATACCTAATGCATGATCGCGTTAATTCCCGTATGATTATAAATTTATATCATGCAACGCGAAAGTTTAAAAGTAAATATCAGAATATTATAATAATAATAATAATATGTGGACACTATCACACACTGTCGTCTAGTCCCAAGCTAAGCAGAGCTTGTGTTATGGATACTAGATACCTAACTGAAATATAATACATATACATACTTTTTTTTTGTAAATACATACTTATAATACATAGGAAACACCCAGACTAAAGACAAATACAAATGTTCATCACACAAATATTTGCCTTCCGCGGGAATCGAACCCACGACACCCGGCGTCGCAGTCAGTTACACTAACCACTTGACCAACGGTGCAGTCTATATTATCTAATACTAGCTGACCCGGCGAACTTTGTTCCGCCTTAATGTCAATAAATAATCATATTTTTTTTTATTGGAAAAAATACAAAAAAAATTAAATTTCTTCATCAATCATTCATAATTATTTCTTTATTTTAGTACGGAATAACAAAATTGACGTATAATGACAGCTATGTAATGACGTGTGGATGACAATTTGATATTTGTAAGAAATCAATAATAAAACTATTTCTATTAAATAAATAATTAAAATGATACATCTATCATACAGCCAGGCACGTCCAAAGAGTTTAAAAATTCAATTGGATAGTTGGTGGCTTCATCTTCATTTGTGACGCAGTCAATAGATTTGAATGAATGCATTGTTCCAATGATCTTATTTTGAATTATGTAGTTTAGGTCATCTACATCTTTATTCTTAGCCGCTAAAATTGCTCGCTCACTCATCCATTCATAATTTTTGTAGTTAGAAATAATTTCTGGAAATACATTGTTGATAAGTTCGTCTTTTGATGAGACAAAATTACAGAAATTCTTTCTAGTTTCTTCACCTGAAATTAAAAATTTGATAATTAACCATTTCAAAGGCAAATTTTAAAGGCAAACAATACAGACATTAACCATTTTTTTAATGAGCATTATTTTAAATCAGTGTCTTTCACAAATAAATGAAATAAATTATGATATTGATACTCACCATTCAATGGATTTTTCATTTTAATATTAAAATAATATCCATCTTCTCCTTGCCAAAACATCAGCGGGTATTGCAATGTGTCATATGATCGATGAGTTTCAAATATTCGTTGCAGTTGCCCAGTATCGCGACGTGTAAGCACAATATCTCGTTTTTCCAATTGTTCACCAACAATCAGGATTGCAACTTCGTCTACTGTTGGAGCATTAAATGTCCTTTCGTGTATTGTATTTTTGAGTATTTGCAAGAAAGTGTCGTGATTCTTGTGTTTCGCCACAAAGCAATGAATACAATGGCTCAGGTGGCGGAGTCAACAATGGCAATTTCACTTTACCATTAAGGCAGCATAATCCAGGCGTTTCTCCTGAAAACTTTAATGCACCACAATACTCGCAAACTACGTCCATTTGCCCAATGCAAATGCTAGGATGCAAGCTGTAATCATTGCTGCAATCGTATTGAAACGCTGCTCGATTCAAATCAGCACTTGATAAATATCTTGTTCTGCGTCGCAAATTATCTATTTGTTGACCTCTGTTGTTCGCTCGACGATTCTGCATTGCCAACCGAGCTGTTTCACGGGCTGCTTCACTTTGCTCTCGTGATTGAGAAGCACGAAGTCGAGCCATACTATCGCGGCGCTGTTCACGTGCAATTTCTTGTTCTTCTTCAGTCCTTTCATTTGCAGTATTTCGTATTCTTCTTGCATCACGGCTTTGTCGGGAAAGATTCGATCGTCTTGGTCGCGGCATTATTAATTAAACTTCACTTCACCTAAAAACTGAATATTTCAACCATACCGAGTTTTATAGTTCACTTCACTGTTTATACGAATGGGCAATTGGGCAATAATGTTAATTATTTATTTAATAGAAATAGTTTTATTATTGATTTCTTACAAATATCAAATTGTCATCCACACGTCATTACATAGCTGTCATTATACGTAAAAAAAAAAAAAAAAAAGTAAAGATAAAAAGTATCCTATGTTCTTCTCCTGGCTCTAAACTACCTCCCTGCCAATTTTCAGCTAAATCGGTTCAGCCGTTCTTGAGTTATAAGTGAAGTAACTAACACGACTTTCTTTTATATATATAGATATTTAAAATATGAAGATTTCTATCAAGCGCTGGAATATTTTGCATATATACGCAAATTTGTGATCTTCACATTAGGCAAGCCTGTATCGTGAAGACCCAGAATAAAATGCATAATAAAATGTTTATAAGATTTTAATAAATATAACAATCACCATATTTTCTGTATTGCAGAACATTTACCTTCTGCGTAACACTGGAAATATAATCAAAAGTACATGTAAAATAATAAAAATAATACCAGCCTGTTTTATTGTCCTTCTGCAGGGCAAAGGCCTCTTCTCATAAAGAGAAGGCATGAAGCATTAATCACCACGCTGGCTCAAGGCGGATTGGCAATTTCATACTTAAGTCCAGGTTTTCTCACGATATTTTTTTTATCGTCAGTCAGAAATGTCTAAGATAAACTTAGAAAGTACATATGATTTGATAAATCACATTGGTAGGTACTTGCCAGGATTCGAACCCACTACCTTGTGTTTCGAAGCGGATGTCGCAAAAGTACTCGTACGCCGCGTAATACCCACAAATATTTACTAATACTTTATTCTGATATTATAAGAGGGTAAGTACTTCTCTGGTCAGCATGAACTAGTTGGAACAGCCGGGGAAGTACTACCGTCTCATAGAAGATCGACGTAAGAGTAGTAGTATCCGTACTACTGCGTTTCGTTCGGTATCAGTGAATGAGAGGCAGCGACCCAATTTCACCCTGTCCGCTTTCCTCATCAGCCACGATAGTCGAGGCCACTAGCAGCAGTTTGAGACGATGGCTTTTAGTATGGTGTCCACCATTTCTGGATTCCACTTACTGCTTACAAACAGGCGGTGTGGAGTCACTTTGGTATACTTATATAAAAAATTAAAAGAAATACTTACTATCGGTATGCAGCTCACACCTATACACTGTAAGTAAACATCTTAGTTTGCAGTAATTAACGTATGTCAATAACATTAGACCCGTAGCGCTAGGTTTTGAGGTTTCAAAAATATTAAAGTTGTTTATTTTTCGCATATAGTTTCTTGACCGTTAGCCTAGCCTAAAACATTAGTTTGTGTCATCCTAGGTACTTGCATAGGTAGAAATTTAGGTATTTTGTCTTTTCGCTTAGTATTGGACGAAAAGAAAATTAAAGACAAAAATTTGACTTCCATGATAATAACAAAGTAGTAACTGATGTACATAGGCTTTTTGTGTCATCTCTGCCCAAGAGAATCGTGATATTTAACTAGTACCTAATACGTCACCCAACTAGCTCTAAAACAATATTAAAATTTGTTTTAGAGGTGTTATGTGTTTTAGAGTTCGGTTATCTGTTGTTCAAAATATTTTGTGTCGAATTTATCCACGACATTTATAGATATTTGATTTTTTTATTACAACACTCTGTAAAAGCCACAAAAGAAAATGCAAGTTATTAGAGATTACGTGTTTTTGATTATTATGGTGTAACAAAACCCTATTCATAATTTGTGTTGTTTTTATCCACGAAATCTTAATATTTAAAAGAAAAAACGATTTCTTCGCAAGAAGGGCGATAGCGGGGAAGAGCGCGGGCGCAGGCGGCGGGCGGCCCGGCTAGCCTGACGCGCTGACGGGCGCGTAGAACGTGTTGTTTGTTTACATTCGGTATTCGGTGTAAGCTGCGACAAGTGCGTGCGTTATTCGATTTGATTGACTTATTATGCACGATCTTCAGGTTTGGAAACCAACCTTCTAACAAAGTTCACCTTGGCGGGTGCTTCAAACCGCGGTTTATGTTGCATCTAGTCTAAATGGATATAAACCACGCGCCAACACGCGCGCGAGTCAATACCGAACGATTCGTCTCCGGCGTGAGATCACTAGGGTTGGCACCTTTTTCCGACGGAAATCTAAACTAATCTTATAGAGAAAAAAAAACTTTTTAGTTTGTAATATTTGTAAACGAAAAAAATGTGCATTATTTATTTTCATTTTTGTAAGTGAAAGTAAATAATGCACATTTATTTTCATTAAAAATTTTACTTATAATTATACCATTGAACAAGTATTGCAATTATATTTAATGTAGGCGTTTGTTGTGAGATCAAAAAGAGTTTACATTATTCTGAAGTTTATACGGTGTGGAAAAATAATATAATACATATACTTGCGCAGGCAAAGCCGCTTGCAATAGCTATATATATTTTTGAAAAACAGCAATATTATAGTATTTTTGAGACTTACAAAAAATTTATATACAGTTTTGGATCAATAGTTCTTCAACTTCCAACACATAGCTCGATTCAGTTTTCAAATTATCCCTAGTGCTAGAGGGACACGATGAACATGACAGCAGGTAATAAATATAAATAAAAATAAATTGTGGGTATGCAAAATAATATTTTTGTCGCTAATTCAAATGTTACGCCTTTTCATAGAGTCACTAAGAGGGCCGCTGCTAACAAGCACCTCTCCCTCGCCCTCGTCGCTAAAACGTCAATGTTCCAAGAATTATCAAAAATCATAATTTAACTGAGGGAGTAATCGCGTAACAAATATACAAAAGATTAACAGTGTTGCTGTAAAGGCAAGTTCGTAGCCACCCGCTGCTGTTGGAATTTTTCACGATCATGACACCTCTAACTTGGCATGAAGTGATAAGAGTCTACCGCTACTAAAACATTAAGACGCTCAAAATGAAATGCCACAAATGGTCACCCATCCACGGACACGTTGTTTCTAACAAATAAAGAATTTCGAAAATCAGTTTACAATTGTCAGGACGCATTGGTCAAACACCTTGGTCTTTAGGGTTTGCGGTATGGGCGACGTAAAGACTTGACGGAGTTTGTGAAATGCTGCCCAACCCAACTGAATCCTCCTGTCGATTTCCCTCTCGAAGTTGTTTTTATATAGTTGTAGTGTTTGTCCAAGGTAGACATAAGATTTAACATCTTCGAGAGGTACATCATCAACGATAATCGGTTGTGGCGTAACGTGATCATTGAACATGGTTTTCGTTTTGTTCAAGTTCATCCGCAGACTGATTCGTTGGGAGGACTCATTTAAATCGTTCAGCATAACTTGGAGCTCCTGTGGGGTCTCAGCCATTATGACAATATCATCGGCAAATCTCAGGTGCGAAATGTGTTCCCCGTTTATGTTTATGCCACGTCCTTTCCAGTCTATTGTCTTAAAAGCATCCTCCAATACAGCTGTGAACAGTTTCGGGGATATGACATCCCCCTGTCTCACTCCTTTGTGTAGTGGATAAGCTTTGTCGGACGACCCTGTACTTGGACGGACATTGTGGCGTTGCTGTATAAACATTTCAGCACACTGATATATCGCCAGTCAACTTTGCAAGGACTCCATGACAGACCAGATCTCGACAGAGTCAAAGGCTTTTTCATAGTCCACGAAGACGAGACAGAGAGGGAGGTTGTATTCCTCTGTCTTTGGCATGACCTGCCTGATAGTGTGGATGTAGTCTATGGTGCCACATCCTCCGCGAAATCCGGCCTGTTCCGGAGGCTGAAATTCGTCAAGTCTTCTAGTAAGTCGATTCGACATGATCCTTGAGAACAGCTTATAGACATGGCTCAGGAGTGAGATGGGCCTGTAGTTTTTCAAAAGAGTGTTATCTCCTTTTTTGAAAAAGAGTACTACGGTACTCCTGCTCCATGCCCTTGGGGTTCTCCCGCTATGAATTATAGAATGAAATAAGCGTTGGAGCTCTTGCAGCACGGGTTTGCCGCCTGACTTCAAGAGCTCCTTCGTAACACCGTCCTCACCTAGGGCTTCCCCATTTTTCAGCTGTCCAAGGGCCAACTCGATCTCCTCTGGGCTGGTATCTGGCAGTTCATCGGTAAAGTGGCGGGTCAGGGTGGCTCTCAGGTCTTGGTGAGATGGCGAAGGTGGTGCGGCGTTAGAGGAGTACAGGTTTTCGTAGAATTCTTCGACTCCAGCGAGAACTTGAGTTTGAGACGTGTGGATTTGTCCATTCTCGGTTTTTATCTGTCTTAAATGGCTTCTGCCAAGCTTTTGTTCGAACACTTTGGGACCTTTATTTCGCTCAATTGTGTTCATAATGCGTTGCATGTTTGAGCGCCTTAGGTCCCTCTGTATTGATTTTTTGATGAGCTTTGACAGAGCCATTTGGTCTGAGGAATGATGTACCATTTCACGTCTCTTACTCATGAGTTTTAAGTCTCAGCTGATAGTCGCAAATCTCGGCCCATACTTTTTCGCTCACGAAACCGTTGCCCATATCCCTAATGGTTGTAACCATGCTGTCTAGGTTCTTGTCAATGTCCTGTGTGTTTTCAAGTTTCAGGGCATCAAAACTGTTCTTTAGCTCCAACTGAAACTGTTCAGAGCCAGCTATGGTTTGTTGCAGAGTTGGTCTCAATATGGACCTCACCGTGTGATTTCCCTCAGCTCTGAAGACTATATTTAGGGTGCCCCTTACCAGTCGGTGATCGCTTCCGGTGTTAAACCTGTTGATCACAGAGACATCCCTAAATATGCGCTTTTTGTCCGTCATGATGAAGTAAATTTCATTTTTAGTGATGATGTCGGGGCTTTGCCAAGTTCATTTTCTTTGGGGTTTCTTTTGAAAGAAAGAATTCATCAGAAATTACTTTAAAGAAAAGATTAATCTATGAATATATGAATGTAAAATAAATATTTAATAAAAGAAATCGAACGAAACCTAATCTGAACTGCGTATTAATTTTTTTATGTACTGGGTGGCGCAAAAGTAAAGACCCTATTTGGTTCAGCTATAACATTTTTTCTAAATTAGAAAACTAGATTTAGATTTTTTTAAATGTATATTTGTGCCATTAAATTTCGTACCATTAGGATTTAAAGATGATGTCTTTTAAATGGTGACCTCCAGAGTTGATACACATTTGAGCCCTATTTATGACATTTTGCATAACTTGCCGTAACACTTCCTGCGATATGTTCGTTATTTCTTGACGAATGTTTTCTTTTAGAGCTGCGAGAGTCTGTGGCTTGTTCACATACACCCGAGATTTCAAAAAACCCCAAAGAAAGAAGTCTGGACTGGTCAGATCGGGTGATCTTGCAGGCCAAGGCAAATCGCCAAAACGAGAGATAACTCGGCCTGGAAAAGCGTCCCTCACTAAGTCCATAGTGTCGCGCGCTGTGTGTGCCGTAGCGCCGTCTTGTTGAAACCAGATGTGCTCCAGCCCCAATTCGTCCAAACTGGGTATCAAAAACTCACGTAACATGGTTCTGTAGCGTTCTCCAGTGACAGTAATCGCATTGCCTCCAGCGTCTTCGAAAAAATAGGGTCCGATCACTCTGTCAACACAGATGCCACACCATACAGTAACTTTTAGTGGGTGTAGAGGTGTTTCTTGAATAATGCGCGGATTATCAGTGCCCCAGAACCGAGTATTCTGCTTATTGACATGCCCTGAGAGATGGAAATGCGCTTCGTTACTCATAACCAATTTTGAAGGAAAATCTCATAAATAGGGCTCAAATGTGTATCAACTCTGGAGGTCACCATTTAAAAGACATCATCTTTAAATCCTAATGGTACGAAATTTAATGGCACAAATATACATTTAAAAAAATCTAAATCTAGTTTTCTAATTTAGAAAAAATGTTATAGCTGAACCAAATAGGGTCTTTACTTTTGCGCCACCCGTTATTTAGACACAACTGTCAACGACGTCTGCTCTCATACGTCTGACTGACCGCGTCCGTCCGCGACTCAGGCGCATCCCGCGCATCACGTCCTGCGCTACCAAGCTATCGCGACGCGCCCCTGCCCGTGCGCACTATTGCCACCCCGTGTAGTTCAAGTTTGTTGCAAAGACAAAATTAAAATCCTGTTGGCTGGCTCCGATTCCAAAAATAACTGAATATAAATAGTAAATAGTACAGTATTATATAAGTAGGTACCAATAATTTTGCTATATATAATAATATATATATATACACAAGCAAATATAATTGCTTAATTTGGGGCTAGATGGTGCTGTGTGAATGTGGTAAAATATTATTATAATAATTATAGTTATTGCAAGCGTCTTTGCCCCTACGGATATTTGTACTAATTTTAACATATTTTATAATAGTTCAACACCATATTAACTTCAAAATAATGTTAACGGTTTATTTGGTCTCACAACAAACGCCTATATAAAATATAATTGCAACACTTTTTCAATGGTATTGCATCATTTATTTTCATTTACAAATATTTAAATTGATAAGTTGATAACTAAAAAGTTATACAAATATAGTATAAAATAAAAACAAAAAATTTAATACAAAGATAGTTAAAATTTATAAGTAAATAGTCACGGTAGTAGATTCACGCTGGTTTCAGCATGAATGGACTGGATCGAACGGGGAAGTACTACCCTCTCGTAGAAGATCGACGAAAGAGTAATAGTATCCGTACTATTGTGCCTCCCTTTTTCCTTTTTCCTCTCCTACCCCTCTCCCTTCACTGTAGGCAGCAACTTCGCAGTCCCTGGCAGTAGCAATGCTAGGGACTCTAATTCGTCCATAAATGACAGTTACCACTTACCATCACGTGGGCTGTTTGCTCGTCTGCCACTACCAGCAATTAAAAAAAAATTATCTGAAGTTACTCGCTTTATTGTAATTTTTAGTTTAGATTTCCGTCAGAAGAAGGTGGCAACCCTAGTTGATCTCACGCCAGAAGAGGAGACGACTCGCCCGGTACTGACTCGCGAGCGTGTTAGTGCGTGGTTTATGCGTGGTTTAGATCCATCTAGACGCAACACAAACCGCAGATTGAAACCAATCTCCCGCCAAGGTGACTTTTGTTGGAAGGCTGGTTTCCAACCGTGAAGAGACAGTTTTGTGAATAAACACATACAGTTTGTTTTGAGTCTGGGAGTTTCTTAAATAATAATTTATTGTATGCACTTACTTACATTCTACTAATATTATAAATGCGAAAATTTGTATGTATGGTGTTTGTTTGTTACCACTCAGCGTCTAAGCGGTTGAACCGATTTTGATGAAAATTGGTACGTACATAGTTGCCGGAGACGGACATAGCCCATAGGATACTTTTTATTTTTTATCCCGAAAATTGGTCTGGTGCCTGAGTTACATGATTAAACATAATACCATATATCGCGAGGGCGAAGCCACAGCGAGCAGCTAGTAGTTATAAAAGAAGTATGTATTTGTATTATGCCTTGCTTATTTTGGGACCAGATAGCGTAGTGTAAAAATAAAATATACGTTAATTTTTTTTTTTTTTTTTTTTTTTTTTATTTATTTAGGTAAACAAACAGTGACACAATACATAGTTTGTACGATTTTACATAATGGTTTGTGAGTAATTGTGACACCAACGACATTTACCACATATTACTTTTATAAATTACTTAACATGGAATTATTCTTGAGAACTAATCTATAGGTACTTATATAAATCAAAAAGAAACAATAACATATGTTTTTTACGTAAAGCTACAATAAAATCAGAGTACATTTAAAATTGTCTATAGTCTATGTTTGTGTTTATTTAACATAATTTTACTTTTAATGTGTAAATTATTACTTACATTTTTTTTATATTTTCTAACAGAAGTTTTTTATAAGTACTAGGACGTATTGCCATTAAATCTATAGAATTAAAATGTTTATTATAGGATTCAACTAACCGGTTCATTGGTGATCGTTTGCCAGCGTTAGTTCGACATCTAGTGGTAGCAAAAATGTTACACAAGTTACGACTATGAGTTTTTGTAGGTATTCTATAACATAGTTTGTTCGTTAGTGAAATACAGTCATAGCCACTGTGACAAAGATCGTATAGTGACATTGCTTCCAAGTATAGACGCCTGTGTTGCAATGTTATACAGTTATATTTTGTAAGCAAATCTGTATATGAAAACCTACTACTTTTGCATTTGTAATGCATACAGCGTAGAAACTTTTTTTGAACCGCCTCTAAGGCAACAACATATTTGTCATATATTGGGTTCCAGATGGGCACGACATATTCAAGCTGCGAACGAACTAAGGACTTATATAAGTATAGATATGTTGAAGGCTGAGTGAAACATGAACTGGAGCGAAAAATAAAACCATACATTTTAAAAGCTTTACTGACAATAGCATTAACATGTGAGTCTAAGTGCAATTTGCTATCTAATAAGACTCCTAGGTCTCGTATAAGTTCAACTCTATCAAGGAGTATATTATTTAACTTATAACCATAAATACTTATATTTTTCTTTTTTGTAAAAGTAATAGTTTTGCATTTATTAATACTAAGTGTAAGTTTGTTTTTAACACAGTATGTAGTAAAACGGTCAAGATCTTGTTGAATTTTGAATTGATCTTCTACTTGATCGATTTTATGAAAAATTTTTAAGTCATCAGCGTAAAGTAAGAAGTTGCTGAATTTAAAGCAGGTTTTGATATCATTAATAAACATAACAAATAGAAGCGGACCTAAAATTGAACCTTGTGGTACACCAGAACTTACATTAATGTAGTCAGACTCATGACCGTTCAACACAACTTTCTGTGTACGATTTGTAATATAGGATTTAAACCAACGCCATAAATTGCCACGTATACCATTAAAGGCCAGCTTCTCAAGTAGGATTTTGTGATCCACTCTGTCAAAAGCCTTTCGAAAATCAGTGTAAATACTGTCTATTTGCTTATTATCATCTATACTTTCGAATAAATATGATGTATAAAGTAACAAATTTGTGTTAGTAGAGCGTTTCTTTACAAAACCGTGTTGTTGCTCTAATAAAATGTTATGAATCGCCGGATAAATATAGTTGTGTACTAATCTTTCGAAAGACTTTGCCAGAGTGGACAGGATAGATATAGGCCGATAATCCTCTATATTGGATTTGTCTCCTCCTTTGAAGACAGGCACAATACGGGCTGCTTTAAAAATTGCTGGAAATACACCCTCTTTAAGACATGCATTAAATATATGATGTATAGGTAAATGGATTACTTGAGCAGTAGCTCTCAAAAACATTGGTGGAATATTGTCAACTCCTGCCCCTTTAGTTATATCAAGGTTTTTCAATTCCTGAAGTACTTCGTCAGTAGAAAGTCTAATGTCACTAAAATTGATATCAGAAACATGGTTGCATTCTGGAATGTCAACTATGTCAAAATCATGAGTCACATCCGAGGGTTCAAAAACTGATTTGAAAAATGAAGAGAACAAACAACATATTTCATCTGGCTTATTAGCAACACTATTTTTGTAAGCCATCATAGAAGGTGTGTCCGCTTTATTCTTCTTGTTTTTTATGAATGTCCAAAAATATTTTACATTTTTCTGAATACTGTTCTCAGCCTCATCTATATATCTCTTATAACACTCATGAGAAGCTTGTTTAAATCGTTTTCTAAGCACTGAAAAAGTTTCATAGTCAGAGATATTACCGTATTTTTTCCATTTTATCCAGTAATTATTTTTATTTTTATATATATGGATAAGAGCAGGCGAGAACCAAATAGGAAATTGTGATGATTTGATTATTTTATTAGGTACATATTTCCTAATAATCTCATACATTTGTTCATAAAAAACTGTTACCATTGATTCCGCATTTTTATTATCTAAAATTTCTTTCCAGTTAATGTTTGCAATGTTTTTATTTATGATTGAGTAATCGGCTTTGTGAAATCGAAATTGTGTTTTTGATTTATTTATTATTCTTCTAAACATATTACCCATAGTAAATATTGTATAAAAAGGTGGATGATTTTCATCTGAAGGGACTAGCGAAACTAGGGGTTGAAAAGCTTTGCAGTCGGCAATGTCTGTCAAAAACAAATCTAATAACCTTCCATTTTTGTTAAAAAAAATATTATACTGAAGAGAGTTGAACATAGATATAAAATTAATAAAGACCCTGGAAGTTGCCGAATAGCTGTGTGTTAGACTAGGTTTCATATGTGTGCCGTAATCTTCCCATTTTATGTTTGGTAAATTGTAATCCCCAAGTATAACGTAGTTTGTTATATTGGTAAACTGTAATATAAATGCTAGATAATCAAAATGTGCTTCATATATATCTGAACTCATAGCGGGCGGTATGTAAGCCGCGCTAATCAAGCAACAGTAGTTGTGCGAGCGTAGCTCAATAAGAACATGGTCAACAAATGGCGATGACAAGCGGGGCGCACTGGCCGGCACCGACACCCACGTCGAATCCAGCTCAACCCGCACAGCCACCAGTACGCCACCCCCATCACGGCGACCGCTGCTCACGCGGTCCCTGTCACATCGAAATACTCGATACCGCGGATCTATGAACTCATTATCATGTATATCCATATGCAACCATGTTTCAGTCAACACAACAACGTCATAATTGTGCGACAAAATATTCATAAATAAAATATGTAGTTTTGTTCTAAGTCCGCGACAATTTTGATAATATATCGATACATTATCCATAAGTGTTACGAATAAATATAATTAAGTATTGAAATAAAGCTTGTGCCCATCCAGAAATCAACAAAATAACAATGAACAGAAAGTTACAAATATTGCTTATTTGTGTGCCCGATGTCCTACGTAAATTAAACAGCATTATACTAGTATGATTATTGCAATAAGACAACCTATTACAGAAATTAGAAATAAATTTAAAGACAATGTTTATTTGTGTACAACATGTCCAACATATGCGCCTCGGCGAAATAGATTTATAACACCGTATTAATATTATGATCCGCGTTATACAACAAGACTTATCATAACAACAGGAGCCATGACCGCAATTCAGAACAAATATATAATTACTAGTGCAACATACCTGTGTACTACATATCCAGCCAAAGCACATCAGCGATTTGAAATTTAGATAACTATAACAATATGAACTATCACCGTGATTCATAATAAACAATAACATACTTACATTGGTCATTTGTGAACTACTTGTATAAAAAGAAATATTACAATAAATTAACCAATTATCATATCTCTTCAATAAACGTAGTATTATCATGTTTCGTTTTAAAATTACCATAAATGTTATACTGGCTACAACAAAGATACAGCTACCAAGTAATGTATAAAAATCAATATACCCTCCAATTACAGTATAATACATTACATTGTTACAATTATTTTGAATTTGATACAAAACAATTGATTTGCATAACAATATGTTTACATAATAGAAATCACTTAATTTTGTTGATATCCTGTTGAGATCGAATTGCAATGACGGGAGATGTGTCCTGTTTACGAGCCAGTATGATCCCGTGTTTAACCCATACGTATTTATACTCATGAGTTTTGGCATATTCACGACATTGGCGAAACAATATTTTATTATTGAGGGTTAAATGTTCGTTTATGTAAACGGTATTAACTTGTGAACCTCCAATGCCTAACTTAGCACTATCGAGTCCCTTTGTGGCACGGTACGCCGCGATGATATTATCACGTAGCACTCGCGTCGTAACCTTTAATATAATATTTCTTGGGCGCGGATTGCTTTGGTTGGCATGGGGTACCCGGTGGACGGCCACGATGTCTGTTGATCGTATTTGATGTTTGAGAGCGTTTCCTAGGCATTCAGTAATACTAATAAGATTTTCTCCACGCCTCTCAGGTAGATTACAGATTTCAATATTGCACTGTCGTGCCTGCTGCTCCATTGTAGATATCTTGTTTTCAAGTAGGTTTATTTTATTTGAAGTGTCGGTATTTTTGTCACTGGTTTCCTCTAACTTTTTGAGGCGGTAGTCAACAGAGTCCTGTTTATCAGAAATGTAACTTTGCGATTTTTCAATGTCGGTGAGACGATTATTAGTGCTTTCTAATGACTTGCTGATAGACATATAATCAGAATTGAGTTTTATAATATTTGTATTTACCTCTGATATAATTGATGAAATTTTTGTTAACTCGTTATTGATTGCTGTATTAACGGCTGACGTGACGCAATTTGTAATACAGTCAGTAATCTGTTTATCCCATATCGACAGCTGTAGGTTGAATTTTTCTTCTAGTCGAGCCATATTTAACGTATCATCATTATCGGGTTGTTTTCGTTTGCGAATATTTATGAACGAATCCTTATTAACTGATAATGGAATGTCGGTATCTGATGAGAACTTATTTGGCGGTGTAACTTGCAACGACATTATTGTTATACGCCAGTACAAACGTAAGAAAAATAGAAATAAAGATATAATGATAAAGCTCACGTTCGTAATATGTTATGCCAGACTGAGATGACACTACTTCACACTGTAACTATTCACTTTACACCTCTACGCTGTTAGTCAATTGTAGCTCTTATTGATATTAACACTAATGCGAAAATCGTTTACACAGATTAAAACTGTGATTAAAAACTTCCGTAAGACCACTGTTCTCAACAACAACCCAACGACGAATGAATGAATTTAAATTATAAAGAACGATTCGCTTAGAAGAAATCGTAGGTACCGAACGAATTTGGTGTGCGTGCGTAGAAGGAGGCAACGCCGCGCCGCCGCGCGTCCTCTTGCGAGCCAGCTTGGACCGCAACCATTATTTTTTTGTGTTGTGTTAATTATCGTGCATGAAAATGACACAAATTTACAATGTCGATTTCTCATACATTTATGTTATTAAATATGTGAACTCTAATGATTGTAATATTTTTTTGGAGCGTTTGTAGCTTGGAAAAACAAAATAATTAAAAATCTTAAAATTGCATGCTCTAATTGGGCACAAATTTCTTTAATGGGTATATGTAAGTGATCTGAAATAGGAGATAGTTATTTAATCAATTATAATTTTATTTTAGCACCGATTTTAGATCCTGACCCTATATTAGATTGCACTGGAAGAAGGTGACACAAATTAGGCTTGCACACTCCGTAGGCTATCCTAGACATGCTCCCATAATTTTTTTTAACTTTAAATTAATTTTGCCAGCTTTGATTTAAATTAAAATAATTAATCACAAAGCATCGAATTGCTCAAAATGCAAATAGCAGATGTGACACAAAACATAATATTAGGCTTCATAAGTATGACTGTATCCACAGGCAAAAAATAAGCAACTTTAAAATTTTTGTAACTTATGACCCCAAAATAGCCTAGCGCTATCGGTCTAGATGGGCTTTTTGTTTTTAAATAATAAATTTTGCTTCTCTGAAGATCAGTCTGAGAACATCTACTGTAAGACCTCTCGCAGCATGTAATAGCAGACAACAGACTGATGTTAAATGATTTTTGAACATTCACTGCGGTGTAAATCTCAAAACGACTTTGCTTGATTCGAAGATCTGACTCTTTAACGCGACCATGTCGTTTCTTTTGACTTTAAACGACAATCTACATAATGTGAGTTTTTCATTTTTTTTATACGCGAGATGTACTTTTACAACCGTCATTCTACTAGTAAAAATTAGGAAATTAGGGTGATGACCCCTACTCTCGGGTCCTCTTTCTATCAGAAATCCCAAAAGTCGCGACTCTATAGTCTTGATAAGTCAGGATACACAATAGTTAAAACTAAATATTAATAAAGATCTTACCCTTGCTTTACAGGTATCCATTACACTGAAAAAGTTTTTATTTTATAAATGTACGCTTTTAAAAGTCAAACATAGACGAGAGTAATAAAAAATAATAATTAAAAAAATGGATAAAGATTTCTCATCACATCACATTATCACACACACTCGAAACAATATAACTATTCTATTTAATTTAATTTGATTTGATTTGATTTGATTATTCCACTAATGACGTTACCAAAAGAAGTACGAAAAGCGAACTGCTACTAGAACTGTAGAGGATAGAGCTGCGGCCGTTGTATGGCCGCAGCTCTAACCTCTACAGTACGAGCCGCGCGAGCGAAGCGAGTGTGCTGCGGCAGAGGCCGACGAGTGCCAGGAACATTTTTGTTTTATTGTAAGTAATTTATATATATATTTGTATATATACTGACATAAAGATACAAATCATTTGTCATGGACTAAAAAATTGACTGAATAGAAATAGTAAATTGAAAACTGACATAATATACATTCACCAACACAAAAAAGCAAAAAAAAATTAACATAATTAAAAAAAATGGTGTAATAGATTTATTGTGCGTTACTTAAAACAGCTTCACTTTTAAATAAATAGTAGTCACTAACTTAACCGTTGCTGAAATTATTATATTTTGAAATAACCATCTTGCTGTGTAATCAGTATTTCTAATAAGAATACGGTTTTTTTGTAATTCAAACGGAAGATTTTTTGATTTACAGTTAAATACTATATTTATTATATATGATATATTTATAAATCAACCTGTTTGCCAAAAGGAACGTATTTGTCTTAATCAATACGCTTCGCAGATGAATTGGTAATATTTAGTATATATTTTCTTATGATTGTAATAGCGACGTGATTGTGAGCTTTACTTTACTTGCATCTCTGTCTAAGGTAATTTTATTCTACCGTAATCAGTTACCTTTGTAGAAAATTATGATCTTAATGATTTATTGGCAAAATAATTAGGCACGTTCAGCTAAGTTTTATCGTTTGAGTTAGTTCGCGTCTACAAGCGAAGTTTCCAGACGATGCAGAGAACACTGCACTAACTCATAATATTAGTATGAAAGTGTTCATACAAATTGTAATTACAGTTTGATGATTTCCAAGATTTTTTTTTTCAAATTAATGAGTCAAAGATATTCTTCAAATATTCTATGCACTTACTGTAGGTACATTATAATAATAATAATATTTTAACAACTACACACAACGCCATCTAGACCCAAAGTAAGTATGTTATATGCTTGTATTATGGAATGCGGCATACTTAAATACTTTTTTTTGTAAATACGTACATATTATACATAGAAACACCCAGACCAATGCAAATAGACATGTTCATGCACACAATTTTTTGCACGGAGCAGGAATCGAACCCGCGACCGCTGCGTGGCAGTCCATACACAGTACCACCGAACCACAGAGGCAGACATTATTATTCTTATGTATTTCAGATAAAAACAAAAAGCTGTTCGTTGGTAAGCGCATCACTTGAAAACGCCTGGACTGTTATTGCTATATTTTATTTTAAAAGTTAAAATCTGCATTAGAAAGAAAGAAAGAAAGATAGAAAATATTTTTATTGCATTATATTATCTATTTCTATTGATAAAAATGTTATTCAGGCAAAATTTACCTAAATAAAAAAAAGTGAAAGTTTTATTAAGAGATTTTACAGTAGGTACCTACATCACATTTCTCAAGATTTAAGAAAATTATATTTTTTATTTTGTATGGTTATAAAAATATACAAATAAGGGTAAATAGATACTTTTGATGTTGGAGCGTATGTAAAGGTTTTTAAAAAGTATAATTTAATAACTATAAATTAAAATTAGAGAAAATAAAAATATATGTTCACCGATTTGGAGGTGATTTAATAATGAATAGTCCCAGACATCAGACGAGGCTCGTCTGGTGCAACAGACAGCTGAGTTCACATTTTTATACTAAGAAACTAAAGTGCAAATGCATACAAAAACTATATTCTATGTTTAGTCTAAGGCTGAGGGGTGAGGTGTATCCATAACTAGATAAAAAATCTTAAACAAAACTGTATATACCGTGTCAGCTACTACTATCTAGTAGTTAAAATTATTCTATTAAATAGCAGAGGCCCTACCACAACTTCTTATAGGAATTTTATACCTTACTTAATACCTTACTTTGTCTCTATCCTTGTCTTTAATGGCACAAAAGAAACAGACAAAACAAAGTAACATTAAAATAATACTGTTATAAGAGGTAGTGGTTAGCCCTCAGTATCTGGCTTACCTCTGCTTTACACCCCGGCGTTTTACACTGTAAACAATAAACATTACACACAGGGTAAAGTAAATTAGTATCAAGTACTTTGTTTGACTGCTTTACTGAAGTTCGGTGGTACTGTGTATGGACTACCACGCAGATATCGCGGATTCGATTCCCGTTCAGTGCAAATATTTGTTGAGATATTATTATTATATTACTAGCTTCCCGCGGTGCTTGCTTACTTGCGTACTGCTCTGCTGCCGTCGCCAGTAGCGTGATGTTACATAGCCTAGAACCTTCCTCAAGAACTGGGCTACCATACGCAAAAAGAATTATTCCGCTTCCGCTTTATTTACATAAAGTAGGCTGCTGTAGGCTGGATATAAATACTTACTTCAGTTTTGCACCTCACTCCCTTGCACTGAAATAAATCATTTGGATTAAGGGCAAGATTCACAGACCGCACTTTGACTTTACTTTGATGCAAAGATCTTCTTTGTACCAAAAATATGTTTCTTAGGCCCAGATTCACAATCGTGACTTTACTTTACAGCAAAGGCACCTTCGCAAAGTAAGCTTTGTATTGCCGAAGATTACTTTCAATTTCATATTCAAACATATTTTTGGTACAAAGTAGATCTTTGCATCAAAGTAAAGTCAAAGTGCGGTCTGTGAATCTTGCCCTTAGTCTCGCACACAATTTAATTTTTTTTTGGGATAATAAACAGTTGTATATTACAGTAGCTGTTGCCAGCGGCTTTGCCCGCATGGCTTATCACAAAAAATATTTAGATACATCAGTATAAAATTAATAGGTACCAGAGTGTATGACAATTATGGTCAATGTACAGCCAACTACATCATCCATAATTAAAAAACTAAGTATTAATTAACACCAAAAATACAAATAACATAATATAATGAACGATATACTCGTACCTCTAGAAGAACGCTTTTAAAGAAGATTGTTGTTTTAACTTACTCTACTGAAGCAGCTATTCTCCACGTCGAGCTAAAAATTACGGAAAATTATGTTTACTCCATTATTTGTCTTTTCAGCCATTTAAATTAATCTTTAATGTTTGGCAATAAAGCTCAGATGAAAAACATTTTAGTTTTACACAAGACTATTTACATTGCCAAGAATGCAAGTTCAGCCTTGATCGATATTCTGCGAGAGGGTAGTAAGGGTAGTACTTCAAGGTTCTGCTATCGCAGAAAATTCAGGAGAATACAATTATTAACAGGAAACAATAGCAAAGTATAAAGCTTAGTCGAGGTTATACGAGTACTACTAGTAAAGAAAGAAAGAAGAAAGAAAATACATTTATTTGTTAGTGACTTCTTGCTTAAATTATAGCTCGGTCAAATTACATTTTATAGCATACTAGCTGTTGGCCGCAGCTCTGTCCGCGTAAATATCGGTTAAATCTATGTTTATATTTTTTGGTTTTTTGTACAAACTTTTATCCTCAATTTCAACCTCTTTAGGCCATTTTTCGCGATAAAATAGCTCGTTGTTATTTGTTTATATGGTAAATAATAAAAAAAAAAAAAAAAAAATCTAATAGCTAATTGTTCCTCGAGATCTAATCTATCTCTATACCAAATTTCTGTTTATTCCCATCTTCCCCCGCATCGCATGTCATCAAAATTCAGCTCAGTGGTTCAGGCGCGAAGGCGTAACAGACAGACAGAGTTTCTTTCGGCTTTTTAAATATTAGTATGGAGGTATGGATGTACATTCATTCTTCAGTGTTGTGTTTGTAAGTATTGGTTTACTGTTCTCCTAAATGCACTGTATAAATATTGAAAGAGATAGCACCTTCAAATATAAGTAAAATATTTTCTTTTCCCATTATTTAATGCCAACGTATCAAAAAATACTTACACCAGCTGTACAATAATCGCCTAAGCACTGAAAATGTTTGTTAAAATAATAATAATAATAACATAATGTACGTAAACGATTTAAATATTTATTTATCTTTAGAAAGCTACAAATATGGCAGATAACTTATGCTATATTTTATTATGTTTAAGATATTTTTTACAATTCAGTAGACAGCAAAAGTAAATTTTCAGTACAGCATTAATATTTCGCAGACAGCTGTACCGCAATCATACTTTATTTTAATACAAATACATTATATCAAATTGTATTTATATAACTAAAAAAATGCATGTCAGAATTTCACCCCCTGGATGTAGCCTTCTTCTAAAAAATAGTGTACCAATGCTAACACTTTCAGTTAAAACATAAGATTGTACTTACGCTGGCGAAGCATTCGCTAGATATTGGCTGAAAAGTGATTTAAAACTTCGATAACAGTAAAATCATGCTTCAAAATTATGTTTAAGCCAACAATTACACTTATACCGTATTAACCTCTCAGCAGTCTCCAAACTCATTTCTGCCTACCCCTTTTTAGAGGGAATTTCAAATGAGTTCACACAGTAATATCATCCAATATACCATTGCCTTGGACTGGTGGGTTGGTGTAGTGGTTAGTGACCCTCACTGCTAAGCCGGAGGTCGTGGGTTCGATTCCACCCAGGACAAACCTTTGTGTGATGTGCATGATTGTTTGTTCTGTGCCTGGGTGTAATTAATCTATAATATGTATGTATTTACAAAAAAAAATGTATATAAGTAGTACATCAGTTGTTTAGTACCCATAACACAAGCAAATATAATTGCTTAATTTGGGGCTAGATGGCGCTGTGTGAATGTGGTAGAATATTATTATTATTATTGCACCAAACACGAAATTCATACCTCAAATCCAATTTACATTAATACGACAAGGTTGTAGCAAATTTCCATAATAACTATACCTTGCAATACAATAGTAGAACACATAATATACCGATCACTTGTAACATTGTAGGCTACTGATAATAACACGCTGATAAATGAAATTGCACCATAAAATGAACAGTTTTGTCTTGGTCATGGTGGTCAATGCGATTATTGTTTAATAGCGTATGATTGGAAGATTTAGAAAAGAAAGGAAATAACATTTATTTGACACAGCCACAGACAACACAGAGATAAATGAAATGTAATAAAAATGTAGCAATAATACAAGCCTACTAGTATTTTAAATGCGAAAGTTTGTGTGTGTGTGTTTGTTACCACTCAGCGATTAAATGGTTCAACGAATTTGATGAAAATTGGTATGTACTGTGCCGACGGCGGACATAGGATACTTTTTACTCCGAAAATCGGTCTGATACCATTTTCCGCGAGAACAAAGCCGCAGGACGCAGCTAGTAAGTAATAATTAAAAACAAAGTAACACAAAAGTTATGAAAAATATTTACGGAGCGAAATGATATGTCTCTATTACTCATATCGTAATTCACAGTCGACGTAAAGTATTATTTTTAAAACTAGTCTTTTTCTCGATATTTTGCCTCTTCTACATTTAATCCCTTCAATCTTGTGATTAGCTACTAGACTTTGAGAAAACAGTCATATCCATAGACTGCGGCAACGCCCGTCAGCGATAAAGCACTCTGCGAGCTTTGATTTATCGCATAAAACTAGAATATAATAAAATATTTCACGCCACATATTACAAAAAAAAATTGGACAGCACAGTGTGAATTACAATGAACAAGACTAGTTTTCCGCAGCGCAGTTTTACTCGCGTTATCTTTGGTTACTGTATTGCACCCATGGCGCGCAGCGTGATACAAAAAAAAATCAAGTCCTACTGATAGTTCCAGAGATTAGCGGGTTCAAACAAACAAACAATTCTTTTGCCGTATAGATATTTAAGTAGATTTAGTATACGACAATATAAATCTGTTTTCTTTCTATATATCCCCATTTAAAGGCGGCGAAACAAAGCCTTACTGTAACAAACCGAACGACCATTGCACATTGTTCTCTGTATAACCTTATTGCTAACGGCGTAGAGTTCAAATTTGTACAGTTTATGAAGCTATTGAATTTCAGTGAACTATCAAGTGGAATTATGACTTTATTAGAGAAATAATAAAATTGCAAATTGTGTGTTTTTATTACGTTTGTACAGTCAGTGCGAAAAGTAACTGAACTGTATAATATTTTTAAAGAGTGAGAATTTTTTGTATGTTTCAAAATTAACTTAACCTGAAAGAAAATAATCATTTATCTATTTATATAAAAATAAATCCCTATTTCCCTTGGTCACGGCATCACGCGTAAACGGCTAGATCAATTTCGTTAATTCTTTTTTTGTTGTGTTTGTTATTGTCAGGAGAAGTTTCTTATGAAAGAAAACTAAGATAACTGCTAAACCGATTTCGATGAAAATTGGTATGTAGATAGATTTGGTTTCGGGACATACGCTACTTTTTATCCCGAAAATCGCTCTGTTTCCCGAGTTACATTAATTAAGCACATAGCAATTTTCGCGCGGGCAAAGCCGCAGGGCGCAGGTAGTTTGCTATAAATGTAGGTAGGTTACAAAATAAGGTTTTCATAAATACATTTGACCATATGGCAAGCAAATATTGTTTTGTGTAAAATAGTCATTTATATTATAATAATTGAATGAATATCGTGTTAAAATAAAATTAACATAATTATTAATATAATTTTACATCAAGATCGTTACGAAACACACTTTGTAGTAATAATTGTGTAATTACTTTTGGGTTAGAAATACCCGAGATCGGCGAGTATGTATTTACTAGCTTTTCGCGACGCGTCTTTGCTTGCTGCTCTGCTCCTGTCGCCAGTAGCGTGATGTTACATAGCGTATAACCTTACTCGAGAACTAGGCAATCATACGCAAAAAGAATTTTTCACATCCAACTTGTAGTTCTAGAGATTAGCTCGTTCAAACAAACTCTTACGCTTTATTTAATAGCATAGATTATAGATGACAAGACTTACAAATAAAGCTCTCCCTTTAATAGAAGAGACAAGAGCTTAAATATATACATATTTACCTTGAAAATGTAAACTCTCCATGTTAATAATATTTACTTAAGTATAATATTACTCAAAGTAAATACATTTGAAGTTATTTATTTACTTTGAGCGGCGTCTGGCTATGAAATGTCACTGTAACTTAACGTAACGCAAATACTAGCTTTAGTTTATCTTCTGCTTATTAAAGACAACTAGTTTGTATAAACGATGATTTTAGTACTAGATAAGTATATTATTTGACTGGCTCCGTGGTGCAGTGGGTGCTGTGTACAAGTTTGTAGGTTCGATCCCAGGGACAAAACTTTGATTCATAAATATTTGTTCCGAGTCTGGGTGAACTTTGTGTCCATTAAATGTGTAAACTCTAAAATTTGACAATCAGGACAAGACGCATGTAAGCCCCGGATTTTATAGCCCAGAACCTGACAATGTCTACAGGTGTATTTAAACATAGTCAGTGTAATAAACACGGTGGACCGACGACCTTATAAGAATGGATAACCGATAAATGAAGACGGCTCACGACCGGCCAAGGGGCGAAATTTGGGGATGGCCTATGTCCAGCAGTGGACTTCTTACGGCTGATATGATGAACAATATTGGATGGATTGAAGTATAAAAAAGTTTTCATCAATAAAAATAATAACAAAAACTAGAAAATGCATTAGGTACCTAATGATAATAACGCATAAAACGCCAACTTTTGAACATAAGCCTCTCTCTCGCACACAGAAATAAAGGTGCTTGCCATATTAACTTAACTATTTTACCTACCATGTTGTACAGTAAACTTTTGTAATTTGTATAAACTTATTCCTAAACCAGATAATATATCTAGAAAACTTTTACACTTCATTTCATATCCAATACACAACAAATAACATCATTAGGTCATTACACATCGTGCAGAATGAATAACACTTTACCATTAAAATTTTACAGAAAATGAACGTTAACGCAAGCAATTCGTCATTGTAGGCTTTTAAGAGCAAAAGTCGAAACTCACGTAAAACCTTTCATCTCTTTGAACACTAAATAATGAGATAATCTGCTTATCTAAAAAGGCAGGCTCCAGACAAATTACTGCTCTCATGTGTATAGTACAGTCGGACAAAAATGTAGTCTACCAGTTTGATACAAAATTCTAAGACATCGAATTATCGTTAAGGTTGACTTTTCTAACGGAGTGTAAGAGAAATCGACCCCGTCGTTTTATGACGTTCAAATGAAGGCCTACTGTAGGGTGATAAACCACATTTTTGACTGACTGTACCTAGGTAACTGTTGATAGAATTTTACGAAATACACTAACAGACTGTCATTGGTTTAATTGTGGGAGGAAGTATCGGGTTCGATTTCCGGGTCGGGTAAAGCGATATTAAGTCTTTTTTCGAGAAATCCTCAGTATTAGGTACTGATGTAATATATGGTATTAGCCCGGAGTCTGGGAATGTCAACATAAACGCAAAACATGTTATTTGCTGCTTCTTGAGCTGCATAAAACCAGACAGAGATTCAGTCAGAGATTCTTTTGTTTCCTTGGACGGTATTTTTATACTAAAATTACTACTACTAGGTACTAAGCATAGTTAGTAGATGGCTCTTGAAGCTATCATATGAGGATACGGAGAATTTACTGCACCCACTATCCTAACACACAAACACATACACGCACACGCACACACGCACACACACATACGCACACACACACACACACACAAACAAATACGAACACACACATACCACACATACACTGACACACACACGTTTACTAAATCGCACAAAGGTTTACTTTAATCTGATTAAATATGTACTTACTTTTATTTTCTTAAGTTTTTAATAAGTATACCTAAGACTATATTATTATCCAAGATTTATATTATTTCAACATATTAATAAACATAATAAGTTATTTGTATACAAATTGTGACAACGGAAGGTTGCTGGTACTTATAGCTCAGGTTTTCCTATTTTAAGTACCAGCCGTACAAAAACTGTATTTAAACTATGTATACATAAATATTGTTGTACCTTATACTTGTAACACTCTATTGTACAAATAAATAAATAAATAAAAACCCACGTTTTGTGGGCTATAATAATTATGTCCCCTGTAACCAGACACAATTCCCAACGCTGACCTAAAACCCCACCTAATTGAACCCCCCGAGATAGTATGACAGTTCAAGAACAGTAGAATTGGACTATCAAAGCAGTTGGACTTATGATCATAATATTACAAGCAAATAAAAATAAAAACCTTAATGTGTAGGTAGGTATGACTCAAACTCAAAGTATTTATTTCATTTTGATCATAAAGTATGATGCTATGAAAAGTCAAAATTACATGAAGTCAGCCAATTAACCTACAGCCAGTTCGCTGACGAGGTAGAGCTGTGAGAAGAACTGGCAAGAAACTCACGCCATTCTTTTCAATTGCCAGATTATTACAGATTTTGTATGAGTTACAATTTCAACACTCAACCAATAAAACCATACAAATTAATTATTACAAATCAACGTATGTCTGTCTGTATTAATTTAATAGCACCTGAAGTCGTTAACTCGGAGCCGAGGCTTGTAAGTTGTAAACCATGTTGTCACAGGTAATATAATATATTATCTACTCCTTAATGTGGGTACTGGGATAATATTGTTTTATTATTATGTAATAATCTTGTTGAGGTAGTAAAGAAGTAATATAACGCTAGCTTTGGACAAGAGGTAGGGCAGAACTAAATTTATTTAGAGCAATTTAAAGTGGGTACCTTCCAAAATATCGCCGCAAAAACAGTGTTGTAGCCACCACTACTTCACTGACTTGCTTACCATCAGGCAGAATAAAATCACTTAGACTATCCCCCAGTTTCTAAAAGGTTGATCTACGAAAAATTAAACTAATTATCTGTCTAATCTCATGCTGTTAGGTACTTAACATGAGATTTAACAGGTGATCAGTTAAATTTTTCGTTGATCAGCCTTGCAGAAACTGGGGGTAGGTAATATCATCTATTAAAAAAATCTATGCCTACTCTGACAACAAAAGAGACAATTATCTCTCTCTTTAATGTAAAATTAGATGCCACATGACAAAACAACAACGCTTATTTTGACTGCACCGTTGGTCTAGTGGTCAGTGTAACTGACTGCGACGCCGAATGTCGTATGGGTTCAATTCCCGCGGAAGACAAATATTTGTGTGATGAACATTTACATTTTGTATTCGTCTTCAGTCCGGGTGTTTTCTATGTATGCTAAGTATGTTTTTACATAATTAGCTCTCATTAATGTTTATTTATATAACTTTCTAAAGAGATTTTACTTCTTGTCCTAAAATAACTGTCCATTCATCCATTACTACCTCAAAAATTACAAAAAATAATGTTAAGTTCATTTAACTTTTAAATTTTCAAATGCGATCGAGAGAAGAATTATTAACGAAATTGTGGTATTTAAAACTCATTTATATTAATGGAGGAAGTCACTTAAAAGCGTATGGACTTTGACGTAACTTGATCTTAAAAGAAAATGTCGAATCTCACTTATTTTGATTTCTAGACGTTTGGATAAATCAAGGTGCAAGATAGCTTCGAACTACATCATTATCGGCACTAGAAAGAGAGGCCTATTATCTACTGTCTCTAGGAGGCTCACCAAGTCATCCCAGACAACTCATGTTATATGCCCAGGAGTATATAACAGACTGCCAGCAACCATCACAAGTGCCCCAAGTAGAGACAGTTTTAAAGGGTCGTTAAAAAGTGACTTGTTGAGAGAGCGTTTTATTCCTATGAAGAATTTATTTCATTGAAATCTTAACAATTTTTGATGATTGTTATGTATTTTTATAATTTATACCCCTACTATTATGAAATTTATGAATTTTTTGACATGATTTTTATCTATTTTAATTTAGTTTCATAATTTTTTAATGTTTTTTGTTTATTTGACTTGCTTGTAATGTAATATTAAGTATTTTAAATGTGAATGTGACATGTAAGAATCCTTTACCAGTAAAGAACTGTGACTATGACTATGATATTGATCTTGGTGAGATAGAGCGTAGGAGGTTCCTACTTCATCTTTTTGCCTTTCCAGCTTGATTGCTTTGTTTTCTAGAGGTCATACCAATAACATCTACTTTTATTTTAGGAAGATACTGAATACAACATTACAAAATTACACCTGCTGACGGCACATTCAAATTATATATGCCCTATGATACTTCTACAACCAATACGAATCTAATGACACCTCCATGTTAAAATCTATCAAGGCATTTGGACTGTAGAGCGTGCCAAAGAAATAGACATACATACTCACATACATATTATACATACATACATACATACACTTGAAAACCATTACCCTCCTTGACGTCGGCAGTTGGCAAAAAGTCACACATTTTACTCAGCCTAATATTTATCTCACACAGGTAAGGTAGGTTATTCGCATAAATAAATGTTTAATGTTTAGGCCCTATTTTAGTTTAATTAATGTTATCCTTATAATTCAGAATCATATAATTATACTAACTTTTAAGTTTCACTTGCGTCTTTGCTTACTGCTCTACTCCCGTCGCCAGTAGCGTGATGTTACATAGCTTATGAACTACAGTGAAATTCTTGACTTTTCTTTAATATTACCTACATACATCTTATATTAAAGAAAAACGAATAATTTCACTGATATATAATGTCGTAAAAAGAATAAAAATACTAATGCAAAGCAGGGATGGCTCGTATATCAATATATGATTGTCTTATAAATAAACCGATGTAAGCTTTAAACAAAATAATAGAATAAATATTTATGAATAGTTCACAGAAGATCACAATATTCCTAATATATCAATTTCGAGACATCTGTTTAACATCTGCTGTGGATCAAATAACGATATTTTATCAAAAAATATCAGCTTAATACAAAATATGCGCGATAGTTTATGATAATGTAGATATTGTTCGAACCTAGATCGATATAACTAAACTAATAATATTAAAAAGAAAAAAAGGTTTGATTTTTTGTATGTTAGTTTGTTTTTAACGATTTAACTAAAAATCTACATTACCTTTGATTTGCAATTCAGCGGGTAACATCCATACCAATATTATAAATGCGAAAGTAACTCTGTCTGTCTTTCTGTCTGTTACGCTTTCACGCCTAAACTACTGAACCAATTTTGATGAAATTTGGTATAAAATAAAAAAAATGCCTTAAAGGGGTTTAAATAGGGGATGAAATTTGCAAATTGAGGCAACCTGTAAAGCACACATTTTACTTTTTAATTTTCTTTACAACATAGAAAGCTGTAAGTAATTAAGTATCTATAGAGTTAAGTGTATTGCCTGCGTCACTTTGCATGCTGCTTGAAACTGTAACTTACAAAAATTGTAATAACCTGGCGATTAAAAAGAGTGGCCTGAGTTTCTTGCCAGTTCTTCTCATGGCTCTACTTCGTCAGCGAACTGGCTGTAGGTTAATTTGCTGACATTTTGTAAACTTTGACGTTCATAAGTGTTAATTTAATTAACCTAAATGAATAAACATATATTTCATTTCATTTCATTTCATTTCAAAGTTTGTATGAAAAATCGTCAATGTAAACAGAGATATAACCGACATTCTCGCGGGTGGAGCTGCGGGCAACAGCTAGTAGGCTATGTTTTATTATATTTAACATATTATTTTCAGTCATTTTTAGAATTTCAATATTTTAAGTGCCTTCGAACCTCATAACCTTGTTCTTAAGAACTTGTAAGTATATAAAGCGATAGATTTTGTTTGTTTGTTTGTTTGAACGCGCTAAGCTCTAGAACTTCCAGTGGGATTTGAATAATTATTTTTGCGTGTGATAGCCCAGTTATCGAGGAAGTTTATAAGCTATGTAACATCTATCAGCTATGTAATGGCGAGCTGTTTGAATCGTCGACGATCCCAAACTCACAGACAAATTGGAGTCACTGGAGCAGCGGAAGGACTTTGGCTCTCTATGCGTGCTCTATCGTATGTTTAACGGAGAGTGCTCTGAGGAACTGTTTGACTTGGTGCCATCGTCTCCTTTCTATCATCGCACTACTCGACATCGTAGCAAAGTTCATCCATACTACCTGGACACGATCTCGTCTAGCACGGTTCGTTTTCAGCGTTCATTTCTCCCACGTACGTGCAGGCTCTGGAACGAACTACCAGCTGCGGTGTTTCCCGAGCGCTATGACATGTCCTTCTTCAAACGAGGTTTAAAGAGAGCATTAATATCACGGTAGGCAGCGACTTCGCGGAGCCCCTGGCATTGCAGAAGTCTATGAGCGACAGTTACCACTTACCATCAGGTGGGCTGTTGGCTCGTCTGCCACTGTAGGCAATAATAATAAAAAAAACATCACACTTCTGGCGACGAGAGCAGAGCAGTAAGCTTAAGCTGAAAAGTATTTATAATATATGTCGTAGAAGTTCCACTACGACTTTAATAAGGTCAACTTAATCAATATTCAAATTAATTTCACTTGATATTGTCATTACATTTATAAAGCTTTGTAACTGTCCCCAATTTCAATATTAATTACGGAACAAACAATCTGTGAGCTGTATTCATAAGCTACCTAATCGCCGTAAATGTAACACAAGTTTTGGAAAACTGTATCTTATACTTAAATTATTAGAATTGTTTTTCCTATAGCATGTTCAAGACACTTACAGCGTCCTTTAGAGCAGAAGAACCTATACGTATTGGGACGCTTTGTATGCCAGTATGAAAGGAGTCTATATTCAATAGCTCCTCAACGCCGGACAGACAAAGCCTCTTGCTGCCTATTAGTACATTCTGATTGGTCTGGAGCCCACAATATTCATGTGTAACGATTCTATGAAGCAATGCTTACCAAACAATAGTAGTGATTTGTGACACTTAACGTAATTGACGAATTTGAACTTTAATGTAAATGGGTTAAGATTAAAATTTGTTTGATGGTTAACGCGTCATGAGTCAGCGTCGCAATTTAATGTTTTATTATGCTTTTTAAAAATATGTTCTGCTAACATGCTAGAATTAGGTGAAATCTGTATAAAAAGTAAGTAACCATAATGCTTACAGTTATTTTAGTATGAAAATAACTCAACTTTAGTTTCAAATATACTATTTGCCTATAAATAGAACTGTAAAGGCAATGATAACTTTTACCAAATTCTAGCTTATAGACAGAACATTTTTTAAATATGGCTCCGATTAAATGATAAAAATTGAAAACTACGAAATATGATAGTAAATTGCGACATTGCCACTCATGACGCGTAAACGCTTATAATTATGTAATGTTTCTTCAAATTCTCGTATGGTGTGTATCTCCTCTAGTCTAAAATTTCTTATTCCTACTCCATTCCCAGCCACCATAATAGTCGCCACCATACCAGTAGTTTGAGACCATGGCTTTTGGAATGGTGACCACCAATTTTGAAAAAAAAAAATAATCTCACAGCACTCCAAACTACTTCAGTAGTAATATTATTCGCTTCTGTATGGTAAGGGTACTTTCCTAGTCAGGCGAGCAAGTAATTTCAACGTGCCGTGCTCTGAAATTGCAGCCATTATGAGTAAGGGACGTGTAATCATTTAGTTAGAACTAAATTGTTATTTAGAGGCCGACGTGCATAAGCGTCGACTCTCCTGAGATGGTAACTGTAATATTTTAAACCGACTACAAAAAAGGAGAAGGTTCTCAATGTGTTTTTTACATGTTTGCTAAGCGATAACTTCGCACATTATGGATTGGCTTTGATGATAAGTATTTTTGTTAGATAGGTGGTTTAGAGGTGGTCTCATAGTTTCGCGCGTTTTGAAAAAAAACAACAAACAAAAATTATACACAGATGACATTTTGGTTTGCAGATTTTTTTTTTAATGATTGCCATCGTTGACATTCCAAAAGCCCCTAAAGTCAGTTCTAATCTTAATTGATTCAAGATCAACATGAACTCGACCTTATTCTTGACCTTTCCCGTGCTTATTTTAACACATAACCTGTGTGTGACAGTGTTCTAACAATCCGAGGTAATTAGCAAGGGATGAAGATGGTACCTTCGTATAAGCGACAGGTACTTAGACCTCTCTTGAAGCATGACCGTCTTCTAAATGTGGAAATTATTCTTTAAACATGTAGGAAATGATAATGATAGCATATAGTAGAAAGGGTGGGAGGCATGGGCGCCGGGAGAGGAGGTGCAAGGGGGTACACTTGCATCTGTCGAAAAAAATACATAGAAAAGATTAACAATTTTTTAAAAGTAATCTTTGAAATTAGGTTTCTTTCCAGTTGTACAACCTTTTCAATAAACTGACTGTTCTATTATAATAGAACTAAATATACGGGAATTCACGCGATCATACATTAGGTATTTACATACCTTATTTTGCTTAAACTTCAATAGGGAAGACGGCTTTAAGCTCCCGGCTACGTGGAATCCAGTGATTCAAATTACACAGTCGGTTAACGCTCGGAATACGGACGGCATACAGAATAAGGACACTGTCAGTGTGTTTTGTGATAGTACGTGGAAAGACAAAAATGTGAGGGTAGATCTAGAATCTACTTCACATACGGAGCCGTGACATCGCCTCACCAGTCTGCTTGTGACCACGGCCGGTGTAAACTGGTCGAAAGCAAAATAAGGTATGTAAATACCTAATGCATGATCACGTGAATTCCCGTATATTTAGTTCTATTAAATCATGCAACGCTAAAGTTTAAAAGTAAATGTTCTATTATATTTTACTAGCTATCCACCGCGCGGTTCCACCCACATCTTTGCTTACTGCTCTACTCTCATTGCTAGTAGCGTGATGTAACATAGACTATAACCTTCCTCAAGGACTGGGCTATCAAACGCAATAAAATATATAAATCCGACTGGTAGTTCTAGAGATTAGCGCGTTCAAACAAACAAACAAACTCTTCTGCCTTATATAATAGTATACATGAACACTGAGTATGGACATCAGATTCACCCCCCTCCCCTGAAAGCCCCTCTCAAAGTCAGTTGCACCTTCCTTAAAGTAATTTTTGCGGCGTCCTTGGTGTGAGGAATTGTATTACATCTAAGCATTACCAAAGAGAGGACGTATATATTTTTTAAATATTTAAGAAATTTTATTTTAAACAATCTAGAAAGAAAGAAAAGAAAGTCGCTTTATTAATATTACAACAACTACACACAACGCCATCTAGACAAAGTAAGCATATTTATATAGCTTGTTTTATAGGTTCTAGAATGCGGTTATACATACTTAAATAAGTACTTTTTTTGTGAATACATACATATTATACATAGAAACACCCAGACCAATGCAATGTTCACGCTCATGCACACAAATATTTGCACTGAGCGGTAATCGAACTCGCGACCTCTGCGTGGTAGTCCATACACAGTACCACCGGACCACAGAGGTCGTCAGAGGCTTTTTTTCTTCTTTCTGTTTCTCCGAAAACTTCTGCTAAACTATGCAACAGATATATAGTTTTAAAAATTTAATGGGATATTTATATGTACCTACCTACATATGTATTACATCTATATACATATAATAAAAATGTAACCGATCGCTGTCTGTACATGGAAGATATATAAGAAAAAAAAATATTGGGGCCTTTATCAACGCAAATAGAACCCAAAACAATGATTGTTACAATTTTTGTCTGTTTGTCTGTTTGTCTGTGCGTTTGTTCACGCTAATCTCAGAAACGGCTTATCCGATTTAGATATGGTTTCACTAATATATTGTACTAATATATTTAGTGTTTGTTTTATGTCAATCGGTTCATAAATAAAAAAGTTATGCCAATTTAAAGAATCACGTCGAACATTTTCTGATAGTAACAGGGACTTTAACAGGTTACGGAATAGCTGATAGCGTTTTTATTTTTCGGATTCCTCTCATTCTAAACAATCTTCCGTTTAGTTTTAAAGGAGTCTAGTTTCCAGTGAGCCTATGTTTCGCGATGACAATTAATAAAGCCCAAGGTCAGACACAACTAAAAGTTGTGGGCGTGGATCTAAGTATTAGCTGTTTTTTGCACGGTCAGCTATATGTGGCTCTATCACGTGTTAGCATTCCTAGCAGCCTGTATGCTTTGATACCCGATGGCTATACGTCTAAACCATACATCCATACACCCATACATATTATATAAGACTTTGTCCTGACTGACTGACTGACTAACAGACAACGCACAGCCTAAACTGCTGGTCGTAGTGACTTGAAATTTGCAGGGTGTGTTTGTCTAAATGTCTGAAAAAGGATGAAATCGATTGTATGAATCTTCTTCATTTTTTAACTTACAGTTTTGAAATTTTGTTTTGGAATACTTCTATTTAAATAAAAAATATCCTTATAATTTTATTTTAACAGGGGTAGATTTAGAGGGGTGAAATTAGGGATTAAATATTCTATACAAAGATCTTTAGCTTTTGAAGCTAGCGACTTGAAATTTACAGGGAGGGGGAGGGAGGGAAAGGAGGAATCGAGGAGAAGGAGGAAGGGAGGGGAAAGTGAGAGGGAAGTGATGGGGGAGTGAGAGGAAAGTGATGGGGAAGTGAGGGGGAAGTGAAGAGGAAGTGTGGGGGAAATGCGGGAGAAGTGAGGGGAAAGTCAGGAAAAAGTCAGAGGTCAGTCAGGGGAAAGACAGGGAGAAGTGAGGGAAAGTGAGGGGAATGTTAGAGGAAAGTAAGAGGAAAGTGAGGGGAAAGTGACGGAGAAGTAACGGAGAAGTGAGGGTGAAGTGAGGGGGGAATGAGGGGGAAGTGAGGGGGAAGTGAGGGGAAATTGAGGGGGAAGTGAGGTGGGTGAGGGGGCAGTGAGGGGGAAGTGAGAGGGAAGTGCGGGGGAGAGTGAAGGGAAGTGAGGGGGAGTGAGGGTTAAGTGAGGGGTGAATGAGGGGAAAATGAGAGGAAAGTGAGGGGGAGGTGAAGGAGAAAGTAGAGGAAGGGAGGGGGAAGGAACGCTGAAAGAAAGGACTTCTCGAATGGTGGAAAAAGAGTGGGGAAGGGAGAGGAAAGGAGGAAAAGAAAGGAAAAGGAAGGGGGAGGAGAGGGGAAAACGAGGAGGCAAGGTAGAGGGAAGTGGAGGAAAGGGCAAGAGATGCTGGAGGAGGGGCAAGGGATGCTGAAGTAGGTGAAGAGGAGAAGGGGGAGGGGAGGAAACTGTGGAGAGTGGAGAAAAAGTGCAATAGGGAAGAAGGAGAAGGGGAAAGTTATTGTAGTGAAAATTTGCTTTTGTGTATTGTATATTGTTTTTACGAGGGAGGGATATCTTTAGGTAGGTGAAAGATGATTTGTATGAATGGGAGATTAAAAATAGTATGAAAAACAGTATTTAAACAAAATATAAAAATAAATATTGAAATAACGACATTCACGTGAGCGAAGCCGCGGGCAAAAGCTATATATATACATACATAAAAGCAAAAGGTCACTCACTCACTTATCACGAAATCTCAGAAACAGCAAGTGCTAGGAATCTCAAACTTTGCATTGTCGTTCCTATTAGGATATAGGTGCTCACTTAGACGGAATTTTGCGAAATCCATCCTAAAGGGGTATAAAAGGGTGGCAAAGTTTGTATGAAATTTCTATAGTTTTTATAGTAGAATTACCAAATTACTAGAAAATACTCTTTTTTTAATATTCAGAAACCACCCTTATTAAATGGGCAAATAAGAGTCGCAAGTTTGTGTGAAAGTGGTTTGTCAGTTTTAGCGGTAGCGGGTTTAAACTGGATTCGCCATAGAGACGGATAATACTGATACAATGTACGATTGCCATAAAATCAGGCACGCAATATTCTCATAGAGGCACGCACCCATCTGAATTTTCACGCGAACGAAGTCGCGGGCAACAGCTAGTACATAATATAGCATCAAAAATTCAAGATTTGTCATTACGCTGTAAAGGCATTAAGTGCTATCCTAGCTCATACCCAAACACTGAATAAAAAACATTACCCTCCATAACTTCGACAGTCAAGTAAAAACGCATAAAGATGTCTAAAATAGATTGAGAATATGTTATGAGATAAGACATAACCTTTGTAGACAGACCGGGGAACGGGAAAATATTCAATTTTCACGAAAGTTATTGCTTTAGAAATACGATTTGGTTTCGATTTGACACACAATAATATAAGAATAAGTACTTTGCTGTTTGCGGGGAGTGGCTGTTTTAAAGTACATATTTCGTACGACTTGTGACATGTCCTTCTTCAAACGAGGTTTACAGAGAGCTTTATTATCACGGCAGGCAGCGGCTTCGCAGAGCCCCTGGCATTACAGAAGTCTATGAGCGACAGTTACCATTTACCATCAGGTGGGCTATTGGCTCGTCTGCCATTGTAGGCAATAAAAAAAAATAAGTGGGTAAATATTTACTTGTGCAATGAGTAGGACAAACCAGAGGCCCTAAACATGTGTCAAACATAAAAAATGTATGAGATTGACATAAGCGTTGGCGTTAGCTTATGTCAATCCAATACATTCTATGAATAGAATAGAAATCTTTGCCACTTGTCTAGACAAGTGGCCTCTGCAAACTTGAAGAAAGTTTGTTAAATTTTTGCACAAGTAACACTTGACCATCATATCAGCCTAAACACGTCCACTGCTGGACATAAGCCTCCCAAGTTTTGCCACCTTAACCGGTAAACATTGCAACGACAAAAAAAAATATAAAAAGCCGTTGCCAACTGTAAAAATTGTAAAAACCTGGCGATTAAAAAGAGTGGCCAAAGTTTTTTTGCCAGTTCTCTACCTCGTCATGCGTCAGCGAAATGGCTGTAGGTAGGTTAATTAGCTGAGGCTTTAGACAAGTGCCATAGATTTCTATTCTATTCATGGAATAGATCAAAAATGCATGGGAAATTTAAGGGATTGACATAGCTTATGTCAATCCCTTAAATTTTTCCCCACTCTGACATTTTGCCCGCTCTGACTCTTGCCCTCTGACATTTTGTTTTTGTAGTTTTGACGCTTAAAACTATTTAAAAGTGTCAATTTATATTATCTACAGTGATCATCTTTAAAACAAACGAAAACCCGATTTTATGCAGTAGATCGTGCAGCGCTGAATTACTTTTACAATTTGTCATTAAGTCTATTACTCACAGCGCTTTAGCACTCAATTATGATGAGTTTTTAACACTGTTTTTACGATGCTTAAAACATGACAAACATAGACATGTCCATACGTAGGCAGTATGCATATTTGCCACCAAAGTTGTACAAAAAAATATAAAAAATGTTTAAACAATTAAAAGCTCTCGAAATACTAAAATTCGAATAGTAAGAGCTCTTAACACACAAGAGTTACACACGAACACTCGATTGTCGATAACCACAACATGGAGCTCGCGTAGTGAAACAGAAGTGAAGTTATTGTGTAAAGTGCATACCTTTTAATATATTTTAAATTGACTATTACATAATATAACATAGCAACTTGCTTATTTACCACGAAGAGGTAGGTGTATATATATTTGTATTAAAACATTAAAGTAAATACATTTTATTTCCTACTAGCTGTTGCCCGCAGCTCCGCCCGCGTGAATGTCGGTTATATTTCTGTTTACATTGACGATTTTTCATACAAAATTTCATCCCCTATTTTAACCCCTTTAAGCTATTTTCGCGCGTTGCAAGATAGCCTATGTTGTTCCCCGAGGTCTAATCTATCTCTATACCAAATTTTATCAAAATGAGTTTAGTAGTTTTGCCGTGAAAGCGTAACAGACAGACAGACAGAGTTACTTTTGCATTTATAAGATTATAGTATGGATATTCTTTTATATATTTACAGATATAATAGCATGAAACAGTAAACACTGTAACCTATATCACGGCACAACGATCAAGAAAACCATTTGGATTATCGCTACGCCAAACGATATATTATGTATATATTTTACGTTCATTTTCTGAAATAACAAACTTGGTTACACTAAAACACATAAATAAACCATTGCCTATAGTAAAGGAGAAAGGATTGAAGGAGAAGCTCGCTTTCAAAACAAGAATTTTGTATATAAAACAGTTTTGTCACACAAACTGCATCAAAACATCTCGTGCTCTAATTACCAAATTATAACAAAGGAATAACACAAACTTGTGCAGTCGGCGTCGCAGAACTTTTAATTAACATTTAAATAACAAATAATAACTTATCTTCCATAATACTATGAGAAAACCTAAACTAACAAATAAAAAAAACAGCGTAGTAGTATTTTATTAGTAGCTTGACATAGCTCGCAGAACTGATAACTGTTGGTCTAGAAAAGTTCTAGAGTGGTGACCACGAACCGGAACGTAGCGTGGGCAGATCCCTCAAAAAGTGGACCTACGACCCTATAAGGGTGGCGGGCAACCGATGGATGAGAGCGGCGAGGGATCGTCCAAGGTGAAGTCTTCTGGCTGATATGATGTTGATGATGATTACATTAGACCATTCAGTCAGTGAAGTCCAGATGAAGACGATTCCAAAAAAAAAATTGTCCAATTCCTTTGTTTGTTTGAACGCGCTAATCTTTAGAACTACCAGTCGAATTTCAATAATCCTTTTTGCGTTTGATAGCCCAGTTCTTGAGAAAGGTTATAGGCTATGTAAGATCACGCTTCTGGCGACGAGGGCAGAGCAGTAAGCAAACACGCGGGTTAGACCGCGCTGAAGAAAGCTAGTACACTTATATTGGTAACTAAACCGAACCAGTAATACCGTATGTGTAGTTCATTGGTACTGTGTGAGAGCTGCCATGCCATCTTGGGTTCGATTTTACTCGAACTCAAGTAAAATTACATAATGAGAAAAATTATATTCTCTGACATCTACAATTCTGTAAATGTCAACTCACTTAGTACAAATTACCAAACATAGCTGGCTAAGTGTGAGTGTTTAACACCTTAGCCCTTTAGGAAAACCAGCGCGATGCTATGTTATGATAAATATTAAACAGAACAAACGACAATCAACGTTAGACAGAAAAGCCTCTTTAGAAGCCGTAATAAGCTCTTACAGTAATATTGCAAAAGTTATGGAGTACGTGTAGAAATTAACTAACCGAAAAGTGCGAAGTTAACATTTTGTATAACAGCTTCGCCACACGTTGCTCGAACACTGGTTCTAACTCTTTATTTTCAGATGGACAGATTTTAAAATGGTCAGACTTTCAAATGGTCAGCTTCGGTACAGTCATAACATCATATCACGGTGCCGTTCAACAATGAAAAAAGTATCCAACTGGCCCAGAAGAAGGGTAATGGAAGAAGAAAATGATGTTTAATGGTATTGGCAGAATATTAGGGTCGTCCAACTTGTAAATCTAGAAAATAAAGAATTGTCAATGCTTTCCCAACGTCGGAGTCAATGGTACTCGTATTTTCAACAATAGTTGGATGAGAATGTTTTCCTAACGTCGAAGTCAATGGTACTCGTATTTTCAACAATAGTTGGATGAGTGACGTTGCGGTCAATGTGTAGAGCGGGGTAACACTAGCCAACCGTTCATTTATAATATGTTTTCGGTTTTGCGATTGCAATACTGTCTGTATATTGGTGTATTGTAAATTTTCTTTTGCTGTAAGTACAAATACAAGTAACAAATTTACGAATATTGAAATTCTAAAATACGTAATATAATATAGCCTGTGTTACCCGCCACATTTTTCATGACTGGCCTGTTGGTCTAGTGGTTAGTGACCCTGACTGCTAAGCCGGAGGTCGTGGGTTCGATTCCCACCCAGGACAAACCTTTGTGTGATGAGCATGATTGTTTGTTCTGTGTCTGGGTGTAATTTATCTATAATATGTATGTATTTACAAAAAAAAATGTATATAAGTAGTATATCAGTTGTTTAGTACCCATAACACAAGCAAATATAATTGCTTAATTTGGGACTAGATGGCGCTAAAAAAAAAAGAAAAAAAAAAACATTTTTATCTTTCAGAAATAGACAGAATTTATTAAATCGGCAACGTAAATTTTTAGTTACATCGTTGCAAACAAACATACAAATAATCGCATCTTTTCTCTTTATAATTTTGGTTTAGATTAAAAATAGTAAAATGTTATTGAGTTTTTTGTTAGGTACATCTTAATATTAGCCCGAAACATGCATGTCACCGGTTTGTAGGTGTGTTTGTCAGCGTGGGCATACCCTTCACAAGGTGGACCGACGACTTTATATGGGTGGCGGGCAACCGTGGCCACGATGACGAAAATTGGGTGAAGCCTTTGTCCAGCAGTGGACTTTTTTCGGCTGATATAATGATAGAAACGATATTGAATCAGGAACGAGTGACAGTTAATTAGATAGGCGTCACGTCAGGCTTTTAATTAAACGGTACACGTGCTTAAAGGGATCATGTGGAGTCATGAGAATAGCGTGTTAAGTCCATCTATTCTATTATATATAGTGGAAGTGTTTGTTTGTTTGTTAGTTTTAACGCGCTAATCTCTGAAACAACCAGTCGGATTTAAAAATTCTTGCGTATGATAGGCCAGTTCTCGAGGAAGGTCATAGGCTATGTAACATCACGCTACTGGCGACGGGCGCAGAGCAGTAAGCAAAGGATGAAACCGCGCCGCGAAAAGCTAGTACTATTATTTATATGAAGCGAAAGAGTTTGTTTAAACGTGCTAATCTTCTAAACTTCGAGTCGGATTTGAATATTTCTTTTTGCGTCTGATAGTGTAGTTATTGAGAAAGGTTAGGTTATATAACATAACTGATTAAGATCTTTATGAGAGGCAAATAAATGTCTTATCTTTCCTTTCTTTCAAACAAACTTTTACTCTTTAAATGTTAGATTCGATTGTAATCACTATAATAAGTGATTCTTACAAGTTACTGTTTCTAGGTCCTCAACCTTTATAGCCTTGTATATAATCAAGTCACCATGCACGTTAATTATAATTTAAGTAATGAACATCGCCGTGGTGACATTAAAACAATAACAATCTCATTTATTTGAAGCAACGTCTTTATTCATTAGTTACCTTACATACCTCTTACTAAGTTAATCTACTTATATTGTCAATGTCTTCTTAAATTGTATTTTGTTCCTTGAGCCTAAGTCTGCTACCTGTCAAAATCAATCAATAGGAGATCATGATCGACCTTTCTGACACTATTGTAATAGCAGACTTATGCCTCTGATCTAATTTAGGACTACGATCTCGATGATGCAGTTGCGCTGTAGACTACCACGTAGTGGTGGTCTAGGGTTCGACAGCCGAGTGGGATAGGTAGGATTTTATTTCGAGAAATTCTCAGTACGCGGTATCTGGCATTGTACACGGTGACTGGTACCTAATACGTTCTGTGTATTATGGCGATTAATAAAGCTAATAAAATGTAGGAAAAAACGTGTTAATGTTATGTTATGAACAAATAAAAAATATACAAGATACTACATAATATTAACTAATGATATTGTTGCGACGATTACCTATGCTAGAAGGTTCGCAAGTACTTACCTACTCGTGTACGACGAATACCTAAGCTCTAGAACGTTCGCAAGTACCTACCTACTCGTGTACGACAAATACCTACGCTCTAGAACATTCGCAAGTACCTACCTACACGTATACGACAAATACCTACGCTTGAACGTTCGCATGTACCTACCTACATGTATAACAATAGCTCATCGGCGGTAGGCATACCTACGCGTCGCAGCTAAGTACCTACACTCATTGTTCTGTTTTCGAGAATTGTCGGCATCTTTGTAGTAATAACTGGAAGGTTCTAGAAATCTATTAAATGACTATAAAAAGGATTCGACCGTCGGCACTTCGTTCAGTTGTGAATACAGCGATCTCGAGCGAACATCTAAGTGAAACGGAGGTTTAAGAAGAGCGATATACGAAGCATTATAGTGCAGTATAAGTGTTTATTGCTTTATTTTGCTACTGTTAGTGTACTGTGTGAGTCTTTAATAAACTCATTATCGCGTAACTGGCATTTTACATCGAACCCCCATCCTGACACGAAACAATATCATAGGATTAATGCTATGGTGTGTGAAACACAGCTTCAATCATAATATAAGTACACATTAATACTACTAATTTTAGAGGCTTAAATAGTTCTGGCCTTAGACAGCTTAAGGTACAATTTTGCTTATATAATATTTAGCCTTTTACTTTGATTTTTCACAGCTTTTCCTCTTTCAGAGCAATAAGCCTTAGCGATGGTAACCATTTAACACTAAGTACGTACGTTAGCTATCTAAAATTACAGGTTATATATAAAATATTCGCACAAGACACTTATCATACCAAAAACTGCAATAACGTATTTGTCAACCATTTTCAATAAAAACGTAAAAAACAAAGCTCATATTATTGTTTGAATCGTAAATCAAACGTGATTTTTTTGCAGTTGATTTGAAGCATTCTTTTTACATCGCACTCTCAAACAATAGTCGCCTGACTAATTGAATTTCGCGACCGCTTTGATATAACCCTTTATTTATATAAAAAGATTATCATTCTGATGTTCAAAGGAAAATAATTAAGTATTTTATCAGCTTACATAATTTCTGTTACTGGTAACCCGCCCCGGCTTCGCATGAGTATTCTATCATCGATAGACATTATTATTTTTAAAATGCCCGACTTTTCTCTCCACTTAATTATGCATGATATATCCGCTTTCTCAGGAAACATTTTTTTTATTTTAAAAGATTAGGGAGTGGTCGTAAATCGAAGCACTTGACTGTTGATGTGTGAACAGTTACCAATAACATATAGCACCAGACAAATTGTTCCATTGCAAAGCAAAGGCCTCTTCTCATACAGAGATCTTATTTATCAACTCGCTTTCTCAAGACAAATTGGCAATTTGAGGCCTAAATTTGTTCGCATGCCATACGGTAGTAGATACCCACGCTGGTTTCAGTATAAATGGGTCGAATCGACCAGGGCAGTACTACCTTCTCATAGAAGATTGACGTTAGACTAGTAGTATCTGTACTATTGCGTTTCGTTCGGTGAGTGAGTGCGCTGGAGGCCCAATTTCACCCCTTTCCTTTTTCCTCACTTCCCTCAATCGTCTCACCTACTCCACTTCCTTCACGGTAGCCAGCGGCTTCGCAGGCTTCCCTGGCATAGCGGGAGCAATGTCAGAGACTTCGAGTCATTCATAAGCGACAGTTACCACTTACCATCTACGTGATGGTAAGTGATAACTGTCGCTTGCTCGTCTGCCACTGGCGCTAATAAGAAAAAATCTAAAGATTTCTTTTTCATCACTAGTTTGAGTCATGGTTGAAAATAAGCTTGGAAAGTCGCAAAAAATTTTGATTTTTGATTATTTTATTCCTACCTCTGTAGTTCTGTGGTATTGTGTACGAAAACACATAAATGTCTCGGGTTTGATGCCCGTTTAGTCTAGATCTATTTGCATTGGCCTGTGTATTTTTTTTGTCTACGCTTAAATTGGTATTGGGAACCAGAGCAATTTTCGAGATAAAAAGTATCCTATGTTCGTCTCCGGCACCGAATCCATTTACATACCAATTTTACATTACAAAATCGGTTAAGCCGTTTAGGCGCTGAGTGGTAACAAACGCACACATACATACATACATACTTACAAACTTTTGCATTTATAATATTAATAGGTTCTATTTACATGAAAAAATAAAGTTAAAAAAGACATTACAATTGGTTCTACTTAATATTATATTTTCTTAACTTTTCAAAATATCTTCGGCACACATATATGATGGATGCATCTACAAAGTTTTATAACACGAGCATTTGTAAGAGTTAAATATGGTTACATATCATCGATCAAGATCAAAACTTTCAACTAATGCGTCATCCATTTGATGGTGGCCCACCTGTACGTACGTGAGTATTAACTGATAATCATGGGGCTTAGAGGCCTTAGGTCTACGGGCTGTGTCCTTGGAGCTTTCAGTCCAAGATACAATATTTTTCGCTGTCAATTGTACTGAAACTTACACGTCATCAGAAATAAAACGAACTAGCTGTAGTTGTTTTTCTTCATCTGCTGAATTGCTTCAATTGTAGCACGTAAACGAGGCAATAATTATACACCTTAACAACTGAATGGTAGTGGTATAATTATTGCATGTAAAGGCGATAGAGTAATCATTTAAATCAGCTTGCACAGTGATCGTCGGCGCCGCCGGGCGACTATGGTAAAATACCTGTAGTATCTGTGCTACGTGTGGTGTCCAGTACTAAGGCGAACGCGCGATAGCATATTATCTATACATATAATAAAAATGTAACCGATCGCTGTCTGTACATGGAAGATATATGAGAAAAAAAATTATTTGGGCCTTTATCAACGCAAATAGAACCCAAAACAATGATTGTTACAATTTTTGTCTGTTTGTCTGTTTGTCTGTTAGTCTGTTTGTCTGTTTGTCTGTTTGTCTGTTTGTCTGTGCGTTTGTTCACGCTAATCTCAGAAACGGCTTATCCGATTTAAATATCGTTTTCACTAATGCATTGTGGTAAGCTTCACTTAACATTTAGTGTTTATTTCATGTCAATCGGTTCATAAATAAAAAAGTTATGCCAATTTAAAGAATCACGTCGAACATTTTCTGATATAAACAAAGACTTTAACAGGTTACGGAATAGCTGATAGCGTTTTTATTTTTCGGCTTCCTCTCATTCAAAACAATCTTCCGTTTAGTTTTAAATGAGTCCAGTTTCCAGTGAGCCTATGTTTCGCGATGACAATTAATAAAGCCCAAGGTCAGACACAACTAAAAGTTGTGGGCGTGGATCTAAGTATTAGCTGTTTTTCGCACGGTCAGCTTTATGTGACTCTATCACGTGTTAGCATTCCTAGCAGCCTGAGCTTTGATTCCCGATGGCTATACGTCTAATCCATACATCCATAAACCCATACATATTACTAAACTGCTGGTCGTAGTGACTTGAAATCAAGTGAAGAATCTTCTTCATTTTTTAACTTACAGTTTTGAAATTTTGTTTTGGAATACTTCTATTTAAATAAAAAATATCCTTATAATTTTATTTTAACAGGAGTGGATTTAGAGGGGGGAAATTAGGGATGAAATATTCTATACAAAGATCTTTAGCTTTTGAAACTAGCGACTTGAAATTTACAGGGAGGGGGAGGGAGGAAAGGAGGAATTGAGGAGAAGGAGGAAGGGAGGGGAAAGTGAGAGGGAAGTGATGGGGAGTGAGAGGAAAGTGATGGGGAAGTGAGGGGAAGTGAAGAGGAAGTGTGGGGGAAATGCGGGAGAAGTGAGGGGAAAGTCAGGAAGAAGTCAGAGGGAAGTGAGGGGAAAGCCAGGGAGAAGTGAGGGAAAAGTGGGGGAAAAGTGGGGGGAAAGTGACGGAGAAGTAACGGGAAAGTGAGGGGGACGTGAGAGGGAAGTGAGGGAGGAGTGAGGGGAAGTGAGAGGGAGTGAGGGTTAAGTGAGGGGTGAATGAGGGGGAAATGAGAGAGAAAGAAAAAGGAGTTCTCGAATGGTGGAAAAAGGGAGGGGAAGGGATAGGAAGCGATAGGAAGGGAGAGAAAAGGAGGAAAAGAAAGGAGAAGGAAGGGGGAAGAGAGAGGGAAACGAGGAGGCAAGCTGGAGGAAGTGGAGGAAAGGGCAAGAGATGCTGGAGGTGGGGCAAGGGATGCTAAAGGAGGTGAAGAGGAGAAGGGGGAGGGGAGGATAGAAAGGAGGAAACTGTGGAGAGTGGAGAAAAAGTGCAATAGGTAAGAAGGGGAAAGTTATTGTAGTGAAAATTTGCCTTTGTGTATTGTATATTGTTTTTACGCGGGATATCTTTAGGTAGGTGAAAGAGGATTTGTATGAATGGGAGATTAAAAATAGTATGAAAAACAGTATTTAAACAATATAAAAATGTCTATTGGAAAAAAGCCGCGGGCAAAAGCTATCTACATATATACATAAAAGCAAAAGGTCACTCACTCACTCATCACGAAATCTCAGAAACAACAAGTGCTAGGAATCTCAAACTTTGCATTGTCGTTCCTATTAGGTGTAGGTGTATATAGGTGCTCACTTACACGGAATTTTGCGAAATCCATCCCCTAATATAAATATGACGGGTATAAAGGGGTGGAAAAGTTTGTATGAAATTTCTATAGTTTTTATAGTAGTATTACCAAATTACTAGAAAATACTCTTTTTTAATATTCAGAAACAACCCTTATTAAATGGGCAAATAAGAGTCGCAAGTTTGTGTGAAAGTGGTTTGTCAGTTTTAGCGGTAGCGGGTTTAAACTGGATTCGCCATAGAGACGGATAATACAATGTACGATTGCTATAAAATCAGGCACGTAATATTCTCATAGAGGCACCCATCTGAATTTTCACGTGAACGAAGTCGCGGGCAACAGCTAGTTCACTAAATACGAGTGTGTTTTTTATCTACATTGAAATATGAATCGTATAGAAAAACGATTCATATTTCAATGTAAATAAAAAACACACTCGTATTTAGTGAATAATAAATACTTTAATCTTCAAAGTATTTTTTTTATTTATACGAATTTGCTCCTTATCTTACTGAGAATACAGGTTAAATTTCTATGCAAGTATTTTAGGTAAAACGCTCGCGTCCAATACTTGCAAGTATGAAAGTAAGTGATTTAAGGAGAACGATAGCATAGCAAAGAAAAATGATTCATATTTCAATGCGCATAAGAAACACACTCGTACTTTGTGAATAATAAATACTTTTATCTTGAAAGTATTTTTTTATTTATACGAATTTGCTCCTTACGACTCTAGGAATACAGGTTGAATTCCTATGCAAGTATTTTAGATAGGTAGCTCGAGCAAGTGCGGAGCGGCGCGGGGCTCGTGGTAGGTGCGACGGGAGCGGGTTGCCATACTCGAACTCGACCTTTAGCGGGTGGGATGACAAATACTTTCAAGTATTTTAAAACCTGGTTTTCGACCCTCGTATTTTTACGTACTTGTACTTAGAAGCCCTGGTGTTGAATTTTGTAAGTATATCTCATCGCTACTGTTCTATACGCTCATCGGAAGGAGAGTGAATATCTCCTCTTCGCCCGCATACACTACAATACTCCTCTATTAAGGAGACTGTAGGCGAACAATCTCACACCTCGCTACCTTTTGGAGATTACTAAGTTTACTTTTCTTTATGTAACTGTTACTTGCTATACATTTTAATTCTAAAGAACCGGTTTCAAACTGTTAATTAAAAACTACAGAAAAGTTTAAAATCTCACAACCCCTGTTTATGCTCTATCAAACTTTTCAATTAAACTCGATCACGGGTAAAAAATGTTTAGTAAATAACCATTTCATTATTGATTTTGCACTTCATACACGTTAGTATGGAGAATATACTATTATTATAAAGTGGAAGAGTTATTTTAGAGATATTCTTTTTAATAGAGTTATTTAAGAGGAATGTTTATATATGTAATACATGCATAATATAATAATAATAATAATAATCATTTATTTCCGGCATCTAGCCCATAACATAAGAATACATAAATATAATTTATCTAGGTATAAACTAATACATATTATATAAATTCTAACTAAAAAACTACTGTACACGAAGTGTCGGCGTCGTGTTACATTGCCAGGTATCTAGTAGCCGACCGCGGAAACGGCGATATACGACACCCTTCGGCCAGAATTCTTCCTTGAGGAAGGTCTTCAACTGGAGAGTTGGAGCCCGCACCACGAACGAAGTGAAGTTGGTTTTATGCCGCGCTTCCAACTTCTCTACCCTCAAGGTCAGGTTTGTCTTCACCTTGATGTACTCCACGATCTCCTCGACCTTCGTGGAGTGGTGTAGACGAATATAGTAGAGAAACACTGATAATTTTAGAGGTTTCTAATGTGATTCCGTAAAACACATTGCAATTTTTTGCGCATACATTGCAAACGATGGAAAAAGGAATAACGCCACTAACTTGTATTCTGAGAACAAAATTTTGCACAAATATTTTATATACTGTGACCGTTATTACAAATTGTCCATTATATGCCAATGCTTCTAAATGAAGATGCACTGAAAGTTGTAGCCAGGACAAATGACTAATCATAGAATGCTTTCTCTGTTTACGTGAATCAGACAGAAAGAGACGCCATACTGCTAAGCATTTTTTTACCTAATTAGACCTTCTTGTTAGTGAACTACGTGATCCATCTAACGCTATACTTAGTTACCTTCTAGTTAATTACTTTTCAAGTGATGGCCTGTCTATTAATTACGAAGTCTTTTTTCAATATCACATTTGTTAAAAACACATTTAAAGGCTTTTCTTTTTTAAAGGATAATTACTACACAAGAGAACAAATAGGCTTACAAATAAGTGACTAATAGATTAGAATAAAAAATAAATAAAAAAAACACGTTTGGAATTGACATAAGCTATCGACAAGGCGTTAGCTTATGTCAATCCCATACTTTTTTTTTTATATTAGCCTACCAAAGTGACTCCACTCTGCCTGATGGTAAGCAGCCAATGGAATGGTGATAGACACCATTCCAAAAGCGAAACTACCGGTATGGTGGCCTCCACTATGGCGGCTTTGTGAGATGCTTTTTCACGCCCCGCTTAAAAGACCCAGAATCAAAGTTAGATGAGAACACATGCGCTGGTGAAGAGTTCCAGGCTTTAATTGAGCGACAAAAGTATGAAGTGCTGAACCGTTTAGTTTGAGACCCTTTAGATTCCACTGTGAAAGGGTGGCACTTTTTTAATCTATTCTATTCTTTATTTTTTTATTAGCATTAATGCCACTTGTCTAGGCCCTCAGATCTGTGCCTACTTATATGGGAAACTAGCAGTTTTTAGTAGCTTAACGTAAACTAATTTTAGTTGACGTTTTAAAAATATTATATTAAAAAACCGGTCAAGTGCAAGTCGAACTCGCGTATCGACAGTTCCGTACGAACTTGTAGCTAATATAAATGATATGAACGACCACATATCTTTTGATTGCGTAGTCAACAAAAATCTAAGTTGATTGATTTTTTCACAGCTTCAAAAGGTTACAGACAAGAGTATTCGATATGAATTTCAGCTTCCTATGTCCACGCGTTACTGAGTAAAAGGTCAGACAGACGCAAATGTCATCCTGTAAGGCTTCCGTTTTACCTGTTGAGGTATGGAACCCTAAAAATCAACAGTGCCTCAATTAACAAAATTTTCTCATACAAACATTTTTATACAAACACAGTTTACGGAAGAACTGCCGTATTTTATCAGAGAAAATATAATATCTTAAAGGTTTAAGCTAAATAACCGCGAGCACAATATTGGTTTTTGAGCTGAGAGATTTTAAATTGTAACTCTCGTTAGCTAATTAAGTTATGCGCTAAGACGTTTGCTTACTTGCACTGTTTGTTCTCGGTTTTCCTTGTTTTAGGGCCTGTCCACATCACCAAGTTACAACGTCGTCGCCGTGGAACGGTGCGGTGCCGTAGCTAGGCGCGTTGCCGTGACGTAGAAATTTACGTTGCCGTACCGTAAAAATGTACGTCACGACACCGCTAAGTTACACGTCGCCGTGCCTTGTAAATTTTCGGTACATTCTTCACTAAATACCAGATAAATAGCAACCTCGTTGTAGATATGGACCGCACAAAACGTATTCTGCTTCGGTTGTTATTAAAAAATCTATGTTCGCCGACATCTTTTATTCACAAGTACAACTAATCGCTAAGACAAAACAAAAAAAAAAAAATTACACTGCAACGGAAGATTTAGTAAACAACAAATGAATATACTACTACCTCACACAGTTAACACACACAGACACACACACACACACGCACACACAATTCAATCGTTAAAATTATGTAATTCCTTTCATAATAAGTATGACTAGCTTAATTTAAGTTAAGTTTTCATATAATTGTTCCTAATCAATCAATATTTAATTTTGTAAGTACTTAACTTATTAATTCACTTTATTTTATTATCATTTAAAAATGTATTTAAAATTTAATTGATTTCTTAAATTATTGTTTCAATTTCTTTTGTAACTCTAATTAAATTCATAAGATGAAACCAATAATTGTCCAGAGTGGAAGACGCTGACGACTGTAACACAATTTATATTAGCGCAGTCGTCAACGACAACCTCTTATATCATGCAACGCAACAACTGTTTGGTTAAATTAAATTAAATTATGATTAAGTGAAATAAGAGAAAATTGTAAAATTGATAAATGAATAAATAAATATTATTATTATTATTAATGACACATCAACTGATCAAGCGCATCGTACCCGCGTCGCCGGCTTACGACGCTGTTCAATGCACTGTTCCACGGCAGCGTCGTGCCGTGGTGATGTGGACAGGCCCTTACTCGAGCGTTGTAAATTTATAACGTTATGTTGTATTATGATTTTACTGGAGAAGATAAGCAGGAGCTACTTCGTTGCGTTACCAGACACAATTAAGTAATACTATTGGCGGTATTTCATAATATTGACCCGGCAATCCTTACACCTGAAGATTATTTTTAGTATTTTGTTACAGACATGCAAAAGACTCACTCGATCCGTATCCGTCGTCATCTATACTATTATATAAAGCGGAAGAATTTGTTTGTTTGAACGCGCTAATCTCTAGAACTGCCAGTCGGATTTAAATAACTCTTTTTGTGTATGATAGCCCAGTTCTTGAGGAAGGTTATAAACTATGTAACATCACGCTACTGGCGATGGATGCAGAGCAGTAGCCAAAGATGTAAGTACACGCGGGTGAAACCGCGCTGCGGAAAGGTAGAATACAAATAAATATTCGTATTGAGCATTTAGGTACTTACCTTTAATATGGATAGATATATTAATTTGTATGTTTGGAAAATTCTCATCGTCACAGGCTTTGTCCTTAGAGTGGGCCAAAATAAGAAGTCGGTTAAAATTAGCGCAATTTTGTACTTTACCAAGAGCTGACGTGTGCTAACCTCAACTGTGACAACGTAAATATTTAGTTCTTCATGTAAACACTAGGCGCGCTGTACATTTTTCAAAGTTTACGTCACAGCAAAGCTTGGATTACTTCCACCTGTTCCCATTGAATCAATACCCTCGACGTGAGCAAATAACGATAAAACCCGTATCCTAAATTTATCTTTGGCCTTCTTTATCTGATTTTTTTACGAACTATTTGTTTTTCGGACTTCTTTTCCTCTAATGACTATTTGGGGTATAATACTTGTACGTGAGGTACTATTCCGAATTGATTTGATCCCGAACGAGACTGATAACTTCTCTATATAAACAAACATCGAGGAAAGGCTTTGTAATACGGTTAATTCTGTAATTCAATCACGGATTGTTTTAATTGAAGCCGCCATTATATTTTCTTGCAATTGTAGTAGATATGTAACCGCTATTCGCTGCTCATAGTATAACAACAGGGTAGGGAGGTGTATATGCTACGTGTGAGAGTCAAACTGCCTCTGTGTTTCAGTGGTACTATATAGGGACTGCTACGCAGAAGTCGCTGGTTCGGTTCCCACTCAGTGCAAATATTGTGTGCATGAACATGAGGGTGTTTCTATATAAAAATGTATGTATTTACAATATAAAAGTATTTAAGTATGTATATCACTCTAGAACGCATAACAGTTCATAACACAAGCTACAAATATATGCTTACTTTGAGCCTAGATGGCGTTGTGTGTAGTTAAAAAAATCTGAGGTTGTAAATTGAGCTCCTTGAAAAATTGAGGTCGAGGTTTTCCCGAGAGACTACAACATGGAGCTCTTCAAGAAAAGAGTTAAAAACTCGCTAGTGATGCTCTAGGTGTTGCAAACGTCCAGCTATGGTAACTGCTTACCATCAGACGGGCCGTATGTTTGTTTATCACCTTAGTCGTAAGCAAGAGACATAGTCCCTAACTTTGCCTCTTGCGCATTAGTCGCAAACACTATAATACCCAGTATCTAAAAGGCTGATCAACGAAAAATTAACTAATCGCCTGTTAAATCTCATCTGAAGTACCAATTGGGGAGATAAAAGCATGAATAATTAGTTTAATTTGACCTAATTAGTAACTAATTGAATAAAATTACTACTAAACTAATGCTCCATGCTTTTAAGTACTTCGCATGAGATTTAACAAGTGATAAGTAAACTTTTCGCTAATCAGCCTTTTAGAAACTGGGTGTTAGCCTAAAATTAAGAATCTTATATTAAAAATGAAAATAAATAAAGGAAATACTGTCTAGATAATGTAAACAAAGCTAATTAAAGAAAAAAATGTTAAAATATTGCAAAGTTTACAATCCTCAATAATCTAAATAAGCAAATAAATCTTCTCTTAATAAACATCATTATATTTTGCTTTACTCTGATAAGATGAAAGCTGCGTGTACTTCAGGGGCCCTATCATAACCTCTTATAGCAATCATATTATAACCTTACTTTGTCTCTATCCTTGTTTTTAATGGTACAAAAGAAAAAGACAAAATACAAAGTAATCAATACTATTATATTATAAAGCGAAAGAGTTTATTTGTTTGAACGCGCTAATCTCAGAAACTACCAGTGGGATTAAAAAAAATCTTTTTGATTATGATAGCCCAGTTCTCAAGGAAGGTTATAGGCTATGTAACATCACGCTACTGGCGACGGGAGCAGAGCAGTAAGCAAATACACGGGTGAAGTACTGCTATAATATAATATTTGTGCTTTCATACCGAGTTACTATAAGTATCTTTGTTAACTTTGTTCTATTTATTTATGTAACAACTGCGCACAGATAAGTTCATGTTTGACATTACTGTACTGTCTCTGTGGTTCAGTGGTACACTGTACGGACAGCAACTCAGATGTCGTGGGTGGTATGATTCCCGTTCAATGCAAATATTTGTGTGCATGAACATGTCTATTTGCATTGGTGAGGGTGTTTCTATGTATATTATGCATGTATTATAAAAAAAGTATTTAAGTATGTATAATCGCATTCTAGAACTCATAACACAAGCTATTAATGCATGCTTACTTTGGGTTGATGGCCGTAGTGTGTAGTTATTGCAATATTGTTTGTATTATTTACTTCTAATATTTTTTGTATGCTGCGAAGGCGAAACATTATGAAATTGTTTCAATTATTTAATCTTGCATGCCATAATGTAAAATTGAATTATATATTAACATTACATTAATTATATTTAATGTAATATTAATAAAAAGTTCTTATTCTTATTTAATTGTTAAGGTTATATTGCCGTACTTTATTTCATAAAACTTTATATAATAAGAGATTTCCGTAAGTAGATTTTAGCTGATTTCAGCATCACAAAGCATCTCACTAAGCCGCCATAGCCACCATACCAGTAATTTGGCTTTTAGAATGGTGTCCACCACTTCTGGATTCTACTGCTTACCATCAGGCAGAGTGGAGTCACTTTGGTAGGCTAATACACAATAAATAGAATTGGTGTAAAGTCTTACCGTCCTATTCATAAAAATCTTATACGCCTATACAGCTAAAATGTGTTTTGTCTCTTTCTTACCAGTACAAATGTCAAGGTGTCAGATGAAGACATACGAACTATAAACCTATTTTATGCTTTGATGTTTAAGAATATGGGAATAGTTTTTAAGGTAATGCGTTTCGCCTGATTAGTTCATTTCTTCGCCCTCCACGGTCCATAAGGCTTGGTTATGTTTTCTTTGCATTGTTTTTTTAGAGGTCACAGTTATGAGATTTGGTGACGAGTTTAAATTAATGTACTACATGGAAACACAGCCTTTGGAAACACAATTATCGAGGCGGTTAATACTCGAACTAATCTCAATAAAAACAAACTACGCACAATTTCTTGTGACCGAAAACCCGATGAGTCAGCACAATTTAGACAAACTTGGAAAGTAAAGAGTTGCGAGTCGAGCTACAAAATGAGTTAGCCATCAGAATCAGAATCAGAATCAGAATCAGAATCAGAATCAGAATATTTATTTGTGAAACATAGGTAGGTAATACATAGGTGGTTTTTTTAATACAATATGTCGAGCACTATGTTTTGTCACTAGGACATACAAATAATATAATTATAAATACTTTTGAAATAATAATTAATACATTAATTAATATGAATGGAATGTGGAATGTCAATTAGTCACAAATTAGGTAAGTATGTCATTAAAATAATAATAATAAACAATAATAATTTTAAAATTAACAGAAATAAACAATAATTCTTACAACATTATAATATCTTTATATCATCAAAAAACTCATTTAAATTATAATAACATTTTTCTATGAGGATTTTATTAATTATTTTTTTAAATTGTGACAGAGGCAATTCTTTGACAGAGTCAGGAATTTTGTTATAAATTCTAGGCGCCAAACCATCGTTACAGAGTACTGGCTAATCAAAGAGCCTGATCACGATCTAAAACTATGACCGACGGAGAAAGGCCACAACGGGTAGTTTTTTTAAATTAGGACTGGTGTGGATCGTGCCAACATAAAAAGGTATTGTTTGTAATGAATAGTAATTTGTAAAAAGAGGATTATTGGAATAGAGAGCATTGTATGAGCATGAGATTACTTACCTCTATTGTTCAGTGAACTAAAATAATGAACAAAATATTTTAATATACTTTTTCTGCACATACTTATGTTCAATTACTTAGATTAATTAACTACTTACTTAGTTAAATTATTTGCTATTATTGTATTTATTTTATTGGTCATAATTATTTAAGAAAAATTGTTTTATAATAAAAAGTATTAGTTTTCTTTTTTTCTTTTAAATTATGTACCTACTTTTTATTTTATATAGCACAATAAATGTTTTTCTTTCTTACTTTCTAATAAAATAGAATGTTATTGTACGGTCCGTAACCCCGGTATAATAAATTAAAGCTTTATATATCAGTCAAACTCAAAGTAACTTTAACTGACTATATTGATAGAGTTATAGATACATGATGATTCGCGACAATTGATTATTGAACGCGGAATGATGTAATGATAGGTGAGATGCGGTACGTCAGTCGATGATTGAACGTGAACGTGAACTAAATCAGTTCGCGTTCACGTTTACTAAAATACAATTAATTAAAGTAATGAAAGGAGTAAACATCTTACACAGCACAACGTGAAAGTTGAGTAATGTGAGAGCTACGTATACCTACTTAACATGGCTCGTACAGTTATACTAATAAAACTAAGAAAGTAAAACTACTTTTAAGTGAGTTTAAATAAAGTAGATACCGGCTTTTAGCAAATTCTCGTTGATATATCCAATCGAAGAAAAATTCACGTGCCTTGTGAGACATATTTATCAAGTTTAAATAGACTTTATATACAATATATACAGTACTAGCTACTTGATATAACTTTAAAAGTTACAGGTACTTAATTTAACTAAAAGCAAAAATAAATTAAATGTAAAATAATTCTCTAAGATCTTTTTAAATTTATCACAGTCTGTAATATCTTATCTTTTTGATCTTCGTGCAATAAAAGTAATGGTGCACTGAAACTTTTAATATTACATGCATTACTCGACGCTTTGCGATAAAAAAGTTATTTCTGTAAAGTTCTTAATGAAAGTATATACCTATAATATAAAACAATCTACTCCTTACATCCCTTCTTTATATAATATAAAACAAAGTTTATGTTTTCTTCTTGCATTTAATTTAATACAGTATTTATTGTCGTTTAGAGAAATTCCATATATCTATACTGATAGATAAAGTGGAAGAGTTTGTTTGTTTGAACGCGCTAATCTCTGGAAATAACATTCGGACTTAAATAGTTCTTTTTGCGTTTGATAGTCCAGTTTTGAGGAAGATTATAGACTATAATATAATAATATAATAATAATATGTGGACACTATCACACACCGTCATCTAGTCCCAAGCTAAGCAGAGCTTGTGTTATGGGTACTAGATAACTGAAATATAATACATATACATACTTTTTTTTTTGTAAATACATACTTAGAATACATAGAAAACACCCAGACTAAAGACAAATACAAATGTTCATCACACAAATATTTGCCTTCCACGGGAATCGAACCCACGACACCCGGCGTCGCAGTCAGTTACACTAACCACTAGACCAACGGTGGCGGTGCAGTCAATATATAACATTACGTTACTGGCGACGAGAGTAGACAACTAGCCAAAGATGGTAACTTAAAGTGTAGCTAAAACACCGCGTTGCGAAAAGCAAGTTTAGAAATAAACCCTTTAGCATAATTAGCTTTTAGCTTCAGCCTAATACATGTCATACAATAATTTATCTATTAATTTTATGCCAGTGCATTAATTTTTAACTTAAAGATCTTTTTTAATACAGAAATGGCACAAAAATATGTTGCGACATTTTATTGTGGCCAGGTTCATTCACGACTAGCTTCCTGCGGCGCGGTTTCTGCCGCGTATTTGTTTACTGCTCTGCGCCCGTCTATTATACACCTTTAACCTTCCTCAAGAACTGGGCTATCATACGCAAAAGGAATTATTCAAATCAGACTGGTACTTCTAGAGATTAGCGCGTTCAAATAAACAAACTCATCCCATTTATATAATAGTAGGTATAGATATTTTTCAGCATGCTTTTCATAGAATATAATTAACATTATTTAGGTCAACCATTACATATTAATACTTTAAATATTTTAATTAAACGCATGACACAGTATTTGTATGTATTAGTAATGTATCGATTTTCTGATAATCGTATACAAAATTGTAATTGTATTGTTACATACAAACCGCACACGTCATTGAGTTTTCCACTAACTGTAATTAATTAGGGCTTCAAAGAACTCAAATCCAAACTTTAAGGCATTCGCACACAGCCCCGCATGATGCAGCATGGTGCGGGAGTGCGTGTTTTTTCGTTGCTTGTAAGTATCTAAACACGTACGGTCCACCACACCGAATATTCATCCACGCTCGTTTATGCAGATCACTCGCCTACAAGCAGCGAAACACGCACCCACGTGCGTGAATGCGGGGCGAGACGAGACGCAAGGTATGGCAGGGCCATGTGTGATTTTGGAAGGGCTTGACGTGGGTTTAAAAACGGATCTCAATATCTATCAGTTAATATACCTGCAGCATCCTGAATTAGTTCCACACTAAAACATTTGAATATCAAAACTGACGCGACGCCGCGACGCTCTGCACTGCACCATCACCACAGCTTATGCTTTAAATGAAATGCATGCGTGAATCCACGACACGCAACTTGGCGCGTCAGTGCGTAAAAAACACGCACGATGATGTTGCAGATCTGCACTTCCGCAAGTACGCGAGTAGGTACGTCGACACGCAACATGCAGCGTGGTGCGTGGCAGTGTGCGATCCGCCTTAGCATGATGTAATGTATGTTACTGTCACGATGACAGTGTAAAATGTCGGTATAAAAAAATTTTTAACACCAGGAGCACTGTACAAATAGTAAATTTTACACCGCCAAAAGCCGTCTTGCTGATTAAAAACCTTTTAAACTTTCGCGTTGCATGATATAAATTTATAATCATACGGGAATTAACGCGATCATGCATTAGGTATTTACATACCTTATTTTGCTTGACGTTTCGACCAGGTTACACCGGCCGTGGTCACAAGCAGACTCAAGAAGTCTGCTAAATAAGGTATGTAAATACCTAATGCATGATCGCGTTAATTCCCGTATGATTATAAATTTATGATTAAAAACCTGTCTCAATTTCGCTGCGTAGGCTGGTCTATTTTTAAAATGTCGTGTGAAAAATAGTTCTCAGACTAAAAAACCAAACTTTCTCCCTTTCCTTTTTCTAACCTCTCTCAGTCCTTAAAAACATAGATAGGTAACAAATAGAAGCCGTGCATGATGAAACAAAAATTAAATGAGTAAATGCATAGCCATCTATTATATAAAGCGAAAGTGTTTGAACGCGCTAATCTCTGGAGCTATCAGCAGTCGGATTTGAAAAATTCTTTCTGTCTATGATAGCCCAGTTCTCGAGGAAAGTTATAGGCTATGTAACATCACGCTACTGGCGACGAGAGCAGATCAGTAAGCAACGACGCGAGTGAAACCGCGCCGCGGAAAGCTAGTTATCTTATAAAATGTTTATGCAGTACATTTTGAAACGTATATAAAAGAATATAAAACCTGATTACACGTCACATTATCTGAGAGAATCAGACTCAATTTCGAGCTTAACCTTTGATTAATGACACGTCACTGGCATGACGTAATGGCCACCATTTTGTAATAGCTAATCCTAACCTTAATGTTAGTTACTTTGACAAGGTTGCGGTTCAATAGGTGTCGTAACAAAAGCTGTGACATCGGATAATCGATTGGTAATTAATCTTGATCACTGTCCAGATAATACTTACTGACTAAATGGCAAACAAAATTAAAAAAATGCCTAATATTCGATTTTTTTTTTAAATACCTATAACCTTTTTTCTTTACTCCTACATTAAATTTCAATCACAGGAATGTGTTAATTTAGCATTTTTCTACAATGCCCAGAAAATAGAGACCGCAATCATTGGTAGGTTACGGTAACCACTATATCCTGCCTACCCCTTCGGGGATAAAAAGGCGAGAAGCTTTGTATGTATGTAAGTAGCTCGGATTATTTAGTCGTCATCCTATCGTCCTATTAATATTATAAATACACACATACACACACAAACTTTTGCAGTTTGTGTGTGTCACATACACACCAAACTGCAAAAGTTTGTGTGTTTGTTACCACTCAGCGCCTAAACGGCTGAACCGATTTCGATAAAAATTGGTGTGTAGATAGATTCGGTGCCGGCTTTTTATACCAAAAATCGATCTGGTTCCCGAGGCATACAACAAAACGTATTTTAAGTGCGGGCGAAGCTGTGAAGCGTAGCTACTTTCAAATAAAACTTAAATTTTACCTAATATTTATTACCAAACATTATTACACTCTAAACGCTGTCAAAGATCTTCTTTATGGACTGGAGGTAATAGCTGGCATTCTTGCCAAGATTTCCTTCGGTGACGTCCTCACTGCCTAACCTTCTTTCAACCATGTTGTCCTTCTTGCCCTTCAAGTAAGCCTCGTCTTTCTCACTCAGGCTGTCACGTTCTGTAGAGGCACTGTCTTTTGCTTTGGCTGGGATTGAAAATTGAATTTAAAAACATCATTAAACTTTTAAATATACTTACCCTCAGTTTCTGAAAGGCTGGTCACCGAAAAATTTACTAATCACTTGTTAAATCTCATGTGAAATACATAAAAGCATGAATATTTTTAGTTTAATTTGATCTAATCAGTAACTAACTCTCTCTCTCTCTTCCTGACTATTTATCCCACATGGTGGTGGGGTCAGCCTTCCTAACGTTCTTCTTCCACTTCGCCCTATCCACGACATCGTCTTCGGAAACGTTGCATTCCTTCATGTCTCTCAGCAACACATTTGTCCAGGTTGTTTTTGGTCTTCCCCTAGATCTTTTCCCGGGGACTGACAATTGAAGTGTCTGGTTGCCAGTAATCAGTAATCAGTAATCAGTAACTAACTAGATCAAATTAAACAAATTATCCATGTTTTTAGCAACCCAATTGGTACTTCACATGAGATGTAACAGGTGATTATTTAATTTTTCTTTGATGAGCTTTTAGAAACTGGAGGATAGTTGAATTGGAGATCGCAGGTCGCAACTTTTAATTTACTGTTGTTTTGTACTGTTAGTTCACAGATCTAATACTTAAAACTAATAAGATTATGTATTTATAAATAATAATTACCTGGTATGTCTTCAGGATGCCAAACCTCATAAGAACCTGGAAAAACAGAAAAATTAGATATCAGCGAAATTGCTTCACTGAAATGGCAATGAGCAGTACGCATAGCTCGCAGAACTAACCTTCCAAATCAGTTTCTTTTTTAATATCACTTTGTTTCTGAGGCTTGCTGGGTTCGGCGGTCGGATTGACGTTCTGGTTGAAGAGTGCGGAGGCCCGGCGAATGATCTTATTAACCTGTTCTCCCACAGGAGAGGATGCTATCTTCTTCGCTATGGCTTGGAAGTCCTCTAAGTTCGCAGTCAGAAGTATATAGGAATTCACCATGTAGTATGACAGGAGTGTTGCTGAAAACGAAGATTCAGTTCAGATTTTAAGGACACCTTAAAGTTCTTTGGCAATAAACATAATCTCATTGCAAAAAACAACATAACAAATTACCTACTCTACTATTTATCAGTTTTATCTAAAAACATCCGAATTCGCAATATTGTGCAGCTGACTCTAATGAATCAATGATCGTTCGCACGCAACGAGAGTGCGTCTATTCAGGAAATCTCTGTGTGTATGAATGTGTAACAATTCACTTGTGTTGCATTTATGCTGACTGCTATACGCTTGAATTAAAGATTTTTGTTTTATTTTTCAATAGCAGTAGACGGCCCAGCAGCCAATAGATGTTATGCCACAACCGCTCATAAACTTTATGAGCTTCGTCACCACAGTAAACGAGTTATCTAGACAACACCTTTAATGTCCAGGAATGATGAATCCCATCCTAATAGCCATCATGGCAATGGCTTTTTCATGCCCACATATAAGTTATGCCTTGAGATTTTAGTGCAAACAAATATTTTGCGCTCGTATTATCATTTTTGCATTTAGATCAGGTGAATCGACTACAGTAGGTTCCTAGCACACGTTTCATCTCCATAAAAAACACTCAAGTGAACTAAATCCCCTGCTTCATTTCCCCAAGACATCCGAGATGTTTACATTACCAAACGTGTTCGCATAACGCTTGTTCAGTTTTCCATTACAGAGTTACGAGGCTTCCAAACAAGATTTTGGAATACAAACGTGTCAAGTCAATCTTTAAGAGTCATTCTCTTCCTGCTACATTGTCAACTGAGATTCGCAACCACTTGTTAAAATAGAAGAAAAGAACTACTATAAAAGAAGTATACAAACTAGTCATATTGCGTTCTTTACTATCTTGAAACCCAGTTGCGTAACAAGATTATAAGGGCCGACACTGCGTTAAGCGGGCGTTTGCGACGGGCAGCCGTCGCCTGTCTACGCGCGTGGACACGCGGTGGGCTCCGTGGGAATGCGACGGTCCCCGTCGCGGGTACCCGTCGCGGAGACCGGATTATAGCAGTGTCGCTAGCTCAATTTTAACGGTGTACATGTATAGTCGTGTCCATGGAGAACTTATTGTATTATTACGTAGCAAAACAACGACGACTAGTAAAAAAAAACGACAGCCAGTAAGCCCGTTTATTGAATCTAGGTTCAGCTCGTGCCCCCGCGACGGTTTCCGTCGTACGGAGGCAAGATTCGTTCCTAGTTCTCTCTCTCTCTCTCAGTTACCAATGTGGCCGGAGGGGTCATTCGCTGTATTGTTCAATATTTTTTTAGTCTGTATTATACTAGCAGTAGTAGCAATACATAATATCAGCCTGTTTACTGTCCCACTGCAGGGCAAAGGCCTCTTCTCACATAGAAAAGGTATGAGCATTAATCACCACGTGTGCTCAAGGCGGATTGGCAATTTCGGACTTTTAAGTCCAGGTTTCCTCACGAATAAGAAGTTTTTCGTTCACCGTCAGTCAGAAATGTTCAAGATAAACTTAAAAAGTGCATATGAATTGAAAAATCACATTGGTACTTGCCCGGATTCAAACCCACTACTTCGTGTTTACGAAGCGGGTGCCTTATCCACTGGACCATTTCGGCTTAGCAGTCGGAGTAGCAATATGTACAGATAAAGTTATAAAGAGAGTACATACACCTAAGTTAGATGCAAGCTGCTTTCAATCAGCATCTTTAGAAATCAACTGGGAAGGTACATCTACCTATTGCATAAAGACAACAACGTGCTTACTCCGAAGTGACAAATAGATATTTTAATCTCTAGATATTTTATCACTCCCGTCGCCAGTAGCGTGATGTTACATAGCCTATTAATTCCTTATCTTCCTCAAGAACTGAGCTATCAAAAAGGTTCGTTCCTGCGTGGAGTACTGCTCTCATCTTTGGGATGGCTCCGCACAGTACTTACTGGATGCACTCGATAGGTTGCAGCGGTGAGCAGTCCGTATCATCGAAAGCCCGGGGCCTCTAAGACCCTTGAGCCTTTACAGCTGCGAAGAGACATCGCCTCAATGGCCGTCTTCTATTGCCTTTACCATGGAGAGTGTTCTGAAGAGCTCTTTGAATTAATCCCACCCTCTACCTTTTTATCCAGAACGACACGTGCGAGACTAAAGTGCCACCCTTTCACAGTGGAATCTAAATGGTCTCGAACCAAACGGTTCAGCACTTCATACTTTTGTCGCTCAATTAAAGCCTGGAACTCTTTGCCAGCGCATGTGTTCCCATCTAATTTTGATCCTGGGTCTTTTAAGCGGGGTGTGAAAAAGCATCTTACTAAGCCGCGATAGTGGAGGCCACCATACCAGTAGTTTGGCTTTTGGAATGGTGTCTGCCACTGGATTCCTGACTGCTTACCATCAGGCAGAGTGGAGTCTCTTTGGCAGGCTAATATAAAAAAAAATATAAAAAAAAGACATTACATACTTCCAGAGATTACCTACTGCGTTCAAACAAACAAACTTTATCGATTAGATTAGTATAGATTATAGATTTAGGCCGAGTCTGGGTGTACTTTGTGTCCGTTAAATGTAATAATTATGTTTGTTAAGTCCCCCGCGACAGGGTTTGTTCCTTAGTGCGGGAGTTGTCTTTTTAAAAGAAAGACTAAGGGTAGTATTTATAAACGAAGCTCAGGTATTGAGTACGCGTACTTAATACCGTCTCTTTCTAACTACAGTCTCGAGCCCCTAGTTAGATAGAGACAGGGGTATGATTCAAGTGCGCGTACTCAACTCAATACCTGAGATGCGTATATAAAGACGAGCCTAAGTGCCTAAGAAGTTATCTACACTAAGTTAAATCTAAAATAATACCTAAATATTATACAAAATATTTCAATGAATACTCACTGGTTATAAATAATAAAATAGACATTTTACAATACTTAGTGCACTCTGTCGTTATTAAGTTCATAAACAGAAACACAATACTTACTTATGTACTCATAAAACTACCATGAATTTACCAAATTTTATTGGCTGTGAAATAAACGCGAATGCCCGTAAATTTCATTACATAACTCGTTAGGTATAATTATGATTATTTTAACCATTTAGTACAATGACGGCTTTTAATTATTTTTTTACCTGGTGTACAGACGTACTTGCCTACCTTTTGATAAATTACCCTTAATCAGTAGGTACTGTGTACTAACACCTCTTTTTTTATTTACTATTGGTACAAATGCAACACAATGACATCATCAGATTAGAATATTTCATAGATCATACACTATATACTGAGAAAATATTCTATGTAAGTTACTGCAGGAACCGAGGAGCAAATCAAATTTTGGTAATAAATAAAAAACACTCAGATAAAGAGCGCAAAAAATATGAAGAAAATCGCTCAATATTTCACTCTTAAGAAACCATTCCAAAAGATAGTTCTTTTATCAACAATATTTTGAAAGGAAATTTCTTATCTGAACAACAAGGTATAAAAACTCGTAGCAGATTGTAAATCTAATATAATTTCTAGTGAACGTTCCTTTACCAATGTCAAAGCAGTCAAAGTGTCTGTCTGTGTCCGTCAAAAGTGTCAAAACATGACAATGTTCTCGTAAAAATATTTTGATATTTTCCGAGTCATTGTGCAGCTACAACATTTTATTTGTTGTAACGATGGAGACAAATCTTCAGCACGAAGACTTGCTTATTAAATTGCGAGCGAAATTAAACGAAGAAAAGATAAAATTATGGGAATCGCCATTTGTCACCGCGGATAGTGAAATATCACAAAGCTTAAAGGTAACCGAATGTAAACATTCTTTGTTTATATAACTTGTAAACTAAGTTTATAACCGTAAATATATTATATTCCATGGCATAGTACATATGAAAACAAATAATCTAACAGATGAGTAGCTCAAAAACCTTTTTCATTTCAAATTCAAGACTAGCTGAAAGAATTTAAGTGTTCCCCAATCTCCATCTTAACTAGTCCTAAGCTACCCTCATCTGTTGGTTGCATTTATTAGACCTGCTAATGCTGCTTTTCCTAGGTCATGGTCACTTCGCATCAGCTCGCCAACCCATGGAGGTATACCAAAATAGTGACTGATAGATCATTACTTTACTGCCTTACATTGACTGCCTCCATAGCGCAGGGGAAGCGCAAGTGACTGCTGTGCACGAGGTTTTGGGTTCAATCCCCACACGGTACAAAACTTTGTAGGACCCATAAATATTTGTTCTTTTTAATAATATTTTTTTTTTTTTATATATCATTTATTTCTCAGTATATGGTAAATTGAGGTCTTACAAAAAACATTGATTCACATACACTACCATTGCTGGTGTAGAAACATTAATTATTTAAACTAAACATGCATCAAAATTGTGGATTTTTTTTTGTGTTATAATATTAAGTTATGATTATTGTTTACAATTTAAATGTGGAATCTATATTCATCATTAATGTATTATATATATTAAATTATATTCATTATAGTGGTAATGCTAAAATATTAATTACAATGTCAAGATATTAATTACAATGTCAAAATATTAATTCCGATGTCAAAATATAAATTATAATGTCAATTATTATTTTTAAAGAGATAATGACAAAGTATTATTTATAGTGTAGAAAATTATTAATAAAAATGTCAAAAATATTAATTGTAATGCTAAAATATTAATTACAAGTTTTAATGATTAATTGTAACATCATAATATTAATATAAGAATAATAGCTTTCATAATGTCAAAATGTATGATTAAGAAACTCATTCCGAGTCTGGATGTAATTTGTGTCTGTAAATTGAATGTTTGTAAAGTCCCACGCAACACAGGGCTTGTTCCCTAGTGCGAGAGCTTATTACTGTATTAATATAAAAAAGTATTTCCACTATATCCTGTATCCTTATCCTCTCTTACTCCCTTTTGACAGTCAGCAATGGCTTCTTTGTGATTTCCTAGCATTGCTCCCACAATGCTTAGGGGACAACCTTGTAAATAGGTTAACAATAAACAGTTATATCAGCCAAAAGATGTTTACTGCTGAACATAGGCCTTTTTAAATTTCGCCACATTAGCCAGTCTTGCGCTGTCCTCATCCACCGGTTGCTCGCCACACTTATAAGATCGTCAGTTTTTTCACAGTTATACCTTGTAGACAGTATGCTTCCTTGCAACCATAGTTGTATAAAAATTTATAAAATATTATGTTTTACAGAACCTAGCTGATAAATACGCAACACACCTATCATTAGACAATCAAATTGTACTTCAAGCGTTACACGAGTTACAACTGCACTCCATAGAACGGTCCAAAGACAATGCGGAGTTTAAAGAGACGGGGTTTGCAACCTTCAGAGTTAAGGCAACTATACCGGGGGAGAAGGCAAGGTTGTTGAAGATGCAGAAGAAATTGACCGTTATGGGCAGTGAACTTATCTCTGCTGTTGCCACCGAGATTGGTGTTCAGGAGTCTAGGTATGATTTAAAAGTTTATGTATAATCAACCTTACTTGCTTCACCACTTCTAACAAAATGTACTATCAAAATTAAATATAAAAGACTTATTATTAGGTAAACGTCTTTGCGACTTTGCGCATTGGTGAAAAACATTATATTTTAAACTGAATAAACGTTAAGATGTAATTCAGTGTGTTGAGTTATGCTTAAACATTTGTTGGTTATAAATTAGGATATTGTTTCTGCTTATACCATCCAAACACTTTCTTTATTTAGTGTAAGAGGTAAATCCCATTCACATTTAGATAGCTTTGTAAAAGTAGCTCCGTCTGTCTGTCTGTTACGGTTTCACGCCTAAAGCACTTAACCAATATTGATGATATTTGGTATAGAGATAGATTAGACTTCAGGTAACAACGTAGGCTTATCGCTATATCCTTTATCTCGAAAAATGGCTTTAAGGGGTTGAAATAGGGGATGAAAAATTTATTAAAGCGATAAATAAAATAGGGATGAAAGTAAAAATCATTAATGTATAAACAGATATAACCAACATTCAAGCAGGCAGAGCTGCGGGCAACAGCTAGTTCTATATAATTTAATTGCCATATACTAGACACCAGGCTTAAAGCTGATGAATATTTTTAACAAAAATAATGTTAAATCATGTTTCAAACAAATATTTCATAATGTTTGATTTTAGAGTCAAGTTAATATTCAACGGCCGTGTGATCAAACCCATGTCAAGATTGGAGGAGCAAGGAATGAAGAATGGTGTCATGGTCATGGCGTTAGTGATGGCTGGTTTGTAATGATTTTGATAGATTTTTTTATTGCTATAGAGTTTATATAAGTGCCACGTCAGTCAACGGTGACCACAAACAATAAATTGTCTATTGTGTCTGGTAGCATGGCGTTCATAGTGTCAAACTAATATTCTTCTCAGTTGTTTTTCTCTTGGCAGAGCGGTCATGGTCATTATGTAGTGTTAGGTGAGAAGATCCTACTAAAAAATAAAAAAAATCTTCATTAACAGAAACGCCTGAACAAGTAAAGAAGGAAGATACAATGTACATGGAGATGAAAACTGTTCGTGATGATGCCACTCTGCTGTCAGAGTATGTTGACGATTTAGCTGACGATGACGAGTATATGAGGGTGAGGATTTTTGGTCATTTCTTAGCATTCCGTACCTCAAGAGGCAAAACGGAAACTGAATAGAATTTTTGTTAGGTATATTACTAATTAATTGCTATCAGAAAAGTAAAATAGCTCATTGTGAAGAAAGTGGTGTATATTTTCTTTTTTCTTGTGTCAAGTTTAAAAGTATATTGCTCTGCCATACTACACAAAAATGCCGTAAGTGTATAAAGCAAGGTATGGGGAGAACAGTTCTAACATATTTAATTTAAGACTACTATTCAAAATTTTACTTTATATTAAAATTCATTTTACTTTTTAATTTTTCTTTACAACATAGAAGCTGTAAGTAATTAAGTATCTATAGAGTTAAGTGTATTGCCTGCATCACTTTGCATGCTACTTGAAACTGTAACTTACAAAAATTGTAATAACCTGGCGATTAAAAAGAGTGGCCTGAGTTTCTTGCCAGTTCTTCTCATGGCTCTACTTCGTCAGCGAACTGGCTGTAGATTAATTTGCTGACATTTTGTAAACTTTGACGTTCATAAACGTTAATTTAATTAACCTATATGAATAAACATATTTCATTTCATTTCATTTCAAAACTTGTAATATGTATATTCATAGTTACAGTGATCTTGATGATGAGTGCTGTGGCTTGAAACCACTGATAATGAATTTTGTTGTAATTTTTAAATGTGCGGCTACAACGGCCATTTACGGGACGCCGTCTTTACGCAGCTGTAAACACTGAAGGAAGTTAATGACCATTATGCTCGAATTGTTGTTATTTAGGCAGGTCATCATCAAAACTCCTTAAGTGGCCGAGATTTGTCGATAAGCTTAAACCTGTAGGTGAATCAGCTTATGTTGTGTGTCGGTAGTTAGAGGACCAGTCCGGCAAGGCGGTGTCGCTGCCGCCGGCGGAGCGCCGCTCGCTGCTGGTGGGGCTGGCGCTGCACGAGCGCGGCCGCGCCGCCGCACGCGCGCGCGACCACGCGCTGGCGCTGGTGCTGCTGCTGGAGGCCGACCGACAGCTCAGGTAACACGCCAGCTGCCGGAACTGCCAGCTCGCTGTCCAGTTGCTGACGGATCAGACGGAATGTTACTACCGACCTTGTACTCCTTCTACAGCTGTCCAGAATCTTCCTCAACTAACGAACAGTTCAGTAGATTGATTTCGGTATCAGGAATCATAGAATTCTGGTTCAATCTGAAATAACAATCACAATGCGCCTAATATAAAAAATTCTGAAACACGGTTTTTCGATTGCAGAATCTGAAGCCCCAACAAATAATAACGACTATATGCTTTGACAATATCTAATTTCCCTTGTAGCGAATGCAGATCCTCAATCTTGAAGACAGTGGACAACTGGGCAGTTCTTCAGCTGGACGTGTCCTGGTGCTACCTATGTCTTCGGAGCCTGCCTCATGCGGGAGACGCGGCCGCCAGGCTCGCTCATGCTGAAGCCGCCTTCAAAGAAACGTATGGCGAAGATCATCAGAGACTGATAGCGTTAAAGGGAAGCAATGGTAAGTGTTTTGTACACTAAACTGTCAATTGGCCTAAAAGCAACATTTATTCAGCTCTGATACCTCAAGGAACTATTAAGATATCCAAACCTACTGAAAAGTTTGAATTTTGTATCTGGTTACTTTAAAAAATATATCACACACGATGATGTTAATAAGTTTCAATGTTAAAATTTTCAAAATATTTTTTTACCTACATTAATCGTCCACTAGCTGTGAACTACGGCTTCGCCCGCGCCTAAAATGATTTTTTCTCCCTTGGGCACCAGACCGGTTATCGAGATAACTACATACAAATTTTCATTGAAATCGGTTTAGCCGTGAGTGGTAACAAACACACATATATACACACAAACTTTCGCATTTATAATGTTAGTAGGATAAGTAACTATTTACAAGCTAGCAATTCGATGAAAGCTGAACGGAAAAAAATCAGGTGACCTATGATACTTCCTTGAGGTACACCCCAATTATTAATTTGATTTATTCTACGTCTTCAACACTCTGTATATCCTAAAGCTCTCATCTTTAATGGCTATGGTTTTATTATTGTTTTTTTTTGGTACAGCAAACGAGAAAGTGTTAATAATGCGGCTGTACTTGCTGCAAGGCATAGTGGCCTATCATCAGAACAAAAGAGCCGAAGCCAAGAAGTTGCTCGAAAAGGCCGAGAACGAATTGAACACGCTTCGGGTAAGTGCTTTATAGAATTCGTAGTGATATTTTGTATTGAATAATGTAATCATAGATGTAAAGCTGTCATTTCTGTATTTTTCATGCATATTAAATCATACTTGATTAAACTGCGATTTCTATAATGTACGCTCTCGCAATGATATATTGTTCTTGACGTATCCGTCGATAAAGACACCTTTTTTTCGGTTCCTCTCGTGTGTCTGCCAAGTTTATTAACAAGAATTTGGTATAAAATCCAATTACAGTAATTATTTAGTATAAAGTTCATCTTTAAAGCTACTGCTCGAAACTCAGCAATAAGATCGCTTTGAGATGATTAGTGTATTACAACTGTCTGTGACAGTGCTAGTGTAAACGTTGCGTATCTGATATCAATGATGCGATACGGGATCGATTCATTTCAACCGCACGAATACCGAATTGTTCTGCGACTTTTCTTAGCACGAGAAAAGCTTTGACCTCAATTAAGGCTCTCTCCAAAGCATTTAAACTTAATGATGCTATGTGGATTCGGTTAATTTTAATTTCACGAAGAGCGACACGCACTTTAGTGTGTTCCTTTTCGTGCCTTCAAAATTTGGTGAGTTGGTGCATCTTTAATAAGAAATGGGTGAAAACCAGCGACGTGACGCTTGACGCACCACAGCAATATTCTGAGTGATGATCAGGTTTTTTCGTGGATGTCAGTGACGGACATCAAATCCATTTTGTGTTTTTTCGTCAGTTTTATATTTTTGTTTTTATTGTAGCTTAAAAAATAAAGTGGTTAGTGGTCCACCAAGTGTCAGGATTTGTTCAGGTCGCCCATAGAGGCATCCGACTTTATCTAACGATTGTTATCAACTTGGTAACAATTGTAGCTAATGAGGATTTTCTAAAATGGCTCCCACGAGGTGGCAGCACTGAGGCGTCAGGTCCAGGCACCTGTTAAAGCGCTTTCAATCAACCAATTAACTGTGAGCGGTTCTATTGATTTCAAACTTTGAATGAATATTGAATTTCGATTTTGATATTTTGTGAATGAAAGACCGTACACCTGAGTGGTGCCAACAGTAACTGGTGTCAAAAAATTCCTGATCACTCCCATTGTGTTTAAATTTTGTTTTTATTGTGCGCGTCGTCACTATTATGTAGGCAATAAACAGTTTTCTTTGCCTTTATGGTGGGGTTTAGGTGGACGAGAGCGCCGTGCTGACTTTGATGGAGCTAGGCTGGTCCCGCAGCGCGGCCCGCGCGGGGCTGCGCGCGTGCGGCGGCGCCGAGCGCGCGCACCGCCACCTCGCGCAGCGACGCGCCGACAGGGAGCGGGCCAGGGAGGCACATGCTAAGGAGAGGTTTGTTGTTTATTTATTTGAATAAACGGTACAAAGGTCACACACTCACACGCACGCACGCACGCACGCACGCACGCACGCACGCACGCACGCACACACGCACGCACGCACGCAAGCAGTTTGAGAGTACCCTATTAAGAAGAGGGCCTTAAGATCCGTCATACAGGCAATGTTGGCAAAAACTTAATTTGATTAACGATTAACGATTACGATTAGAAATTCAATCGTAGCTTTTTCGATTAAAATTAACTTAATCATAATCAGAATTTTTCTGATTATGATTAACAATCGTAATCGTAATCGTTAATCACGATTGAAAATTTTTGATTAATATGCGTCTCGCACATGCTGAAGTGATCTGAAGGTCTACTTCAGTGACTACTATTTGGACCTGCTGACTAGTAGAACTTGGGTACACCGAGTATATTATGTAGTAGCTGATTAGCAGAGCTGGGTGTACCGAGTATGGGCTCGTTTTATTATTTATGATGAGACCTTACCACGGACAAGATGGAGTGACCTGTCTAATCAGCTAGTTCCAGTAGAAGTCACCGAAGTGGTATCAGGACAAAAGTAAGTATGAGTCAAATTTATATAAAGCAGCCGCCATTTTGAACTATGCTGTTTTTGAACCGATTGCTTTCAAAATCGATATCTGAGTGTCCCAGCGAAGACCGAACACGAATCTTAAGTCAAATTTAATAAAAACAGTTGCCATTTTGAACTTTGCTATTTTTGAACCGATTGCTTTCAAAATCGATATCTGAGTGTTCAAACGAAAACCGAAGACGAATCTTAAGTCAACTTTAATTTAAGCAGCCGCCATTTTAATTTTGCTGTTATTGAACCGATAGCTTTATATAAATTTGACTCAAGATTCGTGTTTGTTTTTCGTTGGAACACTCAGATATCGACTTTGAAAGCAATCGGTTCAAAAACAGCAAAGTTCAAAATGGCAGCGTTTTTAATTAAATTTAACTTAGGATTCGTGTTTGGTCATCGATGGTACCAGACCATCAGATGTCGATTTTGAAATCAATAGGTACAAAAACAGCAAAGTTTCGCGCACATGTCCACTTGCGCAAGTTTCTTTCGCGCAAGTGTCTTTCACGCAAGTATTCCGGATTCTACGAAGTAGACCTTCAGGTCACTCCATCATGTTCGGTGGTAAGGCCTTATTATAACTAACCAAACGAGCCCATACTATGAACCCTTAGCTCTACTGATCAGCTACTTCCAGTAGCAGACACCGAAGTGGCCTTTAGGTCACTCCATCTTGCCAGGTAGTAAGGTCTCGTCGTAACTAAAAATAGTTTAATCGGATTAATTCGATTAACGATTATTATCAATCACGATTACGATTGATATTTTAATCGCGATTGTTTCAATCACAATTAATTTTAATCGCGACTAATTTTAATCCGATTAAAACGAATCAAATTAACTAATCGATTAATGCCAACACTGCATACAGGTCTCGAACCTACTACGGACTTTAGCTCTCACAAGGTTCCAGCTAAGACACAATACAAGATGCTTATCATCTTCTAGTATAATTAATTAAAATGTATGAAATCTATTGACCAACCACTGTAACCTTTTGAACAACTAACTGAAGTACAAACCAGTCATACACCTCTCCCGCAGAACCTCATATATTCTGACAAAAAATCCTTTAATCTGAAGCTCAAAGCATTTATTTTATTTTGATAATAAAGGATAATGCTTATAAAAAGTTAAAATTACATAAAGTCAGCTAATAAACCTAGAGAATTGGCTATTCGCTGACGAGGTAGAGCTGTGAGAAGAACTAGCAAGAAACTCACGCCACTCTTTTCAATCGCCAGATAATTACAGTTTTTTGTATGAGTTACAATTTAAACACTCAACGCAACCAAAACGATACAAAATAATTATTACAATCAACCAATTAATATAATTACTAAGATTAAAGAAAGAAAAGAGAGGATTTCAATTATTTAGTTTCATCTAGTATGGTAATTTAACTACGTATTTTAATAAAATTAAAATGGTAATGCACCTTTTATAACTGGCGAACAAATCACTCTTAGGATAAGATTCCTGGAACGGTTAAGGAGCGTTCACACAAAAGAGTGGCAACGTCGCAAATTAGTATCATATTTCCGTGGTTTTCAATTTTTATCATTTAATCGGAGATATATTTAAAAAATGTTTTTAGAACACTTTAGAATTACGTGAAAGCTGTATAAAAAATAAGTAACCATAATGCTTACAGTTCTATTTATATGCAAAAAACGATTGGAAACTTCTATGGCGTTATTTTCGTAGTAAAATAACTGTAAGCATTATGGTAACTTACTTTATAAACAGCTCTTACGTAATTCTAAAAAGTGTTCTGAAAACATTTTTAAAATATATCTCCGACTGAATGATAAACATTGAAAATCACGAAAATATGACACTAATTGGCGACGTTGCCACACTTTTGTGTGGTAAAATTAATTGGTTGTTTTGTAATAATAACTTTGTATGGTTCTTTGGTTGCGTTGATGTGTTAAAATTATTAACTCATACAAAAAAACTGTAATTATCTGGCGATTGAAAAGAGTGGTGTGAGTTTCTTGCCAGTTCTTCTCACAGCTCTACCTCGTCAGCAAACTGGCTGTAGGTTAATTAGCTGACTTCATGTAATTTTGACTCTTCATAAGCATCATACTTTATGATCAAAATGAAATAAATACTTTGACTTTTTTTTTTATATTATAGGCTACCAAAGTGACTCCACCCCGCCTGATGGTAAGCAGTCAGTGGAATCCAGAAGTGGCGGCCACTATACCAAAAGCCATCGTCTTAAACTGCTGGTATGGTGGCCTCCACTATGCCGGCTGGGAATTAATGGGATAGGGGAAGGGAATGAGGGAAGTGAGGAAAGGAAAGGGGGGAAAAAGTTTTAACCAAGGCCTGCAATTAACCACTTTCCAACAGACAGCGTCGTGCTCTAGGCGTGTGTATGGACGGGTCGGCCGTTAACCAGCAGTTTGTGGATGCCCTGGTTGGTATGGGGTACAGCAAGCGGTTGGCCACCGTGGCGCTGAGGAATTCCAACAACCACGTCGCTGAAGCTGTCAGGCTTATACAGGAACAACCAGAGCTGGTAACATAACTATGACTATTCAAATTATTTATGTACAGAAATCTTGACAAGTACCATTTGTAGGAAGATATTTCTTGTCACTTGCCACCAGTAGCGAAGAGTCAGTTTTCCGAGGAGGGAAGCCGGTGGGACTAAAATATATTGAGTTTCGGAAGACTAGTTAGTCTTTGAGTTAGACACGCAAGCAGTGATAGGTATAAGAAGGTCAGGGCATATTTTAAAAGGGAAGCCGGCAGGAATCGTGTTATATGGATGCTTCGCCACTGCTTGCCACGGCAAGTGGATATACCAACGTTTACAGTGACAATATTCTTATTTGGTATAGTTATTGTCCAAGTTACCCACATAAATACATGCATAGCTTTACGCCTTTTATCCCCGATGGGGTAGGCAAGGTGTTTAACCACCCAATTTTCGCCAATTTTTTTATTTTGGTTCCCATGTAACAGGGGGAGCCTGTTGCTATACATCAGGCACAATTTCAGAATCCGGGCTAATATTGAGAATTTTTCAACAGAAAAACCCAATATCTTTTTACTTTTCCAAGTTACCTATGTTTTTTGAAGGTTTCCTTATGTTAGTTTACCAAAATAACTAGTCTTCTTGATGGCAAGGAGCCATTGGGATCCAGGAGTTGTTGACATCATTCCAAAAGCCATAGTCTTAAGAGCGTTTACGCGTCATGAGTAAGAACGTCGCAATTTAAAAAAATATAATTGCTTAATTTGGGGCTAAATGGCGCTGTGTGAATGTGGTTAGTGGTAGAATATTATTATATAATTTAGTGTCATATTCTGTGTTTTCAATTTTTGTCATTTAATCTTAGCTATATTTTAAAAATATGTTCTGTACAAATGCTAGAATTAGGTGAAAGCTGTATAGAAAGTAAGAAATAATTGCATTTACAGTTCTATTTATATGGAAATAATACATTTTAAACTTAAGTTGCGTTATTTTAGTAAAATAACTGTAAGCATTATGGTTACTTACTTTTTATACAACTTTCACCTCACTCTAGCATGTTAACAGAACATATTTTTAAAATATAGCCTCGATTGGTAATAAAAATTTAAAACCACGAAATATGATACTAAATTGCGACTTTGCCACTCATGACGCCTAAACGCTCATAAACTGTCCACATGAATGCTATGTTATCTAATCTTTAAATGTCGTTGTTTTGTTGTTTGTTTCATTTTTTTTATATAAGCCTACCAAAGTGACTCCACTATTTATACTTGTGCTATTGCTGGGTTAATACTAACATATTTATGTATGTCGTGTTTGATATCAGCTGCAAGACACTGATGACTCGTCGGATGATACGGAGTCGCCGAGCTCTGAAGAATCCATCGTGGAACCGGACAACAAGCTGGTCGCAGAGGTAAGAGTCCTGCTTACCCCTCACAGATAACCCCCTAATAGCCTAATAGATGCCACATACTTTTAAACTAATATTATAAAATAGTTTTAATTTTTTGTATGTTTGTTTGTTTGTTCCGATTTAACTCAAGATCTACGTAACCGATTTTTGAAAATTCTTTTATCTGTAGAAAGCTACAAATAGGACGGGTATCATAGGCTATATTTATTTCGTCATTTTTTAAATTTTAGTATTTTTAGCGTCTTTATAAATCCGTCTATTGCTATGACGTCCGCCCTCGCTTCGCTTCAGTATCAAAAGTTTAATTCGGTTTCACAACAAACGCCTACGGAAAAAATCATAGCAATAGCGTCGTATTGCATAATTCAGATTTACAAAAGCGCTTAAAATATTGCTATTCTGAAAATGATGAAATTACTGGCTGAATTTTTAGTGGTTTTACAAACTTTATACTTTTCATATATCAGGGAATAACTAAGTATATATCAATATCCTAGATCTACAAAACTAAAAATTAGAGAACTAGACAAAACTCGAATAAACATCGTGTACTATCGAGATATTGCAGTAGGTACACTACTTGTCAGGGCAATGACCGCGCCGGGAGAGCGTCAGTCGCTTTTGTTATGTCGCACGTCACATCATCGATGTATTGATGTGTGCGTACGCAGGTTCATACTACTAATTCTCACTCCTTGTAGTTTTATTGCGAGTATTGGCACAATTTCAATTTTTTTATTATTTTTTTAGTCTTTATTCTGGACGTGTGTGTAGTTTAATTGATATCTATTAGTCAGAAAAAATTGTAAAACCACTAAAATCGCAACATACAAAAAACCAAACATACAAAAAATCAAATCTTGTCTCTTTATAATATTAGTATCTATATCTATACATATAATAAAAATGTAACCGATCGCTGTCTGTACATGGAAGATATATGAGAAAAAAAATTATTGGGGCCTTTATCAACGCAAATAGAACCCAAAACAATGATTGTTACAATTTTTGTCTGTTTGTCTGTTTGTCTGTTTGTCTGTTAGTCAGTTTGTCTGTTTGTCTGTTTGTCTGTTTGTCTGTGCGTTTGTTCACGCTAATCTCAGAAACGGCTTATCCGATTTAAATATCGTTTTCACTAATGCATTGTGGTAAGCTTCACTTAACATTTAGTGTTTATTTCATGTCAATCGGTTCATAAATAAAAAAGTTATGCCAATTTAAAGAATCACGTCGAACATTTTCTGATATAAACAAAGACTTTAACAGGTTACGGAATAGCTGATAGCGTTTTTATTTTTCGGCTTCCTCTCATTCTAAACAATCTTCCGTTTAGTTTTAAATGAGTCCAGTTTCCAGTGAGCCTCTGTTTCGCGATGACAATTAATAAAGCCCAAGGTCAGACACAACTAAAAGTTGTGGGCGTGGATCTAAGTATTAGCTGTTTTTCGCACGGTCAGCTTTATGTGACTCTATCACGTGTTAGCATTCCTAGCAGCCTAAGCTTTGATTCCCGATGGCTATACGTCTAATCCATACATCCATATACCCATACATATTACTAAACTGCTGGTCGTAGTGACTTGAAATTTGGAGGGTGTGTTTGTTTAAATGTCTAGAGGTTATACTAAAAAGGGATTTTTAAAATTTAATTCCTAAGTGTGTGTAAAGGGATGAAATCAATTTTATGAATCTTCTTAATTTTTTAACTTACAGTTTTGAAATTTTGTTTTGGAATACTTCTATTTAAATAAAAAATATCCTTATAATTTTATTTTAACAGGAGTGGATTTAGAGGGGGGAAATTAGGGATGAAATATTCTATACAAAGATCTTTAGCTTTTGAAACTAGCGACTTGAAATTTACAGGGAGGGGGAGGGAGGAAAGGAGGAATTGAGGAGAAGGAGGAAGGCAGGGGAAAGTGAGAGGGAAGTGATGGGGAGTGAGAGGAAAGTGATGGGGAAGTGAGGGGGAAGTGAAGAGGAAGTGTGGGGGAAATGCGGGAGAAGTGAGGGGAAAGTCAGGAAGAAGTCAGAGGGAAGTCAGGGGAAAGCCAGGGAGAAGTGAGGGAGAAGTGAGGGAAAAGTGGGGGGAATTTTATAGGAAAGTAAGAGGAAAGTGAGGAGAAAGTGAGGGGAAAGTGACGGAGAAGTAACGGGAAAGTGAGGGGGACGTGAGAGGGAAGTGAGGGAAGAGTGAGGGGAAGTGAGAGGGAGTGAGGGTTAAGTGAGGGGTGAATGAGGGGAAAATGAGAGGAAAGTGAGGGGGAAGTGAGGGAGACAGTAGAGGAAGGGAGGGAGAAGGAACGCGGAAAAAAAAGGAGTTCTCGAATGGTGGCAAAAGGGAGGGGAAGGGATAGGAAGCGATAGGAAGGGAGAGAAAAGGAGGAAAAGAAAGGAGAAGGAAGGGGGAAGAGAGGGGAAAACGAGGAGGCAAGCTGGAGGAAGTGGAGGAAAGGGCAAGAGATGCTGGAGGTGGGGCAAGGGATGCTGAAGGAGGTGAAGAGGAGACCCTTCTCCTCTTCAGAAGAAGAGAAGGAGGGGAGGAGAGAAAGGAGGAAACTGTGAAGAGTGGAGAAAAAGTGCAATAGGGAAGAAGGGGAAAGTTATTGTAGTGAAAATTTGCCTTTGTGTATTGTATATTGTTTTTACGCGGGATATCTTTAGGTAGGTGAAAGAGGATTTGTATGAATGGGAGATTAAAAATAGTATGAAAAACAGTATTTAAACAATAAAAAAATGTCTATTAAAACGACATTCAAGCGAGCGAAGCCGCGGGCAAAAGCTATCTATATACATAAAAGCAAAAGGTCACTCACTCACTTATCACGAAATCTCAGAAACAACAAGTGCTAGGAATCTCAAACTTTGCATTGTCGTTCCTATTAGGTGTAGGTATATATAGGTGCTCACTTACACGGAATTTTGCGAAATCCTTCCCCTAATATAAATATGACGGGTATAAAGGGGTGGAAAAGTTTGTATGAAATTTCTATAGTTTTTATAGTAATATTACCAAATTACTAGAAAATACTCTTTTTTAATATTCAGAAACAATCCTTATTAAATGGGCAAATAAGAGTCGCAAGTTTGTGTGAAAGTGGTTTGTCAGTTTTAGCGGTAGCGGGTTTAAACTGGATTCGCCATAGAGACGGATAATACAATGTACGATTGCTATAAAATCAGGCACGCAATATTCTCATAGAGGCACCCATCTGAATTTTCACGCGAACGAAGTCGCGGGCAACAGCTAGTACATATAATAAAATTGGAGTGTCTGTATGTAATATTGAAATAACCGTTTTTTGCTACATGTATATGAATATATATATACGGTACATACACCAAAATAACATTTTTTACAATTTTTGTCCGTCTGTCTGTTTGTTCCGGCTAATCTCTGAAATGGCTCGACCGATTTTGACGGGATTTTTATTAGCAGGTAGCTGATGTAATAAGGAGTAACTTAGGCTACGTTTATTTTAGAAAAATAAAGTAATGTTGACCGACTGTTAGGCGGAACGAAGTTCGCCGGGTCAGCTAATAAATAATAAAATTAATAATAGCACTCACTGAGCACACTTATTATATTAGAAATCTTTTATATCAAATTACCATTCGCAGTGCGACTTTTACGTTTCGAGCATGGCTGGCATCTTGTACTGTATACTAATGGGTGTGTTTATATATTTATAGTTGGAAGCTATGGGCTACGAGACCGCGGAGGCTCGCGCGGCGCTGCGGTTGTCGCGCAACCACATCAGCGGAGCCGTCGACAGGCTTGTAGCAGGACACGGACATGTTATCAATAGTAAGTCACTACTAGTAAATCAAGTAAAATAGCGACATTTTAATATCTTTGTTACCACGGAGTTAATTTACTCCCGTTTTTCATAAATATCTTATAAGTTTATATAGATTAGCTGACCCGGCGAACTTCGTTTTCCTAACAGTCGATCCACATTACTTTACTTTCTAAAATAAAAGAATTTTTCTAAAATAAACGTAAGCCTAAGTTACTCCTTATTACATCAGCTACCTGCCAATAAAAGTCCCGTCAAAATCGGTCCAGCCATTTCAGAGATTAGCCGGAACAAACAGACAGACAGACAGAAAAAAATTGTAAAAATTTTTATTTCGGTGTATGTACCGTATATATAATATTCATTTACATGTAGTAAAAAACGGTTATTTCAATATTACAAACAGATACTCCAATTTTATTATATGTATAGATAAAATAGGTTTATATTTCGTTTGTCTTTATCTATCACCTTGACTTAAGAAACAGACAAAACTCATTTTAACTAGAGGATTATAAGATTATTCTGAATAAAGGGGTTTTTCTTTAGTTTCAAATGTGTTACCTTTTTGATACCGAGTCTTTTAGGAGAGATATCTTATTTATTTATTTAATAATAATAATTAAAACGGTTAATTACTACCAATTACAATAATTATTACACCATATACGATTCAAAACAATAAACACAGATAAAGAGGAATAAAATGAAAACAAAAAAAATGATATGATAAAACACATTTATGCATCACGCTCGCAGAACCGCAAGCACTCTGACAATATTTTCTGCCATCCATCCGCAAACAGAAAAGCTAAAGCCGCCATAGTGGAGCACACATGATGGTGTGGAGGTATCACATCGTATACCTGCAACCAAAGGGAGGATTCTTCGACCAGGCTAGTTGATCGCTGGCGGGCTACTGCCTGTCACTTGGTAGTGAGTTAGTTGATATCGCGAGTCAGGCTTCCATACATTTTTTGTGTTTTTGTATAGAAATTGGCTAAAGTTGTTAATAGCGCCATCTATGTTTTCTATGCTGTAAACTCGTAGTCGTCTTTGCATATGTTGATCTTTGTGAATCACTATTGGCCAGATAGATGACGCCACAATAGCTTTTAGCATAGTATCCAGCAGTCTAAGTAAAGTTAAGTCACTTTAGTAATACATTGTTTGGAAGCTATAATAAATCACACACCGTCATCTAGTACCAAGCTAAGCAGAGCTTGTGTTATGGGTACTAGATAACTGAAATATAATACATATACGTACTTTTTTTTTGTAAATACATACTTAGTACATAGGAAACACTAAGACTGAATACAAATGTTCATTACACAAATATTTGCCTTCCGCGGGAATCGAACCCACGACAACCGGCGTCGCAGTCAGTTACACTAACCATTAGACCAACGGTGCAGTCAAGCTAGTTTCAAATATTTAATATTTTAGAAATATTGTAGAAAATAAATCACGTTTTTTTATACATTTTTACAGACGAAGACAATAGTAATCCGTCCACAAGTGCAGGAGTTGCCGCCAGGAAGAAACAGAAGAAACACAAGAGAGAGAAAAGGTATTAATTTCTACTTACTTGTTACTATATAAGACTTTTATAGTGTTGTTAGAATTACTGCTAGAAGAAATGTCTCTTAACGTATATTTATTACCAGCCGGACTCTAGGATACATTTAATTTTGTCCAAATCATACACAATACAACTACAATGTAGCCAAATTATATTTGTTTGTTACAAAAATATATAAAGTTTGTAAACAAAATAATCTCATATCTATAGGGTATTAAACCCATTTTTTCGTGTCTTGATTAGATTATAGAGTGCTAATAAACCCCTAAAAATTTCACAACATTGATATTCAATCGTTAAGTATCATAAAAATTTATTAAAGTTTTGCATTTTCAAATTTCGCGCGTAATTTGACGAAAAACTTGACAATTGACAATTCTGTTTACATAACTGTATGACGTAATAACATGTCGACTTCTATTTATTGGTGTGAAAAAGATTTAAAAAGCTGAAACCTTTGAATTGAATTAAAAAAATTAGTGTTTTAAAATTTTGCAGACTGCTTTTTGCCAAAGCTATCGCAATAATATATTTGTAGATTTTTTCTCATATACTTAAAGTAAAATACACTATTGATCTTCTCATAATCAATATAGTGGATTCTAAAAGGTCTCAAAACAAACGGTTCAGTACTTCATACTTTTGTCGCTCTATTAAAGCCTGGAAATATTGGAGCATCCAGTATTCGGCTTCAAAAAAGACAATTAGATGCCAGCCAAACGCAGTACGCGCGAGATTCCCACAAATGGGTATAGGCACTGGTTTTATGATAAAAACCTCCTACAGTCAATTGCGACGGTCTATAATGACGTTGTACCGATCAAAACCCTAATGATAATAGTCGGCTCACTGACCTGCCAAAGTCTGCTATCCGGAAGCTGAGGGATCCCTCTCCTGGGGGCTGCACTGCGGTCGAAGATCACTTCCACAGAATTTGTCACTCTTCACGGGTGGATATTGTTCGGCAATTGCGGTAATCTGACGAGGACTCAGATGCGATGCGAATTTTTTGAGAACCACCACACACACGCGTGTCCTATCAGTCTCACGGCGAAGGTTTCTCTTTTTTTCGCGTGGCGGCGCTTGAAGCGCGTACATGCGCGTGCGAATGTCATAATGGACAAAGCGCGCGAATATTTGAACTCCACGCAAGCCCAATATTTTTGGATTGCATGAAATTAACAAGAACAGTAAACCAACTTTAGCTCACCAGGTAATTTGACCATACAACGTCAGTAAATAATCATATAATAAATTAAATTACACGCAAACTTAATGTTGGCGTAACCAAATATTTTAAGCGGGGCGTGAAAATGCCTGACAAAGCCGCCATAGTAGAGGCCACCATACCAGTAGTTTCGCTTTTGGAATGGTGTCCACCACTTCTGAATTCCAATGACTGCTTACCATCAGGCAGAGTGGCATCACTTTGGTAGGATAATATAAAAAAATTGGTTTCTTTTTCAGAAATAATATTAAGTTACATAGATGTAATTAGTAGGCGTTTCTTTAAATAGCATCTTTGTTATTTTTTTTATCATAAAATAAATTTGGCTCTAGTATAATATTTTCATGGTTTTAATATATATTATAACGTTCTCATGCTATTATAAATGTTCTTTCTAGGAAAGAGAGGGAACAGGCCCTCCATCGCTTAACTTCAGCCATTAAAACAGAAGAAGATGATTACCTGGACACGTCCCTGGTGGAGGAAGAGGAATTCCTCGTGCAGTACAAGTCCTTGTTGTAACCAGAGAATATGTTTATATTGTAGGGTTGATTGTCAAGAGTCAAAACGTCCACTGCTGGGCATAAGCCTGTCCTAAATGAAGAAGCATACCGTACTAATATCGATTCATAAAAATATTAATTCGTTTTTCTGCTCCCCAGCCTCGCTCCATTTCTTTTTTAGGGTTCCGTAGCCAACATGCGTGCACAGAGATTTTTGATAGGTTAGAGGATAGATTTGAATTATGTTGCCAAAATTGTGATTTCAAGCAATTATTAAGGTAGGCAGTGCTTTTCTGCCTATATGGAGTGCACGGCACTGGTAGCCAAAGTCGGGACCCTATTACTAAGACTCCACTGTCCGTCCGTCTGTCTGTATCTCACAAGGCTTTATCTCATGAACCGTGATAGTTAGACAGTTGTTCCGTGCCGTTGTAACTAACATCACATACTAAAAAAAAAAACAATATTTAAGGTAGCATTATAATAGACATGATTTTTTTGCCGTTTTTAAAGATAATGGTACGGAACCATTCGTGCGGGAGTACGAGTCGCACTTGTCCGGTTTTTTATACAACTTTGGTGACAAACAAGCATACGTTCTACCTGATGGTAAGTGGTAACCGTAACCTATAGAAATGGCTGTGTTTTCCAAGCATCGCACAAGTAATAATGCATAACACAACCAAGCTGTTGCCGACCACGTAGGAAGTAAGGAAAGAGGAAGGAAAAGGTAGAGGACCGAGGTGGCTATTGCTCTATCAGTAATAGCAATAATATCTATCTTGTAATGGCCTTGAAAAGAGATGGTAATAAGCAATCCCAGAATCAACCCTAAATTGATATATTAATACGTGAAGCAATTTTTGTTTCCCTTTTTACAAAAATTGCGTGGACGGAGGAGTATGAAATTTTGCATACTTATAGTTTATATTATATAAAAGCGGAAGAGTTTGTTTGTTTGTTTGTACGCGCTAATCTCTGGAACTATCAGTCGGATTTAAAAAAATCTTTTTGTGTATGATAGCCTGAGGAAGGTTATAGGCTATGTAACATCACGCTACTGGCGACGGAAGCATAGCAGTAACCAATGACGCGGGTAAAACTGCGCCGCGGAAGGCTAGTAGTTTATAAAGAGGAGTGCAGAAGGCATTTTTTTTTATTATAAAAACTCAAAATATATTATAAACGAATTTCGACCAATAGGCGTCCACTATATCGTAATTTTATTTGTTTTAATGTGTCTTCGTGCCAATAAATAATTAATTTCATATATTTTTACTATTGTATTGTTTAATGTATTAAGTATAAACTACTTAGAGGACGAAATAAAAACTTTTACAGTCATATTAGTTTTATTTAAATAAAATACATTTATAGAGAGTTGTTTAAAATTTAGTCTTTGACTGTTGGTGGTTTATATAACTTTTCTATTATTACGCGTTTTGTATACATAGGATAGGCAGAGGTGTCCTTACATTTCGTCAACTGTACCTTTAAAAGTAGGACAGTTGTACTACATACCAGGTACCCTGTATCTTGACAAAAACCCAATACCATTTGGTTTTTTATACTGTATATCAAATAGTGCCATCCATTTACCAATAGGTGTACCGAATATTTCAGCCGCAAGTACAATACTTTTACAGTACAATACTTTGTACGGTAGTAGATCCACGCTGATTTCAGCATGAATGGGCCGGATCGTCCGGGGAAGTACTACCCTCTCATAGAAGATCGACTTAAGAGTAGTAGTATCCGTACTACTGCGTTTCGTTCGGTGAGTGAGAGCGCTGGAGGCCCGATTTCTCCCTTTCCTCTTTCCTCACCTCCCTCATTCCCTTCCCCTAACCCCATTCCCAGTCGCCATACTGGAGGCCACCATACCAGCAGTTTAAGACGATGGCTTTTGGTATAGTGGCCGCCACTTCTGGATTCCACTTACTACTTACCATCAGGCGGGGTGGAGTCACTTTGGTAGGCTATAATATAAAAAAAAAAATACTGCAAAGGGCAATGGTAGACAATAAATAGGGACACCTTTAATACATATCCCTATTTAGTCAAATGAAACGATAACAATACTGGTTAGCAGTGGTCTTAGGGTGCATGTCTAAAGAAACGGAGGAATATTAACCAATTTTGTATGTCCATTGAAGCGGAGCGGAGATTTTATGCAATTGTATCAATTATAAAAAAACGAAAGATTTATGGAGCAGAAAAGACTAGGGAAATTGGTACGGGTCGCCCTAGACAGACATACGCGGACCAAATACGCGATGTGTTTACAAAGGTCACAATTACAAGCACCCGTAACCGACGTGTGTATTTTTTTTTTTTTTTTTATATTGTAGCCTACCAAAGTGACTCCACCCCGCCTGATGGTAAGCAGTCAGTGGAATCCAGAAGTGGCGGCCACTGTACCAAAAGCCATCGTCTTAAACTGCTGGTATGGTGGCCTCCACTATGGCGGCTGGGAATGGGGATAGGGGAAGGGGGAGGGGGGTGAGGAAAGAGGAAAGGGGGAAATTGGGCCTCCGGCGCTCTCGCTCACCGAACGAAACGCAGTAGTACGGATACTACTACTCTTAAGTCGATCTTCTACGAGAGGGTAGTACTTCCCCGGACGATCCGGCCCATTCATGCTGAAATCAGCGTGAATCTACTACCATAAATGAATGGTGTATGAAAACATTAATTAATATTGTTTTTGAAGAGGCAAAGAAGGTATGTTTGGATTGCAGCAAATGGTGTTCTATAGTCTCTGCTTACCCCATTAATGGGAGACAGGCGTGAAGATATGTATGTATTATTTCTCCGTTCCCTAGCATGTCTATACTATAGAACGGTCACTATTAATGGTTTACAACAAACTCAAAGAACATGACGTCATTTTTAACATACTCCAGCTTATCCAAACTGGTGTGTGGTATGAAGATGTACTGCCTCTTGAGCTGGACCACGGACTTGTCCAGGGCTTCTGTGGACTTGGTCCTCTCGTCCTCGGCCTCGTCGTAGTCGTGCCTTTTGGATGACGACTTACGACGGAGCTGCAGGGATTTTACTATGTCCATTGCCTGAATAGTAAAATAATGTAATTATTCTAACTGTGTTTCATAATATATATTTCAGGTTTTATCGATGTTTTAGGTAGGGATTTTTTTAAGAACTGCTCTACTAGAAAGTAAGCTCCGTGTCACGGGTTAGGTACTTTAAAAACAAAAAGCTCGCCTGCCTAAAACAAAGTAAAAAGAAAGAAACCCTTTTTTTTCGTGCTGCCGCTAAATTGAAATTTTATATACCCTATGTCAGTGGCGTGCACAGAGATTTTTGGCAGGGTAGGCATTATAGATTTTACCAGGATAGGCATATTTAATTATGTTGCTAAAATTGTGATTTTAAGCACTTATTAAGGTAGGCAGTGCCTTTCTGCATATATGGAGTGCACGCCACTGCCCTATGTCACTCTCACAATGAATACGAATCTATGACACCTCATACTTTAAAATCCATCAAGCCATTTAGGCTGTAGAGCGTGCCAATGAAATAGACATACATACTCACATACATACATATATACATACATACATACGCTCGAAAAACATTACCCTTCTTGACTGCGTCAGTCGGCCAAAAAATATAATTAACATACACTTAAACTCGATAGTCTCTAGTCGTGTGCACTTTGGTCTTTTTCTCGTTTTTTGTACTTTGAGTCTGGGTGACACTAAAGCAAAGTTTTGTCTCATGTAGGAATCGAAGCCATACACCGTACACCAGCAAGTAAGCACACTTTTAGGTCATCAAGGCGGTTAAAACACACAATCACTCACTACTATAATTCTATTAGATATACTTTAAGACGACCAAGGGTTGAACCACATCTGGGCCTCTACCACAACCTCTTAACAATCTTATTAAAATCTTACTTTGTCTCTATTCTTGTTTTTAATAGTACAAAAGAATAAGACAAAACACAAAGAGATATTAAAATAATACTGATATACGAGGTAGTAGGTCGCTGGCACTATGAAACTTCACTTTCTTATACTTCTATCTTATTCTGTCATTTAGAATCATTATCATAACACGCAGCTGGCGCAAACTGTTGCGCTACGTCGCTCCTTCTCGCTCTAATGACATGTCAATGTGACAGAAAGAAATAGAAGCCTAGCAAAGTGCGATTCCATACTGCTAGATGTGGTTCAACCCTAGGGGAATACCAGATAATGGACAGCAGCGCAGACAAGTAGTGACCATGGTAATCTCCTGGCCATATGTCCAGCAGAGGACTTAACGGAAAAAGAACTTTCTAACCTGACTCCTGTTAGCCGGCTGGTCTTTAAGCACGATGTTGACATTGAGGTCGCAGGGCCAGTCAAGCAAAGAGTCATAGGGTCCAGCTACCAGGCGAACTGTAGACGTTATGTGACGACCTTTCCACTTGCCTATACCGTTCAGGTGAATTTCAGCCTGTAAAATAACATATTCGTAATACAAGGTCTGGCTTGAGTCCAGAAAATAGATATTGGGTACCATGCACCACCTGCGTCGAAGTTTGAATTAATTTTATAAAAGTCGATCAATTATGTCGAAGTTTTTTTTTTATATTAGCCTACCAAAGTGACTCCACCTCGCCTGATGGTAAGCAGTCAGTGGAATCCAAAAGTGGTGGCCACCATACCAAAAGCCATCGTCTTAAACTGCTAGTAATAGTATATGGTGGCCTCCACTATGGCGACTGGGAACGGGGTTAGGGGAAGGGAATGAGGGAGGTCAGGAAAGAGGAAAAGGGAGAAATGGAGCCTCCGGCGCTCTCACTCACCGATCGAAACAGAGTAGTACGGATACTACTACTCTTGCGTCGATCTTCTATGAGAGGGTAGTACTTCCCCGGACGATCCGGCCCATTCTTGCTGAAACCAGCGTGGATCTACTATCGTTTACTATACGTTGTTGAAAGGAACATCTTTTTACCAAGATACTATTACAACATAAGCGGTATTCGCTGACGCTATAAGTAGAGGTACATACCACGCGGATTTCGCTCAGGTATTCAGTATGAAGTTCCGTGACTAGAGCGGAATACCGCATACCCACATGAACTAGCGAAAAGTTCTACCTCCGTTAGCGGAACTCACGCGATATTTAACCCACGGGGATAGCAAAATCCGCTTTGGTGTGAACAGTAGTATCCAAAAATCCGAGTACCTACATACCCACTCGGTTTTGCTCTACCGCAGGCAGTAGTGAATACCGCTCAGGTTTGAATAGGCCTTTAGCTAGATAATAAATTTCTGTAAAGATGTCGATAACAGCGAAGACAGATCGATCAAAAAGACATAAATAGGCAGGCATTAGATTACGACTTATATAGCAAGTATTACTAAAGAAGGCAAATTGTTGGTTGAAAAAATGGGAAAGAATAGGGACAATACCAGCCCTATGACAAGCAACTAGCGTAACATATACTCTGCTATGTACCAGTAGGCTACACATACTTGAGCTCTTACTTACAAGTGAAATACGTCCATCTATTGTACAGAATAATAGTAGGTAGTTATATGCATACCTTTAACGTGTATCCATATTTAGCAGTTCTGAATATGGGACTGCTGAGCACGGCGTCGTGTTCTTTAGCCTCTTTCATACGAGTGGAGAAGTTGTCTATCCTCCATATGAAATGACCTGAAACCGTATTGTCTATACTATTATATAAAGCGGCAGAGTTTGTTTGTTTGTTTGAACGCGCTAATCTCTGAAACTACCAGTCCGATTTAAAAAATTCTTTTTGCGTATGATAGCCCAGTTCTCGAGGAAGGTTATAGGCTATGTAACATCACGCTACGGGCGACGGGAGCAGAGCAGTAAGCAAAGAAGCGGGTGAAACCGCGCTGCGGAGAGCTAGTAAATAATATAATTTAAACTCACTTACTGAGTAGATTCTTAATAATTTAAATAAGCCTGACTACAGAAGTGAGTTTGGGCTCTGCACACGTGGGTTCTAGATTCGAGCCCTACGTGTGACAAAACATTGTACGATTCATAAAAAGCATGCCAGGTCTAGGTGTAAATTGTATACTTAAGTATATAGTGTAAAAACTTTTTTCTACGTAGTGGAAGAATAGTAAGTGGAAAGTTTCCACTCACCATTATCAGTCCCCATCTCGCTCCTATCGAAGCTAACCCTTGCTTGGAAGTCAGCTAGCTCGGTCCTCAGTTTGTGGTAGGACTTGGTCAGCGCCCGCAGGTCGCGGAGTACGTTGTCTACCTTCGTGGAGTGGTCTGACAGCTCTGCTCTCACACCAGCTGTGGCTACTTCTAGTACTGCTACACGGTCTAATGTCTAGAAGATCAGATAAATGGCGAAACGTGAATGGTTAAACACCTCTGCCTACCCCTTGGTTGATAAATTATGTGAAGTTTTGTATGTGTCAGATAAGAATTTATATGCTCATTTACCTGTTATTTTAACTAAATCACACACACCATCTTTTCTTATTCTCCGTAGAGACTACTTAAGTGTAAAAGAACACTAGGTACACAAATCCCCTTGCCAAACGCAGTTAATAAACAAACTGCCTTCTTTGAGGTAGGCTTATGTTCAGTAATAACTAATAAGATAATTAACATATTGGAGCTCGGCGCAATATCCATGCTATCTAAATAATGTTATGTTCCTGCTGGTGGTATCGAGTCACGTACATGCCTATGAAAAACACTGCATTAGCAGAAAAAGATTGTATCTTCAGCTAGTATAGAGCATTCTTTATATGGTGGCAGCAAATGGGTACATACATCAGGGAATGGACACAAACTAACAGTAAGTACCTACTCCTACGTCTCCAAGAACGAGGTTTGTCAGGCAACTTACAGGTCTCTCACTATTGTACGCCGTAGCCTGCAGCTGCGCGTTCACAGCAGACAGTTGTGCCAGCTGCGCCGAAGATCTCCTGGCTTCGACCAGCTCAGCCTCTAAAACCTCTCGGTTTTGCGCATTCCTTTCGCGTTCTTCCTCTACCGTCTGCTTTATGTACTCGATTACTTCCTCTGAAGATAAATTATAATTTATGCAATGAAGTTTGCATAGGAAAATAGTTTCGAGTAGCAAAGATAAGAACCATGGGTATCTAATTTACATATTATATCGAGTGGAGGGATGAGCTTTGTGATTAATTAGGTCATCATTTCATCTACTGCTGGACCACTACCTACTAAACATTACTAACTCGACCGGCTAGTATTATCTTATCTGTGGCTATGTATGACATAGCCGCAGATAAGATAATACTACACTACATAGCTAAACTCTCACCTAGTTTGTTAACTGCCCTGATCCTGTTGTCATGCTGCGTCAGAGCTTGCTCCAGCAGTTCCCGCTCGTGCTGCTCATGCACCAAACTGCTCACAGCGCTCTCCAGTCTCATCACTGTCGACAATTGCTGGCTTTGTAGCTCCTATAATTATATTCTTTGGTTAAAAAATTTATTCTACAATAGGTACCTACTTAGCAACTTAGTACTTACTTGGCATTAGTCAACTTCCACATACAGGAGGTAAGGAGATCGTGTACTAAAGACCGGTTTATTATTTTTCCGCAGCAGAATAAGCTTTGATCACCATGTCTGATTAAAGTGCCTTAATTGACAATTTTAACCTTCAATAAGTATTGCTTCATTATGCTTTTCTCCGCCGTAACTCAAACTCTCAAAGTACCTATACGTTAGAGAGTACCCCCTTTATATCGGCCCGTTACTATCCTATTGCAGGGAAAGGCCTATTCTCATACAGAGAAGGCATTGAGCATTGATCGCCACGCTTGCGCAAGACGGTATTTTCTATTTCAGACTTCCTCAGAAGTCCAAGTTTCCAGAAATGCCCAGGCTAAACTAAGAAAGTAAAAGTGATTTGAAAAATCACAACGGTACTTGCCCGGATTCAAACCCCCGACCTCGTTATTACGATGCGGATGCCTTCACCACTGGAACATCACTTCTGGAGAGTACTTTGGTACATACTAATTATGATCTTAGGATCACACTATGATTGCTGGGTTTACCGCTGCTTTACCGCCCCTGCTTCCTGGACTCTATTGATTGCTTACCATCAGACAAAATGCAGTCATATTTGTAGGATACCAAACAATTGATCTAAAATTACAAACCTGTAATGCCATCTGCACATTGGCAAGGTCATGCTTAAACTGCGCCGCCCAGTTAGCTGATCGTTCCGCCTCATCGTCGACTGCAGCCCGCAAAGACACCAGGGTCGAGAGGAAATGTTGGCTGCGTTCTTCCACAAGCACCAGCTTGGAGCGAAGAGTATCCATTTCTGTGGTCTGGATCTCGCGGTGACTTGACTCTTCTGTTAGCACTAATCTGAAATATTTTTCATAAGTAATAATAATAAATCTATCATTTTATCGATAGCTGTGACAGTGCATGACCGACTTAGTGAAGAACCTCAATCAATACCTTTAGAGTCTTACGTTGATGGATCAAGGGTCTGATACAAAAAACAGTAGGTACTTATGGATATAGCACCTACGATTGAGGAGGTACCTACGTATTGTGTTTCTCGACCTCATGCCTACATACATACATTCAGGGAGAAAACAACTTCGAAGGAGTCCAAGGGTTAGTGTCTGACCAATTAAGGACAGCCCCACACCACATAATAAGCTACCCTGCGAAAGAAAAATATTTATCACTGATATAATTTATAATTTAAGTTCCATCTTACTTAATGGTAGCGACTTCCTTCTCGAGGTAGGAGACGCAGTCGTCCAGCGGCACGTTCCTCGGAGACCACGTGTGGTTGGAGACGGCTGGTGGGGTCGGTGCTGGTGTGCTTACATGACTTGAGGAGTTGCGGTTCTGGAGAAAAAAAAACCGTGAAGATAAGTAGAACTGGTTGTAGGGTAAGAAGAAAGAGCAGAATTTCTTGCAGCGTTCATTTCTCCCACGTACGTGCAGGCTCTGACTCTGGCGTCTCAGCTCTCACTACTAGCTACGGTGTTTCCCAAGCGCTATGACATGTCCGTTTTCAAACGAGGTTTAAAGAGAGCATTCATATCACGGTAGGCAGCGGCTTCGTGGAGCACCTGGCATTACAGAAATCCATGAGCGACAGTTATTACTTACTATCAGATGGACTATTGGCTGTCTGCCTCTGTAGGTAATAAAGTAATTAAGAACTGAAGAATTGATTTACTTTCTCCATACCTTTTCCATTTTCGGGCAATCCTTGACATGCGTCTCCTTGTGTTTCCTCTGTATCCAGGCGCCGCAGCGGAGCGGACATTGTTCCAGAATACTCCCACATAGCTTCAGGTGGTTCTGTCAAAATATATAAAATACCTCAGGACTAATCAAAAATCGTAATAAATAAGTGAAAAACCGTTTTTATTTAAGTAGCTATTTAATTTATTTTAATACACAACTGATGAATGTTCAAAAGACGAAAGAAAGTATATTTAATTTGTTAAAAACATGAATCAAATACATAACACAAACAAAGTTTTGTTCTGTGTTGAAATGGAACCCAGAACCGTAGGTACATAGCATCACGCACTGGTGGTGCTGCGGCGACAGTCAATATAATTCGGCCAAGTGCCATGTAAACACAGAAAATTAAAAAAAAGTCGCTGGAAAAGGAAGGTTTAAATATATAGTTCATCAACAAAATCACCTAAAGGAGCCCGAGCAATGGTGTTAATCTACCACCTGGAGGGAAACGAGCAACAACCTTTAGTACCGATGCGGGACGCTAGTATTCATATAAATAATAATTACTGTTTTTATCTGAATTCCAGTAGGCACGGCCGTCTCTGTATCGATGATAACGAATACCTTGTCCAGATCTTATCTCAAAACTATATAAGTATGCACAAAATAATCACATAGGTCTGTACCTTTATCTATCAATTCAATTCAAATTTCCAAATCACTTACGTACAACTTACATTACTTTTACTTTGACATTACTTACATCGGATGTTAAGAAAGTGGTTGTTACAGTATTCTACAGACAATGCTGCTTGACGGTGTTTCTACACCAATCGATCGATCTTCAACCATTGATCGAAGTTGATCGACTGTTCTGGTAGCTTTATTTGATTCACGGATACTAGTCGACTAAACAATCGATCGATTGCCGGTCGATGGCATCGGTCGACGTTGATCGATAGCTTGGGTTACCCAGCTTTAAACCATCAGTTTCTTTCGGGCAGCGGGTGATGACGTCGACTAATGCATTCTACCATCGATCGACGATCGATCGATTAGTCTGGTAGCCCAGTTCTTGAAGATAGGTTAGGATTATAGGATATGCAACATCACGCTACTAGCGACGGGAACAGAGCGATAAGCTAAGACGAGGGTGAAACCGCACCACAGAAAGAACTCTGCCTGATGACAAATTACCAAGCAGTCAGTTGGGTCTAAAAGTGGTGTACACCATCCCTAAGGCCTAGCAAACTGCAGGCATGGTGGCCTACTTATCTCACAGCCGCTTTAAAGACCCGGGATAAAATTGAAAGAAAACTCATGCGCTGGTAAAGAGTTCCAGAGTAATTCACTAACCTGTAGTTGTCCCATTTCGAACATTTCGTTGCAGAAGTAGCAAGGACTGTCCTTGGGTCCCCTCGCCACCTCCGAGGGTCTGGTAAGCTTGTTTAAACTCATCGTGGTCTTGTGCTGTCTACCTTCACTGATAAATCTTCCACTTATTTGGTAGATCAATATAAAGCTATGTACTTGTGTTCTTCCATATTTTCTGTAAATAAATTACAGTTGAATAAATTAGGTATATTAAATAACATAGGTAATTCAGTATACTGTACCTTTATTCATATGATAAATATCGCTTAAACATGCATTTAGGATACCTATACTCATTTGCTAAGATGAAATTGAAATATTTTCTACAAATTCGCAATGGTTTAGTGCAGGCAACCATTTTCTAAACATTTCGGGCAAGCACCAATGTGACTTTTTTAAAATTCTTACTTTTCATTTTTGCAGTATGTAGGTACTTTCTAAGTTTATTTTAGACAATCACTGACTTACGATAATGGTTTTTTAATGTTAGTTTATGCTCTAAATACTTAAACAAATAATAAAACACAATTTTAACAAACAAACCCCCAGTTTCTGAAAGGCTGATCAACGAAGAATTAACTAATCACCTGTTAAATCTCATGTGAAGTACCTAAAAGCATGCTAGTTACAAATTAGATCAAATAAAATTAATTATTTATGCTTTTGGCAACCCAATTGGTATTTTACATGAGATTTAACAGATGAATTTTCGTTGATCGGCCTTTCAGAAACTGAGAGAAATATAACAAATTCACACGCAACTAATCACGTTGGTAGAGCAATTAGCTTTGCTTGTTAGTAGTTTAATATTATGATGTTAACAACAACAATATATTAGTTAGGCAATAAGTCCGTACCTAGGTTTATTCGGTATTATTAATTACATTTGTTTACGTAGGTACATAATTATGTATTGCATTAGCAGAATATTTTAAACAATCAAGCTTGCATTTTATTTGATTGTCTGAGTTAATTAAAATATTATCATTCAAGGTAGGTATTTATTATACTTTTTTATGAACTTCAATATGGTCTATTTCTCGATTAAAACCTTGTATCACTGTACCCGACCCAGCAATCGAACCCGAAACCAGAGCCTACATTTACCAACCTACATATACTTAGTATCTATCTAATTTGGTTTTATTCTGTGCTACTACTTAACCACAGAAGGAAAATTAAAAAATATTGAATGGTCAAATTTTAAACGCTAAATGTTTTGCTTTTATTTTAATTTTTATACTCCCAAAGTGTTTTATTTACTTAAGTTATTTCCCACGATTATGATACAAAACAAGGCTTATTTAGGTATCATGCTATGAGTCACCCTGTCTGTTGCTGTTGGCGTGTCCATTTTGTTTTGTCTGCCTCTGTGACACAGTGCGAGTGCGACTGCTGTGCAAGAGGTTGCAGGTTCAATTCTCAGACGGGGCAAATAAATATTCATCTAGAGTCTGTGCTATGCCTATCTATACTACTCGTAGTATAAAAAGCGGAAGACTTTGTTTGTTAGTTTGTTTGTTTGAACGCTCTAATCTCTGGAACTACCAATCAGTTTTCTTCATCAATTCTTGAGGAACGTTATAGGTTATGTAACATCACGTTACTTGCAACGGGAGTGAGCAGAGCAGTAACAAGACGTGGGTGATTTTTTATTTGAGAAGTCATAACATACCACAAGAAATATTTAAGATTAGGTTTTAGCGGATAATTTACAAAATTAGTAATACTACGAATTAGAAGTTGTCTAATTCGTAGTAGTATTGTCGTACCTACTTGTAGGTAAATATTTTATTGTAATCGTTTAGTAGGTATAGATACTAAAGTTATCTAATATTGGCTATGTATGAGACATGCTTAAAAGTTTGTTTATCAACTCTTTGACTAAAGCATCTATGGTGGCATTATCATAGTAAAACCAGTAAACCTAAATACTCCGAGACAGTGAAAGATCGCGGTGGTCCAGACAATGCGGCGTGATCTGATTGGACTTTATCCCTCTTTCTTGATACCTGTCTGGTTTCAGTCATTTAATACATCACTATATTAATGTAATATATCACTACAACAATCCAAATAGACTTATTCATGTACACAAATTTTTGCACTAAGCGGGAATCAAACCCGTGACCTCTGCGTGGCAGTCCATACACAGTACCACCGAACCACATTCGTCGTCAAAATATGTACTAGGTTTTTGATAAATTCGTACAAAACAATATGTCAAATTCCAAGAATTTATTTTTATCGAAACTTAATAATCTATGTACTACGTACAAAAAATTTACACGTAATAAGTGAAAATATCTACAAAGTTCTTGGTTTTGTTCCGATCCCACAGATTTGAGAGAGATTACATTATCAGTCTTATGGCATCCACTTAAGCATTTAGCAGACCTTAAGCATCTACCAGAAGGAGGAGTTTCCTACAGTTACCAACTTGGCCTTGTAGATAAGTAAGTCAAAGTCAAAGTCAGAGACATTTATACATTTGGGTTAATTGAATTATCACTTTATGAATGTTAAAATAACAAAATATCAGCCAATTAACCTACAGCTAGTTCGCTGACGTACGTGGCAATGGCATGACTCTCGCCACTCTTTTTAATCACCACGCAGGCAATACACTTAGTACTGTAGAACGTTGCTGCCGAACAAAAACGAATAATGGTCTAAGAGCGTAACCGAGTGGTGTCCAAGACAATACAAGACAAACAAGGGGAGACAATATCGTAGGTGGGAAGACGATTTTATAAAAGTAGCAGATCACGTGACGTCGGAAGACCAATAATCACACTCTGTGCAAAGCTTTAGGGGAGGCCTATGCTAAAAACTAAGAGAATCTTCGCGAAACTGGTGTCAAATATTATTTTTTGTTTAAAACATTTTTATTAGGTAAGTACTTAGGTACTTACTTATGTAAGATTGTTGATTATGATTATGATGAATATTGACTGGTCAATCTTGGCACGGCATACATTTAATACTTAATCCAGTATTACCTTGTCGTTCAATATGACTGGGAAATGCATTTACTTTTTTTATTTTTTTTTTATTTTAATTAAAATACGTAGTCAAATTACCATACTAGATGAAACTAAATAATTGAAATCCTCTATTTCCGTTTCTTTTCTTTTTTTTAAATTTTAAATTAATTGGTTGTTTTGTAATAATTACTTTGTATGGTTCTTTGGTTGCGTTGATGTGTTAAAATTGTTAACTCATACAAAAAAACTGTAATTATCTGGCGATTGAAAAGAGTGGCGGCGTGAGTTTCTTGCCAGTTCTTCTCACAGCTCTACCTCGTCAGCGAACTGGCTGTAGGTTGATTAGCTGACTTCATGTAATGTTGACTCTTCATAAGCATCATACTTTATGATCAAAATGAAATAAATACTTTGACTCTGACATTGCTGCCGGTTAGCTGTTATTCCCATAAGCTTGCTTTCTATATACAAACTCTAATCCAAGATTCTTAAAAATCCTGATTTTTTGTTCGGCGCTGAAGCGCTTTGCTTTTTAACATATTGTAAAAGCGATTTATCGCTGAATGAACATTGCAGAAAATCGATTTTTTTAATTAAAGATCGTTTATAGAAAGCTGTGTCGCCACTTACGATACCCACGGGAGACCTTTTAGACCGGGGACCACACGGTCGGGTAACAAAGATAGGTACATAATAAAATAACATGTTTATATGGTAAGGAACCAATTTGTAAAGTAATACTTACTACTTTTAATAATAGGTTTACTGAAGCATGTCATAGATAACAAGTCGAAACAGTTATATTAATAACACAGTGTAACTTACAATAATCACAAATAACACTTCAATGCCAATCGAGGCTAACACCAGATTATAACACCGGAATGATAAACTTATTCCCGAAAATTCCAATCACAATCACCAATTTTGGCAAAAAAACACGTAAGCAATTTTTTTAAAAATATTTTAAATTTTAAATATGCTATTGAATTTTACGCGATTTTATTACTTTTTGTAAATTTTCACGCACAATTGCACTTTCAAACAATATGTGATACGCCTAGTCTCTTTGTTGTTCAAATGAATCATGGTATCTCATATCATATCTGATACCTGATACGGGGCGTTGTTTGAGCTGATAACATTTGCAAATACTGTTGGTACTTTATCTATGTGTCGATTTGTGGGTCAAGGTGACCGGATCAATTAATATTGAATATTGAATGCATAGGAGTCAAAATAATTATCATTTTAATCCTTTTCGAGAGTATTTTTTATAGCCTTAGTAACTCAGTGGTATAGCAAACGCGTGCTTTGCGAGATGTTGTGGATATGATTCTCACAACGACGTAATAATACCTACCTTTATCTAATTTGGGATCTATCCAAAACCTAATTAAATAAGACGTAAAATTAAACCGTTTATTACGAATTTAAAATGAATTAAATTACGAAATAAAATATATACGAATTTAAAATGTTTAAAATTGTTACAAACACTACCAATTAATTACACCTGTAAGTAGTTTAGTATCTTTTATACCTACTACATGTAGCGAACCAGTGTAGGCAATGAGAGTGTAGGTCTAGTACTAAGTGATTATCGTTACCTATAAACATATCTGTGTTCTCCTAAGGAAAGGAAGGAAGGAAATGCGGAAGGACTAGGAAAAAGAAGACCGTGGTGGTAGGGGTTAATGGTTAATTCTCTCATCCGCTTCAGCGCGATGAGAGAATTAACGAATGCAGTCTGGCCGATTCTTCCTTTTAAAATATTATTAAAAGATTTTATCCTTTATTTTTTTGCACCTTGAACATTTAGTTGCTATAAAAAGAATAATGGTTATTTTTTATACAATAATTTTATAAATTATTTTTGTCTTACACTAGCGTCAGTAATTAGGTATTTCATATTAAATAGGATTTCCTGACTTTTGAATTTTTGCAGTTGTAGAAATGCATGTAATTATATACATAATTTAGGAAGTACAGTTTAAATACTTTGTTACTACTTTTGTCGGTGTCTAAGACTATCAATTGGCTAGCCTAGAGCATATAGGTACTTAGGTTAAATTCGAATCCTAATGATCAAAGTTTCAAATTAAGCAAACAGTCTTAACAGAATAATCCCATTCATAATGTTCTTCCCTGTGGCTCTTGTTAACCAGGATTAACGAACAGTAAGAACTCACAGAACTAATATTTACTCTACTTTAGTTGTTCTATGGAAGAACCTTTATATAGGGTTCCCAGGTCGTCAAACCTAATAGCCGGACTAAGAATAATACGCACTCAAAAAGCCAAACCCTGTCCGGCTTTATCCAGAGGTCTGGCAACGCTACCCATACGGCTCCCTAAGTCCTGCCGCGCGACAAAAAGAGTACGATTTTACGAACACATGTTGCATAATAAGGTTAGCTCACTGCTCACTACCCGGCACCCGACCAGCACCGCCTCGTTGCTCGGTGTTCACTCATAGGCCTAGCGCACACCGCACACCGCAGCGGAGCGCATTTCCTATCTCAAAGTAGTTAAGGTTATGATTGTTGTCATAAGTTGCTCTCTAGTCTCTGGCGCGCTTCCAGCGGTATGCGCTGGTCCGTTGACGACCAGTGGTCCACGGGTAGATGGCTAGAAGCGCGAAGTCAACGAGTGGCGGAGTGGCGGAAAGACCTTTAATTAGTTGTTCCACCACTGCAAAAATATTCATCAGAATTTTACATTTCTATGTTTTACTGCGTCTCTTCAGTATCTTCAGTCTAAATTATTACTTAGAATTTTCATAAGCTCCAGCTATTGCAAATGTTCCTAAGCTAGCTTCTTTTTATCAGGTGGTTAGTGGTCAATCTAATGTCAAGATTTGTTAGTCGCCCATCGTTTATTACTTTTGTACCTAGCTCGCTCTCCTAAGCATGGAGAATTGGAGACTATTGGAGACGCTCTGATCAAACACTATGCGTTCAACCATCTATAGGCCAGCCGCCATCTTTGTTGCTTAACCCGCTAATCATTTAGATAGGTAGGTTCACAACAACCCTAGAAAATCCTGAAAGATGATCTGCGTTTTACTGAAATATTGTGTTAAATGATGGGTGACGCTAAAACATAATTCACAAACATTTATCAATGATGCACTACTGCAATGTATATAAAGTCCAAATAGGCACAGTCTTATTATTACTAATAATACTGTAACATAGGTAGGTAAGCAGAGGTATGAGCTTGAGTTGGAACCTTTCTGCGCGTACGCAAACCTTCCAACAATCTGCGATTCAGCCGTCATGAGCCGTCTGGGCGTCTACGTCTGCCAGTCGACGATTGTAAGCTGAGAGAAGCGCACGCCAAACGCGCGAACGAAGTCAACCGCGGGTGTCGTAACATAAACATTAATAAATATTATACACAATTATTAATTCTGTGTTATTGTGCAGTGATAAAAACAGGTTTTGAAAAATCCGGATTGTGAATGTAAGTAATATTATAAGTTATAACTAAATTAGCTTACAGGGTAGATTTTTATTATGAATTTATTAGAAACGTTGCAATCAGACCGATTACGGTTGGAGATTTATTTCTAAGCCTAAGTTTTACCTTGAACTAATGATTACAAGATTTTATAATTACGAGATAAAAAGTTTAACCTGGTACCGATACATACATTTAAGTTAGTCTTATATTCTCGCTTTGGTTACAAATAGGTTCAATGTGATTGGGACAGAGTTAATAGGCACCTGATTTCGAAACTTTTGCCGTCATAACCATGTAATAATGAAGGTAGATTAATCAAATTGAATAGAATACTGCGGCTGACAGAAGATTCAAAATACCTCGTAAATTACACTTTAAACCTTGACGATAATATATGTACAGTACATTATTAGGAATAAAACAATAAAAATATGTGAAATGTTAACACCAGATTTGTTACTTTAGACTCAGAACCAAATGTTGAAAGTAAATTATATAATTAAGTAGGCAAAACCTGAAACGATAAGCAATTTTACATTTTTGAATTTTAAATAAAACAGCTAAGAAGTATTAAAATAAAATGCTTTTTATGTACCTATACCTACCTACATAATATCCTTTAATTAATACGTTTGTATCTACATTGTATTTTACATTTTATACTTACCTATAGGTATAATAAATTATATAAAAATTAGGTACATAGGTAAACGTAAGCTTTTAATTAGACAAGTAAAATAATGTACTTACCTATAACTTTAAATTTAGTAAGTACGTACCTACTTAATCATATAATAATATTACTAAAATCCTCTAGGTATTGCCCGTGGTCCATTCAGGTAGCATGAACCATCTCTCGATAAATCACCGGCTCATTTACCTTATTCAAATACCTACCTACCTAATTATAAAAATATGGAAACATTTCCATGTGAGACAATGGTTAAAAATATTATGTTTCCATTTAAAGGCATTTTAGGTAGTATGTCAACAGTCACTAATGACAAATTTATGCTTTCACTACCTAGTTTATTACAAATACAAATACCTACCTACAAATTAAAAAAAATATTTTCTCTACGGTAAGGAAAGGTAAGGTAAGGTACACTTAAATACCTACTATCAATCACAATACAATGCTGCTTCGATTTTTTTGTAAGAGATTGGTGTCTGTGGTAGGTAATCCTGTGTTAAATCACCAGGCTCCAAATTAATTAATTGAATCACTAAAGCCTTCTCACGATTGCAATGACGACAACTTTATCACAGTTTGTTGCGTGAAAATTATAGGTACAATGTAGAATCCTCCATTGGATAATTTTCTCATGATATTTCTCATTCAGCTGACTGATTGCTTGGCTAAAGTACCAGTACCTATATAAGTACGGTCCACACTTCGCTAATAGGCGGTAGAATCGTCACTTCAACGACTTCCTCCATTCCAATATTGACAAATAGTTTATAGGTACCTAGTTAATTTATTCATAGAACAATTAACAAATGTGTTGAATATAAATTAAATTAATAAAATAATAAATTAAAAAAAACACTTATCTACAATAATAAATAATACCTACCACAATTATTTTATTATAATGGGTATACTCAGAATAATATACTTACCTAGATAATACAATAATTGTGTCATATTTTACATAAAAACGTGTGAAAAATCTTTATTCATATTCTATTTGTCTCAAAATTCTGGTTTTTATTTAATTATACAGGTGATGATTAACAATTTAATTAATACATGTTATTTACTACCTAGTCATATTTGAAAAAAAATTATAGGGTGAATAGGTGAATATTTCAGATCTGTTTGCCTTATAATATGTAGGTGCATGAGAACCCTCGTGTGTCCAGCGCACAAAATAACGGTGATTCTATGTACATACGACGGTTTACGCCTATTCAACTCTTTCCCCACGATGTGATGATAAGATGAGAAACACATTTAGTCCACTAGTAGCCGTAGACTAGGTAAGGTACCTATTAGGTTTTATGTGATTTTTTTTTCAGTATTAGCGCGGAGTTTAAAAATTGTAAATAGAATAATTTGCACATAGGCGTGAATATTGTGAACACTTGTGCAAATAAAACTGTTTGTCGATCAGAATGTTTTTAAAATAAAAGCTAGACTTTATCGCTTTTATTGCAGTGTCATCTATACACAAAGGAATAACTATGTATCTATCAAGGGGCAGGTCTATTGCTATTTAGGTACTTACCTACTAAGTAGAATTAAAGACGCCGGGCTAATACTTTAGTAAGTACTATCAATTTTTCTGTGCCTATAATGAGAATATCTCGGCAAAAAACCAAATATAATTTTTAATCGACCCGGGCATCTAACCAGATGGCAGTCCGTGCACAGCACCATCACTAACCACAAAGATAATCAAGGTTAAATAAAATTTTGATATACTGATTCCTTGTTTGTATTCTTGTATTCTTCTTTCATAATACACAACTGTGCCAAAGCATCTTGGTTGTTTTTGTCGCCAAATGTACTTACGTGGATCAATTTTCAATGATTTATAAAGAAAAAATTGCTCAGCATCTTTAGTAAAAACAATTAATAATAGGTAAGTACCTACTTATGACCTGAGCCGTCATTGCTTTTGCAAGCCAACATTATTGTAAGATTTTATGTTTTGTGTTTTTAATTTTGTTTTATTTAACACGAATTTTAACCTAAAAATATTGTATGAAGCGTCATAACATTTTCGAATAGGTATGTTTCTCGCAGAAAACTTAATCATTTGGCAACTCGTTATTGCTAGTTATCCACTGTTAGATGTAGTGTTCTCTCAAGTATTGCCGCTTTGCGGTTCTTGACCTATCATCTACTCTCCACCATTCTTCAGGTCGTCCCTGCGAGGCGTTTTGATAAATAAAATAAACACTTACAGCTACATACCTACCTACCTGTCTTAATTACTGCCTTTAATCCATATCCGCTAATTTAAGGTCGCATCGGTCATTGTATTATTTTTGGTAACTTATAATAACAAAATAGTTATTTTTATAAGTATAAGTTTAACATAGGTAATTTATTACAGGTAAAAATTGTAAATCCTTTTTTTTTTTTTATATTATAGCCTACCAAAGTGACTCCACCCCGCCTGATGGTAAGCAGTCGGTGGAATCCAGAAGTGGCGGCCACTATACCAAAAGCCATCGTCTTAAACTGCTGGTATGGTGGTCTCCACTATGGCGGCTGGGAATGGGGTTAGGGGAAGGGAACGAGGGAGATGAGGAAAGAGGAAAGGGGGAAAATCGGGCGGGAAAATCTGATCATGTTCTGACCGTTTTAATATTCGTATAAAGTGTAAATTTTAGTGGTGATATAGCGTGCTCTCCCGGACTCAAGTACGAGTTCCATCCCCGTGACACAACAGTCTCTATGTGTACCTAACTTGTTTGGTGTACCTACTTTACCCACCTACGCATTTGCTGAGTGCGACAAACGTGCATGACAAGTTTATTGACGTGCGATACCTTAAAATTATTTATTTATTTATTATTAATGATAATTAGTATCAATATTATATTTTTGCATACAATTAGGTATATCCTGTTGTTGTTTATCATAACTATTCATAACTAATTTGGACAAAAACCTTATCATTTATCTAACCTTATAATTTATTTGTTTACTTAATAATAATAAATAATAAAACACTTATTGTTGACTTCTCAGAGGCAATTGTTGGGCAAAAAATACTTCAATCACTCTTAATGACCACGTGGACTAAGTGCTAACTTATTTATTACATAATATTTATTTACTTTTAATAATATACTTACATAGGCTTATGTATAAACTAAATTAAAATAAACCTACATCAATTAATGACAAAATTATATTCACGGTAACTAACCTTAAATGGACATGGACATATGCTCATAATGTACTTATTTGATGTACCTATCTACATATAGAAAATTTCGTTTAGTCCGCTCTCGGGCTTTCGACCCCTCGATCCCCAATAAATAAAATGTCCACTGGACCCCTAACCATATTATGAACCACAGAATAAAATTAAATAATAGTAACCAAATTCAAATATTCATATTTTAGTTTACTTACTACCCTTTAGCATCAGTTATAAATATAATATGTATAGGTATGTGAGTAACGTGTACTTAATCCCCTCTCTTCAATACAGCTGATGTATTTTTCAATCTTTTGGTTTATAATTAATACCTATTTGTTACCTGCGTCGCAGATTTACTTTTGATAATTAACTTATTTTTTAAATCGCGATAACACTATAAAGTCAAGTTTGGTGCATCTCAGCCTTGGTACAGGCAGGTCAGGTGCAGAATCAATTAAATAATATAGTTATTGTTGTAAATAATAGCATCTTGCACACATCTGAACATAATGATGGGTAATCAACAACCTCGTGATATGCGTGACCTTGAGCGAGAGATGCCGGCTTATTCCTACGTATTAGACACATTGTTTTTTCGTAAACATAAGTGGTTATATAGTTTATGGTTAAGGACAGGCTAAGAAAACAACCAAATCGTCAGCCGATGGACAAAGAATTAACGAGAATGAAAATAAACTATCAATAGCACTGATTAAGGGCTATAAGGACTCCCTCTGACTGAGACCTCTGCTGCGTAAACAGCATCATTGAATCAAAACAAATCAAAATATATTTATTTATTTAGGACTAGCGACCCGACCCGGCTTCGCACAGGTATTATGCTGATACTAAATATACTACAGAATGTCTTTTTAAACAACGTTCACAGCTTTTTCGTCATTAGATACAAACATACTCATTGTTTTCTTTAGAGACCGGCGGCCCCTGGCCGGTACTGCCGCAACCGCTATGTCCATGCATTACATTAGAAATCTCTAAAATTACTAGTGTTTCTCTACTATATTTTGCACGTATTATACATATAAAACTCCATCTTGAATCACTCTATCTAATAAAACGCATCAAAGTCCGTTGCGTAGTTTTAAAGATCTAAGCATAAATAGGGACAGACAGTGAGAAGCAACTTTGTTTTATACTATGTAGTGATAATTTAAATAACACTTAAGAACGTTAAAAATTACAAAAGTTCAGCCAATTTACCTACAGTTCGCTGACGTTAGGATAGGGCCATGAGAAGAGCTGGCAAGAAACTCAGGTTACTCTTTTTAATCGCCAGGTTATTAAAATTTTGTTACAATTATAAGTAGTATACAAAGTGACGCAGGCAGTGAACTACCAAGACTGTAATTTGTTTGACTAAGTGTTTGATAAAAACTATTTCCTTCATTATTTAACAGTTAATAAAACTATGTAAAACAAGTTGTAACAATTTTTATTGTTTTTTATATCTTGGCGCCGCATATAAAATTACACGTTAATGTCTAAGTACATAACTACGTCATAAAGGTAATTAACTTGTAATTGAAACATGCTAGACCGTATTGCACGTAGACATAATGCATTATCATAATTTTAGCTAAAAACATTAGCCTACCTGACTCGACAGTCGGGCGAAAAATTAAAACACTTCAAAATGTAAACTACTTATTTGCTGAATTTACATAATTTGTATTTTTTTAATATTGTAACAATGGCCTCGTTATTTTTAACATTATTCATATTATTGTTACGTAAATAAGTTACGTAAATACTCACTTTAATAACATTCCAATTATTAAGTTAACTAACTGTAACTTAGTCTTAATAAAATCTAGGTAGTTTACATTTTCTCTTGGTTTTTGTACTCGCGCAAAATAAAACAAATCCTTTATCGCAGGGGAGTTCAGGGGACATTGTGAACACAACAAATCGGGAAAAATAGTACATAATATGTACAATTTTATTTGTCAGGAATAGAAGCAACAACACTCGTAATGGCAAAGCGACTACTAGACCGTGTATAACTGCAATTACATCATTCTATTAATTACCTTCTTTTGTATAAATAAAGTTAAATTGAAAACAGAGAGCCGGCGCAGTAGCCCAATAACCCCCTCAGTCCTCTTCCTTTTCCTTTTCCTTCCTCGCCGTACCCCTCTCCCTATATGTATAGTCGTCAACGTCAACGGCAGGCTTCACGCCGCTGTTAGTTTTTTTATTTTGAAGATGTTATCAACAGCTAACATAGCACAATGCTGTTATGAGTTGTACTTGCAAACATGCTCTGATTACATAAAGATCTTTAGTACAAAAAAAAAACAAAATGTAGGGAAATTGTCTCGACTTGAAAACAACATTTTATATTTTCCTAGAATTTCAAATTTTGTAATGATAACGTAAAAAAACATAGCGAAGCCGAGTCACGATAATTGCAAATTTCGACAGACCATAACTAAATTTTTATTAAAACATTTAATATTTAGTAATTAGTAGGTTGTGTTAAGTGCCTGTTAACTGTTGAGAGTAAAAACATAATGTTGTCAAAATTTGTGGGTTCTTAACTACAAACTCGCCTATTACCTATATGTCAGCTTGGCAGCTCATCTGTTTCTCAACCTGTGTCAAGGCCAGCTTTCTTTGTCAGTAAATGTACGCTTCGATTGCCGTAATTGTAAGATAGATATTAGTTTAAATTGTAAAAGATACGAAATATAGATATACGTAGTTGTATATTTTGAGTCCCTTAAGTATTTACCGTGTGGTTACCATCCTAGAACATGAGACTACGAGTATTCCATTGTTTTCATTAGTGTTTTTTGACGATTAAAAGCACCCGTTGTTGAAGAGGCACAGAAGGCTTTCTTTAGTCTCTGCTTACCCTATTAATGGGAAACAGGCGTGAAGTTATTATGTAAAAGACGACTAAGGAAATATCAGAAAACGAACAGCGGCATTAGCTGCCTATTAAATACCATCTTACTGCGGTCATTAAGTCACCCGTCTAGTGTGGGTCTTGGTGACTTGGCTTTGTTCCCATATGCTCCCGCAGGGAACATTATGCAACTTAACAGTCTCATTTGCTCCCTCTGTTTGAGGGTTTAAATGGGAACCTGCTTTTATTCCTATAATATTATGCTCTCGGCATAAATAATCTTATTTATAGATACCATGTAGATTTCGGATTATATGTATTTAGATCAGGAGCACGCTGATAACTTATGAAATACTTGAGATAACATTTATTTATTTATCAAATATTACAAAAAATATAATTATTCATATACGATAGTTAAATTAACACTTATGAACGTCAAAGTTTACAAAATATCAGCAAATTAACCTACAGCCAGTTCGCTGACGAAGTAGAGTCATGAGAAGAACTGACAAGATCAGGCCACTCTTTTTAATCGCCAGGTTATTAAAATTTTTGTAAGTTACAATTTCAAGTAGCATGCAAAGTGACACAGGCAATACTCTTAACTCTATAGGTAATTAATTACAGCTTTCTATGGCGTTAAAAAAAAAGGAAAATGTGTGCTTTACAGGCTGCCTCAATTTGCATATTGCAGCAAAAGGTAAAGACAACATGTGAACTGTGATAAATGTTACTATGTAGGTATTATATAAACTGTTAATATTTGCTTTAAGTATAAAGTAAGATGAACGTAATTTTACCACAGGAGTTCACAATGTACATCTATTTCACAAATCACAATGTATAATTTTAACAAAATAATACAAAATGTGTATTCTGACAAGCTAACATAATGCGAACATCAGATTCATCTTTAAAAAGCGGAATCTTCTATTGCGGATCTTATATTAAAGCGGAACAGATTGTTTGTATGATCTATTATTTCGGTTTGTTCTATATTATCATATTTCCTGAAAGACAGCAGTGATAATAATGCGCAAGTATTATATATACTTGTGTTTTAAGTAGTAGGAAACTCGTTGTTAAAAACAATGACTTTAACTTAACCTCAACATTTACAAATTAAAAGAATTTGGGTATACCTTTTAATGATTTATGCTCAAAATGTGACAAACAAAAAGTCTGGGACAAACCCACGAACACCGACGTTAAGTTGCATCTTTATTTATTTTATTTTATTCATTTAGCACGCATTACGCAACCTACGGCGCGCGTTGGACAATAGGTAGCCATTTTAGTTGAGAACGATAAGTTGATACATGATCGATCATACTTTACAAAGTTTAAACGAAAAAAAAAAACGAATCGAATGCAGTTATTAAAAAGACGGTCTAGAATAGAATACAATATTCTTTATTGCTCACAATAACAATATTAAATTTACAAAATATTAGGTAAAAGAACATTCATATGTACAATAGGCGGACTCATCGCTAAAAGCGATCTCTTCCAGACAATCTTTGGATGAACTTTGTGGATGGAAAGTATTAGTGGTCTAGTTTGTTAAGATCTGCATTCAGGTTAAAATAACACACATCAGCTTAGCTATAGTCAACTCGTGAAAAGATTAAAGACGTCTTTAATCATTACTTTGGTTTTATATCGGAAGGAAATTTTGGAGTCGATAAAGAGGGCGCAGGGAACTTAGTACCGGTAACTTTTTGGATTACATGCGTAAACTGTTTGACGGATGTAAGTAGGTACCTAGTAAGTAGTAAGTAGTAGGTAGGTATATTTTAATTAAATACGTAATATGAATTTTAAGGACTTACTTTTGATAAGGAAGCGAATAACTTATTAATACCACCAACTTTTATAGCTAATATCTTTTGGAAGAACTGAGTCGTTGTACCTATTTAGGATAGGAAGACTACAGCACAATTTCACTAGTCCAGCTACAGTATTCTTTGGGGGATGAAGGTGTGGTATAGTTCTGAATGTAGTCTATGAGATTGGGTATAACTGGTGTTCCACCGGTGAACAGGCATCATTTCCAGTGTCCACATACCACCTTGGTATTTCCTATTGGGATATCCTTGTTTCCCTAAATATTTGTTTTTAAGATATTTGCTTTATACCTACAGTTTTCACTCGATAAAGTATTATGTTCATATTTGCGGTTGCGGTAGTACCTAATAGGTACAATTTCATAATATCAATTACGTTATGTGTTTACTATAAATTCTGCGGTTTATTTTCATTGTCTACTGAGATCTGCCCGGCTTGGCACGGAGGTAGGTACTAATATATTTTTATTATCATTTACAAATATTTAAAACTAGCTACGCCCTACGGCTTCGCCCAGGCGTAAAATATGTTTGGTATCCCTCGGGAACCAGAACGAAGAATAAAAAGTAGCACCGAATCTATCTACATATTTACCAATTTTCATCGAAATCGTAAGCCGTTTAGGCGCTGAGTGTTAACAAACACACACACATACACGCAAAGTTTCGCATTTATAATGATAGTAGGATAAGCCTTAGAAATTCTGTAGGCAATATTGAAAACCATCAAACTCGTATCAAAATCCGTTGAGTGGTTTAGAAGGTAACCGGAAAAACAAACAAATACATATAATTCGTGTAAGGCAGCGCGGAGAGTCACAGTTCTAACCTAATCTGCCTCGGCATTATTACGCGGCGTTCGATGACAACGAGCGTTTGCAAAATGCCAAGGCAGAATGTAAACGGGCTGATTCATACAATTTGCCTGCAACATTTTATACCTAGAAAATTAATGTCGACAACATAAAATATTAGATAATATTCTACACTGTATGTTGTTTGACAACTAAATAGGTAGTATATAATACAAAAATTTGAAGTTGACCTTTGGATTATTAGCCGTGAGACAAGTTTAACTTATATTTTATGTAAATATAATTATGTATACCTACTATCTAGTTTGTGAATGTGTGATTCTGATTATACACAAAGCGCGGGTCACGGACTCACCACTTGGACGAGATCTCATGCCCGAAATAATGTGTTACAGGTTACATAATATGTCTTATATCAAACTAGCGACCCGCCCCGGTTTCGCAGGGATGCAACTGATTCTATATTTAGCAGCATTGCACCCGTGCGAAGAAAAGAAGCTGTGAAAACATTCTGTAGTATATTTACTACAGAATGCCGGCCCCAGGCCGGTACCGCCGCAACCGCTATGTCCCTGCATTTTAAATCTGTAATATCTTCGAAAATATTCATTTAAATTACATGCTGTAAAAGGTCATATTGATCTGTATTAAATGCACAATGTACTTAATTGCATAAGAAATAATGCTGTATTGCTTAAAATCGCTTCGTAAATAAGCCATTATAGTCGTAAAAACTTAAGAATAAAAAATGGTTAGTGTGGTTCCTTAAGAGATAGACATATACTATCGCGAACTTTTTCGTAAACCTTTTTAAGATGTACAATACTGTAGTACATTATTTTGATCTGTCTTGTAGGGTTCAGCCAGCGTTTGTAGTGTAAGCGCAAAAAATGTGTTTATTTACTACATCACATTAGAAACCTCTAAAATTATCAATGTTTCACTACTATATTATGCATGTTATATACATATAAACCTCCCTCTTGAATCACTCTATAAATCCGCATCAAAACCGACTGGTAGTTCCAGAGATTAGCGCGTTCAAACAAACAAACAAATTCTTTCGCTTTATTAATAGTATACGTAGATATATATACATACATATTTACGTCTATCACATTGTGCGGGGTAGACAGAGATCATAAAAGTCCATTTCTGAGTATAGAGCGTCCACAAGTAAGTATATTTAATACAAGTTCGGAGACAAACAAGAATACGGTCCACCTGACGATAAGTAGTATCAGTAACCTTTGGATATGTTAGTGTTCTACGAACATTGCAAAAACTAATTGTAAGAAACATAAGTACACAACAACATTAATAATATGTTACTTATCTATATGTACATATGGAAAGTAAAAAATACTTATATGGTTTGGTGGTACTGTATATGGACTGCCACGCAGTGGTCGCGGGTTCGATCATCGATGCCCGCTCAGTGCAAGTATTTGTGCGCAACATGGCTATTTGCATTCTACATGCCTACGGCCCATTTAGGACGACTTGCAGAAAATCAAAATAAATAATATTTTCATTCTGCCCACGTCACGTTTGGAGCAGTTAGTAAGACAAGATATAACACTCGTAATTATTAGTTTTCAGTTTTTACTTTCATTTTGTTCACATATTAAGTATTTAAAAGTAAAAAGGCAGAACAAGTTGATAAATTATTCGGTTAATGCTTGGCGCCGGAATACTAAATTAAATTACTTTTATTTTACACTTTTCTACATAAGTGTAAAAAAGTTAATTCATAGTAATCATCGTTACATCATATTTTTTGCGCGGAGAGAATCGCGGAAGTCTATTTTTGAATTACTAATTCGGACTATGGTTTAATCTTGGGATAAAACAACCAAATTAAAAAAATATCGTTCAGCGATTCACCCACGGGCCGAATATTTCGTGGTGGAACGACGCGTTTTAAATTTTCAAGTTACACAGTAGAACAATTAAATGTGTATTATTATGATAGTTACTTATTGTCTGATTGTTTAAATTTTACGTTTAGGCATACCTGTGTTACTTCAACATTTAAGACTGTTGTAAAAATATGTCATCCTTTTGACTCATTCCGATCAAACATTGTTACAATAATATTGTTATATCATCGTTCTGTGTATTATTGTTATTTTTTTTTTTTTTTTTTTTATAATTTATCCTACCAAAGTGACTGCACCCCGCCTGATGGTAAGCAGTCAGTGGAATCCAGAAGTGGCGGCCACTATACTAAAAGCCATCGTCTTAAACTGCTGGTATGGTGGTCTCCACTATGGCGGCTGAGAATGGGGTTAGGGGAAGGGAATGAGGGAGGTGAGGAAAGAGGAAAGGGGGGAAATTGGGCCTCCGGCGCTCTCACTCACCGAACGAAATGCAGTAGTACGGATACTACTACTCTTAAGTCGATCTTCTATGAAAGGGTAGTACTTCCCCGGACGATCCGGCCCATTCATGCTGAAATCAGCGTGGATCTACTACCGTAGGAGGGTTTTGGACGAGTTTTCGTATTTGGCGCTTTGCATCGATATCTTCTACACGCTTGCTTTTGTATAAGTCCACTATTTTGTGGACGGTGTTGAGCCAGTCCGGTCTCAGACGAGCACGCTGATATAATATTGTATGTAGTATAGGTACAAACATAATTAAGTATAACCACAGAATAATTAATAGTATAGTATAATTTCGTCATTGAAGAAACAGTAGTTCCACGGTAATTTTGTTTACAATTACGAATGGCACAAAAACAACAAAAAACAGTAATTTAGAATCGCGCAATCTGCATAAATTGTTCGGTATAAAAAAGTATAAAGGTTTTTATCGTAACTAAGGCTTCAGGAGTGATGACTACTACTGCCCAAGCGAGGAATACTGTAATATACAACCTTGTAAGGGTGGTCGGGCAGCCGATAAATGAAGTCAGATCACGACCGACCACGGTGGCGAAAATTGGGGAGGCCTATTTCCAGCAGTGGACGTCTCTTTTGGCTGATATGATGATGAGAATGATGATACAACCTAGCGGTTACATATACTAACTTCACTAATGCAACAAATCAACCGAAATATTGTCAAATAAACGAAAAGACGGCAGGAAATTCAACATAAGGGTGTGTTCCATTGACTTGGAGCTGGGTGGAGTGGACAGGAGCGGACCGTGGTCAATCACGGTGTTCAAAATCTCCACTTCGCATCAGTGGAAATGCTGTGATTGACCAATTCACGGTCCGCTCCTGTCCTCTCCGCCCAGAAACGCATCCTTAGACCGTCATCGTCCAGTGAGAAAACTGCTTTTACTTTGATCACCAATCTGTCAGCCATTCCATATTTGAACTGCCGAGACGTAACGTAAACGTTTGGGAAAGCTGGACAAATTTCTTCAGTGTTTTACTGAAATGTTGATTCAGTATCAGTACTGTCCTCGACGGCACAATGGTGCCTGCGACTGTAGTGGTTTGATTCCCACACGATGACATATATTCTGTGAATCGTTTATAGTGAGTTTGGGTGGTTTATTCCATTCATTCCTACCAGTAGTTCGATAGTCGAACTGTTTAGAATTATTTTTCCAAATTCTTAGACTGGCGGTTCCAGACTTGCGGATGTTTGGGTTTGGGTGTACTTTAGTAGATAGATAGTCCCTTTTGAGTTAAATAATTTGCAGTATGCCGCTATCCAGGATTTGGTCTTTATTGTGGAAGCCGTCTTTTGAGATAAACACAGCCTTACCTAAGTAAAAACCCATGAGATCATAATCTCTTAATTTGTATGAAATATTTTAAACACTATTTAATCATTATTATTGAAGGAGGTTTTCAGGGAAGTGAATACAATAGATTATTTTGTGATTAAAGAGATAAAACTCATATATTTTATGAATGGCAGTTATGTTATTAAGTTTTGTCTTTATTTATCTATTAACTACTTTTTAATGATGAACTTACACAGATATCGAAGCACCAAATCCACTAATTAGTGAAGTAAATCGCAATGGAAATTCAATTCATGAAATTTTCCAACATTAGATGACCTCTCTGTATTTAGCGCCAACGCGTTAGTCATAATCATAATAAATATTACGCCGAATAATAACTCGTTTTCTTCTTTAGTTACGTTTAAAACACGTGTAAAATACCCGGCAGTCTTAAACTTTGTTATCTCTTTGATCTGTGACGGTCGAGTACCGCGACTAGCTAAGCCTCACATCTCCGTCTAGATAATATCTCCGGGTTAATTGTCTACGCAAGGTCAATGTCATACTGTATTTGCCTATGGAACTTCATAGTTATTTTATAATTCTTATTTATATACAAGATAGTGTTGTACCTAATAGTTTTAAGGTCTAAAAGTTTAAGAAATGATTTAATTTAAAGCTCACGATATTACTACAATATGTCGGACACAAAATAAAGAGTCATGAGACTATCTCCCAGTTTTTGAAAGGCTGATCAACGAAAAAATTAACTAAATCGCCTGTTAAATTTCATGCGAAGTACCTAAAAGCATGCTAATAGCATGGGAAATTAGAGTAATTTGATCTAATTAGTTACTAATTAAACTAACTATTCATGCTTTTAGAAACCCAATTGGTACTTCATCCATCAGCCTTTCAGAAACTGGCGGTATAGGTGCCACAGATACTACTTATTGACTGGCCTGTTGGCCTAGTGGTTAGTGACTCTGACTGCTAAGCCGGTGGTCGTGGATTTGATTCCCACCCAGGACAAACCTTTGTGTGATGAGCATGATTGTTTGTTCTGTCTGGATATAATTTATCTATATTATGTATTTACAAAAAAATACCCATAACACAAGCAAATATAATTGCTTAATTTGGGACTAGATGGCGCTGTGTCAATTTTTATCTTTTTAAGATATCTTCTAACGAATATAAGAATATGAGTATGAGTAGGTACCGTGGCTACAATGTTTTCCGAGAAAATATTAAAGGTCTACTATTCCCTAATTTGTAAATCTATTAATAAGTAATTAATAGTTATTAATTACTAGAATAATAAATATGCATAGATAGAGATGATTTTATATTAATTATTGTAATTAAGTAGTACTCTACCGTTATAAATAAATTTAAATTAATTTATAGTGCAATATGATTAAGAAAATCTCTTAAAACTATAATATATCGTGACCTATTACTGTAAAATACAAAACGAAGTGCTTGCTACGTTACGCCTGTCATAAATGTAGGAAGCTAAATATTCCAGTACATTTTTTTTCAATTTTCCATGATCACTTTATCTGAATGTCATCGTTATGCGTCAGATGTTTATCAACGTATAGTTTTTCCCTAATACTTGCTTCAAATACGAACAAATTAATCACAACGTGATCTTATAAAGGTAGCCGACAATCAATGGATAAGCTCACGTATGGTAATTTTTAATACTATTACACATTCATGTACCAATTCATTGCAGTTTGACATGTTATTCTTCAAACGAGGTTTAAAAAGAGTATTAGTGTCGAGTAAGCAGCGGTTTCGCAGAGCCCCTGACATTTCAGAAGTCCATGAGGACAGTTGCCACTTACCATCAGGTGGGTTGTTGTCTTGGTCTCTTTAGACAATAAAAATAAGTTTTATACCTACCCTCTTATAGAATATCAACATAATTTTAACTAAAGCATCCTACTAATGTAAATGCGAAAGTTTGTGTGTATGTATGTGAGAGTGTTTGTTAACACTCAGCGCCTAAAGGCTGAACCAATTTTGATGAAAATTAGCATGTAAATAGATTCGGAGATAGACATAGGCTACTTTTTATTCTGAAAATCGGTCTGGATCCCGAGGCATACAAAACATATTATACACGCGGGCGAAGCCGTGGGGCGCAGCTAGGTAATTATAAATCAGAAAGAACAACAATGTTTTTTGTCTTGTTCTCACACACTTGGTGTAATGCATACGAGCTGTGACGTAACGCGTTGGCCAATCGCCGGGCTGCGCTTGCGTTTGCGACACCACCATGAGATCTATGGCACTGTTGAACCTGTTGTTTCAATTAAAACTGTTGCAACTTGAGTACTAGCAGACAAGTATTCGAGGTTTTTAAATAACTGCACTAACGTGGTGCAGTGGGAGCGCAAGCAACTGCTGTGTACGAGGTTGTGTGTTCGATCCCCACACGAGACAAAACTTTGTGTGATTCATATTTGTTCCGGGTCTTAGTGTAATTTGTGTTCGTTAATTACATGTTTATAAAGGCTCCCGCTACACAGGGCTTGTTCCCTACTGCGGCAATTGTCTAAGCGTTACCGTGGGGTAACGCGTCTCGGGTCAGTCGCTCCGGGTTACGGGATAATCGATTGGTGTAGTACCTAGGTATAGTTTTACATTTCTTATTCTTATTAGTTTTCACACTATTACGTTTCTGTTGATGATTATGAGGCGCCTTAATCCGATCGATCCTTTTGTTTTTACATTTCTCCTTTTTCTCTTCTCTTAATTTTTTTCATTCTTTACAGTCGTTAAAGGCTTGGTTGTTTTTATAAGCATTGTTTTTGCAATACTTAGATAACACAATCATGCGCATAAGTTACAGTTAAGTTTGTTTGCCACTTATATGTGGTAAAAACTTACACTTGAACTATATTATACATACAACATACACAACATTTAGATTCCAAGAACAAACATCAAATCACACAAATATATATTTCGGGTGATAATTAAACCCAAGATATAAAGTTTCGTACGGTAGTAGATCCACGCTGGTTTCAGCATGAATGGGCCGGATCGTCCGGAGAAGTACTACCCTCTCATAGAAGATCGACTTAAGAGTAGTAGTATCCGTACTACTGCGTTTCGTTCGGTGAGTGAGCGCCGAAGGCCCTATTTCCCCCTTTTCCTCTTTCCTCACCTCCCTCATTCCCTTCCCCTAACCCCAATCCTAGCCGCCATAGTGGTGGCCACCATACCAGCAGTTTAAGACGATGATTTTTGGTATGGTGGCCACCACTTCTGGATTCGAAATGAAATGAAATATATGTTTATTCATATAGGTTAATTAAATTAACACTTATGAACGTCAAAGTTTACAAAATATCAGCAAATCAACCTACAGCCAGTTCGCTGACGAAGTAGAGCCATGAGAAGAACTGGCAAGAAACTCAGGCCACTCTTTTTAATCGCCAGGTTATTACAATTTTTGTAAGTTACAGTTTTAAGTAGCATGCAAAGTGACGCAGGCAATACACTTAACTCTATAGATACTTAATTACTTACAGCTTTCTATGTTGTAAAGAAAAAATAAAAAGTAAAATGTGTGCTTTACAGGCTGCCTCAATTTGCATATTGCTACAAAAGGTAAAGGCAACATGTGAACTGTGATAAATATTTCTATGTAGATATTATATAAACTGTTAATTTTGGTATAAGTATAAAGTAGGATGAACTTAATTTACCACAGGAGTTCATAATGTAAGTACCTCTATTTCACAAATCACAATGTAAAAAAATTTAACAATACTAAGTATACAATTTTAATTTCAATTTCAAATTTTAAATTCCACTAACTGCTTACCATCAGGCGGGGTGGAGTCACTTTGGTAGGCTATAATATAAAAAAAGCGAACTTTAATGGTAGTAAGATTTAATGATTTTCTTACATTAATTAATTATTGTATTCATTGTTTATGTCTTGTATTTGAATTATTTGTTACTAACACAAGTTTGTAAACTTGCAACTGTAAGTACTAACAAATATGGATGTAATGAATCTAAAATAAATCATTCAATTCTTATCACTTAACCACTAGACCAAATCAATTATTTGAATAAGTAGTGCACCTAATATATAGTACAATAAATAGCTAAGTATCTAAATATTCTTTAGAACAATGGCTACAATCTAAAGAGCGTGGCCCATTGAATAATATATTAAACTGTTGATACTTTGACCAGCCAACTTGTGCCTGGACAATGGCTGTGTTGTGAGTTTTATCAAATTGTATCCAATGTTTTTGTTTTATAATATTGTTCTTAAACCTCTAGTTTGCTTACAGAAAGTGATGCTTGTAAAAAATAAACATGTATGACCTTTTAGTGATATTTTTTGTCCCTTGTTTGTCTTGCTAAACTTGCTAACCAAAGAATTTTGGAAGCCTTTCTTTCATAACAGCAATTATACTCAATCCCACTGCATTCTTATTTAATTCACAAAATTTCACAGTAGATACGTGTATTAGGCCGCTATTACACTATCATAGAAATGTGATCATAGATGTGTGAGTCATTTTTAAATGAAGAACATATGACGGTATAATAACTACATGTGATTCATATTGTCTATGATCATAGTTAGGGTATCCTTTTTGACAGCTAGCGTACAAATAGGATCACACTCAACACACTAGCACGGTCTATATGTAAATAGAATGTGCTAATGTGTTGCTATGATCCTACTTGTACGCTAGCTGTCAAAAACGATCCTTTAGCTCTCCTATAACTAGACTGTGATACTAGCGTAAACGTAGCACCCATAGCAACGGAAAACACGGCTTGATGGTATTAATGTTGATATAATCAATAAGTGTAATATGTAAAAATGAAGAACTTTACGAACTATGATCATAGAATTTGACAGATATGAAACCATATTTATATGATTTAAATATGATAATGTAATACCGGCCTTATTGACGATAGGTAAAATAGCGCTAGACTCACCCATACCAGTTTTGTACAAAAAGCTACCTGTAGATATTATGACGTTATAACGTAAGCTACTTACATCTTGTTTTACACAAATGATATTTTAACCACCGGCCATTACATAATCACCTTATGTTTTATTTATTTAGACAAAATGTCTTCTCAGAGAGGGAACTTGGAAGTATCTGTATCAAGAATATCGAGAACTAGCTTGCCGCGGCGCGGTTCACCCGCGTTTTTGCTTACTGCTCTGCTCCCGTCGCTAGTAGCGTGATGTTACATAGCCTATAACCGAGAACTGGGCTATTATACGCAAAAAGGTACTTCCAGAGATTAGCGCGCTCAAACAAACAAACAACTCTTCCACTTTAATACGTAGATATTTTCATACAATTCTATCATATTGCAGAAAGATTATCTAGAACTACACGTGCGGGACTGACGTAACACCTCAAACTAAACGGCACAGAATTGCGGTTCAACGAAATGATAGTATAAGATGATTTTTCATGCCTCGCTTATAAGACCCAGCTTAAAAGATCAAAGTTGGCACAAAACACAGGCGTTGTTAAAGAGTTCCAGTTAATTGGGCGACAGAAGTATAGAATTAACAGTTTATAGATTCCCCTGAGAGGGTGGCATTTTGAATAGATATGACATTTATGATGCCAGTGGATAAGGCACCCGATTGTACACCACGAGGTAGTGGGTTCGAATCCGGGCAAGTACCAATATGATTTTTCAAATCACATGTATTTTCTTAAATTTATCTTGGACATTTCTGACTGATGGTGAAGGAAAACATCGTGAGGAAACCTGAACTCAAAAGTCTGAAATTGCCAATCCGTCTTGAGCAAGCGTGGTGATTAATGCTCTTACCTCTCTATATGAGAAGAGGCCTTTGCCCTGCAGTGGGACAGTAAAAAGGCTGGTATTATTATTATTATAAGACATTTATTTCTGTCTGCAGTCGATGTTGTTAGACTAGACGGTGAAAAGAGAGAGATTACACAATACGAAACTTCTAATTTGCGTTTGTGGTATTCAGCTGAAGTAATAACGCGTAAAGCATTAACAAGTGATGTAACACTTTGTCGTTTTACGTAGGTTCTACTCTGTGTATGTACTATTTTCATTGTAATCCTGATTGAAGAAAACTTTGCAACTTATAAGCACGGTCGCGCAATGATTAGGTTCATATAGAAATATTCTTTAACAAACAATGCTTAATATCGTCCAATCTTTAAAAAAATAGGAGTTGTCTTCAAATTAAAATCACTAACAGATTTGTTATTTCAGAGTTTTGAACCGATTAGTTAAATTGCTCTCATGCGAAGGAAACGTTTTTAACGAGAATACAAGTGACACTGCTTTACATGATTTTAGAAGTATGGTTAAGTCGTAATTTGTTTTAGATAGTGAGGACCCATCAACTAACTGACCTTGACAAGTACACCTAAGCTCGCAGATCTGTCGATCCTCGCGGCTGTTACATAGCCCGGCGTATAAATTAAATTGATACATAAATTATGCAAAATTTCGCATATTTAGACCAGTTTGGAGAATTTAGTCGTTTAGCGAGGTTGACGAGAATACGTAACACCTTCGGTCATGGTCAGATCATTGGCCTATTTTACCATACATTATCATATTAACTCCACATTTCTTTCCCCGAGGTGTAGGGCAAAAGTTTGTTATACTCACGTTTCCAGTTTATATTAAGTCAAAGTAAATCATTTAATCATTTGAAACATCCGGATGATACTTATGAGCATCATTAACGGCAAGAAACTCAGGCCATTCTCTTGATCGCCAGATATTTTGGTAAGTGGTGATTTAGTAACAAATAACGAAATTAGAATTAAATATAATCAATTACCTAAATTAGAAGCAGCTGAAAGACGTCCACTGCTGGACATAGACCTTCAAGAATTTTTTACACCTTGGCCTGTAATGAACCGCCCTCATCCATTGGTTGCCCGTCACCCCTATCAGGTCGCCGGCTCGCCCAGTGAAGGGTCTGCCCACGCTGTTCTAAATGTTATTTTGCGCTATTAACTGTCAACAAATACAAATGTGCACATATTAAAATACAATATAAAAAACCCGATAAACATTGACGTTGTGGGAAACCCAGTCTCCAACGCATAATCTAACATTAAGAGTTAACACACCTAAATAAGTGTATAGGGGTTAAATAAAACATAAAACATATTATTTATTTTTATTGATAAATTGAGTTGGACTGCTACAACGAATGTAAAAAAATTGTTTACTTTATTTATTTATTTATTTTTTATTATTTTTTTTACTGTTCTTTGATCCTTTGAATTTTTTTGTGCTATATTGTTGTAGATCAGGTTTCCTCACGATATATTAACTCAAAGCGATTTATTTCGAGTCCAAATACAGGCTTATAATTCCGTTGATTTTTGTGGGCGCAGGCGCTATTATATAAATCGGAAGAGTTTGTCTGTTTGTTCGTTGGAACGTGCTAATCTCTAGCACTACCAGTCAGATTCTTTTTGTGTATGATAGCCCAGTTCTCGAGGAAGGTTATAGGCTATGTAACATCACGCTACTGGCGATGAGAGCAGAGCAGTAAGCAAAAACGCGGGTGAAACCGCGCCGCTAGTTAGATATAATACCTATTCATTGCAACATGATTAAACGTATCCTTGATCGACTTCGCAATAAGCCAATATGTCATCTGCACATCATAAGTTCATAACTTAATGTTATGTAATGATCTCTTATAACATCTAGACGTATTATGTAACATGTAATCACATTGTGACTATTATTTATTAGAACTTTGTATACATCGAGATAATTTAATAAAATGTAATTTGTATTTTATTAAACGTTAAACCTGCGTCTAATAATACGATAAATCGAGCCGTTGCCGGTCGGCATGTCGGGATTAGGGAATTAGGAAGTAAAAATAGAAAGAGGACATATTAAATTGTGGCGCTCACTCACCGGGCACACATTAGTATATAAATTATTATTTTACGTCGATGATTTTATGAGATCGTCGATATTTAGCTGGCCACCATAGTATATGTACATGGTTGTGTTCTTTAAGTATGACATAACCAATGCTAAGAAAATACAATTAAGTTGTAGTCAAGGGAAAGGGAATGAGGAAAAGAAAAGGAGGGTATATTATTTTGTAAGGAATAATTTGAATTTGTGCTTATGTTTGTTTTGTCTACTGACTATTTCTACAAACAACTTGAATATGCATTACATGTCTGCCCTGCTAAGAACAACGCAACTGTATAAAATAACCGAAGAAGTTGTATAAAAATGAGCCTAAACAATCAGACGATAGCGATGACTTTTCCAAGTCTTTCAGTTACGCCTTTTCACACTGCAGCAGAATAATGCATTTATAATTGTCTCGACAAACTAAAATTTGTTCAAACAAAAACATTAATCGCTTGTTGTACGATAGCTATTATGTAACGTTGGCGACAGTATCGCAACAGTGGCGCAATTATCTGTGGGAACCTCGACTAAATGCTTTAGTTTTTTGTTGTTATTGTTTAGCATTACTTAAATCGTTCGTGTTCTGTCGTCCTTAGCGTGTAGGTCTAAGTTAATATGAGTGCGATTATATCATAGATTTTGTATAATGTTCTGGGACTTAGTGCACTACAATAGTAGATGTTTCCTGATCAGCATGACGAAGAACTACTAGGTACTTTTTTCATTCATTCATTCTACGTTGGTTGTTTTGTAGTACTACTTTGGTTGCGTTAAGTGTTAAAATTGTAACTCATACAAAAAACTGTAGTTATCTGGCGATTGAAAAGAGTGGCGTGAGTTTCTTGATAGTTCTTCTCACGGCTCTACCTCGTCAGCGAACTGACTGTAGGTTAATTGGCTGACTTCATGTAATTTTGACGTTCTTATGAATCATTATTAATAATTTATGATCCAAATGAAATAAATGCTTTTAATTTGAGTTTACTCTCTCATAGAATATCAACCTGAAATATTAGTTTTCATATTATTGTGTTTCGTGAGAGTACGGCAGACAAATTAACCCTTTATGGAGTCAGCCCACTACACCGTACCATACCATGACCGTGCTCTGAACTAATCAGGATTGGCAAGCAACACGATACGCTCTATGCCCACTAAAGCGTATTATTATATTCTCATCGACAATGAGGGTGTTAAGGAAAATTTTCGCGGTGTAGTAGGCAGACTCCTTTCCTCTTTCTTTTCCACATTTATTGTATCACATCCCGCTCCCGCCCCACACGGTCGCAACGGTTCGGTTGTTTTCTTAGCGTTGTTTGTATGAATTACTTTACGCGTAGCTGTTAATACTTCAGTATTTACCTACTCACGTAAACGTTAGAGGTTACGTGTAAATGTTCCTTTGGTATACCTTTATATATAGGTACCTTCATTTATAATTTTATTTTAAATTAAAATTCATCTGCATATAGATTTTACTTAAAACAAAGCTAGTTCTCATAATTATAATACAAATTTCGTCTTTAAATTACTTAAAAATACGTTTTATACGACATCATCTATAAAAAGCAGAAGAGTTTGTTTGTTTGAACGCCCTAATCTTTGGATCTACAAGTCGCCTTTTAAAAAATATTTTTGTGTTTGGTACCAGTTCTTTACGCTACTGGCAACAGGAGCGGTGCTGTAACCAAAGACGCGGGTGAAACCGCGCTGCAGGAAGCTAGTTAGGTACATATATTTGAAATCTTGCTTTAATAGCATGTACCTATAGCTATTTACATAAATATTTAGCCATTAAACATTTCGTATAATATTATAATTTTAATATAATGTATTCGAGTATCAAATAATAATAATAATAATAATACGGCACGCATTGTGAGGAGGTTTCTATCTCTGGAGCCATAACCGCCGGTGGCTTGGTCCCTGTACCCGTTGCCGGTGGATCTACAATTTTTATATTTTTAAATGTATGTTTTTATATACTTATATTTAAAAATGTAATTTTTGATAAATTATTTAAATAAAGGATAATAATAATAATATGTGGACACTATCACACACCGTCATCTAGTCCCAAGCTAAGCAGAGCTTGTGTTATGGGTACTAGATAACTGAAATATAATACATATACATACTTCTTTTTTTTGTAAATACATACTTAGAATACATAGGAAACACCCAGACTGAAGACAAATACAAATGTTAATGTTAATGTATTATAATCAAAACGACAATATACAATTATTAACTGAGTATGTTTTTTTAATAATATTAAGGTTTATGTACAACAATTGTGTTGCGGCGTTATAATTAAAAATCTTAATATATACTTAAAACAAAGTCGGTTATGTTCGAACACTTATATCTCGAGAACGGGTAGACCAATTTTAATGGTTTATGATTTGTTGAATTTGTCTTTGTCCAGAATAGCAGAATTACTGTCAAAAACATTGGAAAATTGAAAAAAAAATTGCCATACAAAATATTTATGCGTGCTTTCAGTTTTTTTTTTGTTTTATTTACTAAGATGAAAAATGAACAAATGACTAAATTAAAAAAGGTCAAATCAATCGGTCTCACTTTTACGTCGTAAAAGTTGTCTGTGATTTAACGCGAACGAAGTCGCGGGTAACAGCTAGTAACAAATTTGTGGGTCTTTTTAAATGCATGCGTTCAACGGCTGGACATAGATCTCACACAATTTTTTGTACAACTTTGGTGGCAAATTGTAACCACGCGACTTGTGGACATGTTATCTAAGCATTGCGGAAATTATGCTTAGAGAACACAACCAAGAACCGACCATGTAGGGACTGAAGGGATAATTGGGCAGCTGGTACTCTCAATGTTAATTTACGAAATCACACTCGGTCCATTTAAACAAATCATAATGCGGAAGAATTTACAATTTGTCAAATTTGTCCATTTGTCTTCCGCGTCCAGAGTGATAAAACCTACGTGACGCTTAATTAAAATTGTAATTTGTTTTGTTTGAACGCGTTCAAGCAAACAACTTTAATTGTTTAAACTCTTCTGTTTTAACTTTATATTATAATAGTACTAGCTTTCTGCGGCGCGGTTCAACTCGCGTTTTAGCTTACTGCTCTGCTCCCGTCGCCAGTAGCGTGATGTTACATAAGCCTTCCTCAAGAATACAACATATACAATATTTTTGTAATCCGACTTCTAGTTCCAAAGATTAGCGCGTTAAAACAAACGAACTCCTTTGCTTTATAAATTGTATAATTAGTTAAAGATACTTAGATTATAATTTAAACGTCATTGAATATAAAATTGAAATAAATATTAAGTACCTTACATTGGCAACTAAAAATACTATAAATTTAAAGGTTAATCTTATTAAAACCAAGTTGATGCAAATTAATTCAATAATTTAATGTCGCGTTTATTTACACATTATAAATAAATCAGTGACAAAGATATTAAAGTAAGAATATAATAAATTTGCCTGTTAATTTTATATTAGATCACCACCTAATTGGTAAGATTTTAAAATTTGCTAACAATGGACTGTTTTGGAGGTTTAGTGGCACTGTGAACGGGTACCCACGGCTTAATTGCCTCCCTTTCCTCTTCATTTTCTTTCCTTATTTCTCCTTGCACTAATTATAATATTTATTAATATTTTATTTAGTAATAGCCTACCAAAAGTACTCTGCTTGATAGTAATCATCTCAACTCAACAGCGCCATGGTCGCAAACTATACATTTTAGATCCACGCTAGTTTCAGCATGAATGGGCCGGATCGTCCGGTGAAGTACTACCCTCTCATAGAAGGTCGACGTAAGAGTAGTACCTAGTATCCGTACTACTGCGTTTCGTTCGGTGAGTGAGAGCGCCGGAGGCCCACTTGTTACTTGGTGGGCTCGTAGTCCGCATTTAGACCTCTTGGTCCTTTGTTGCGTCCGGTTTGGCTGGATTATTTCATCCAGCCCAACTCCGCCCAGAAGCGCAGAAGCTTCCTGAGATCTTCGCAGGCTTCGCGGAGAGACCTCGGGCTGCCGAGGATTTGTGCCCGATGTGTCATCACTTCCTCGCATTCCAGGACTACGTGGGCGACGGTTACGTCGTGCTCTATGCATGCTCTGCACAGAGGACTGTCGGTAATGCCTAAAACATATAGGTGTTTATTAGGAGGGCAGTGGCCTGTGATAGTGCCCGCCATTATGCGCAGGTCATCCCTTCTTAGATTGATTAAGTGTATTCTTAGCTTTGGCGATGGTTGTGGCAGAGCTTCTTTTGATTGTCTACAGTCGTTAGAACTTGCCCACTGCATCCGGTGTTGTTCTCGGGTCCATTCTCTTATCCACGAGCGGAGTAGACTCGCCGGAGGCCCAATTTTTCCGCTATCGTTTTCTTGGTCACATTGTGTCCTATCGCTATCTCTTTCTTGGTCACATTTATGAGTTATTGGTATATTTCACATTGGCAATGACCAGCTCAGTAACATAAGTTGGGAAAATTACATATGACTTTATGACGAAACATTCGCATTATTATTTCTTTGAACTAGCGTAAGTGTACAATTGTAATTCAATATATTAAGATTCGCCAAAATAATCATTTACATCCGAACATGTACACAAAGAATAGATTCACGAACAGCACAGCTTCTAAACAAAGGACTTTATCAGACGTGCAAGTTCGTTGCACCCTGTTTACCTGGCTATTTATATGCTAAGCCTGTGCCGATGCCACAGTGTAACCAACAATAGCTGGTCCACTCGATACAAAAGTTGCATGCGATAGTCACTACGGTAAAGGTAAAAAATAAAGAACAAAATCACCCTATATGTGCTGCTAAACACATGCTTGTAAGACGTAATGGCCTAGTGGTGAAATCACCCGCTTCGAAAACACGAGGTCTGAAGTTCGAGTCCGGGCAAAGTACCAATGTGATTTTCAAATCGCGTGAACTTTTTAAATTTATCTGGACATTACTGACTAACGGTGAAGGAAAACATCGTGAGGAAACCTGGACTTCTGAGAAAGTCTGACATCGCCAATGCGTCTTGAACAAGCGTGGCGATCGATGCTCATACCTTCTCTGTATGAGAAGAGGTCTTTTCCTGCAGTGGGATAATAATGGGTCGTTATGTTGAAACACATGCTTTACAGCTCCATTTAACCAAACGAGTCGAAGGTGGTTGTCTATCCATTTTGCTGGTGTAAGTTCTACCCTACGGTTTTATTCCGTGTTCTCCACTCAAGAACGACTTAATATTTTGTTTGTCGTACTGTGTTCTGCCCACTGCAACTCTTTAATTTGCTGTTCCGCAAACGTATGTCCTTAACTGTTGTTCGTCTGCAGATTTTTTATTTTTCATTTTTTTGCCCTGAAGCCCTTGAGCTCTTTTTATAGCAATTTGTTTGACCTTGAGCTTATACTGCTTCTAGCTTTCCGTTGCGTGGTTTCACCCGCGTCTTTGTTTACTGCTCTGCTCTCGTCGTCATGAGCGTGATGTTATAATATATAGCCTTATAACGTTCCTCGAGAACTGGGCTATCATAACCAAAAGGAATTTTTCAAATCTGACTGGTGGTTTCAGAGATTAGCGCTCTTTCGCCTTATATAATACAATAGATTAAATTTATAGAAAATAATCCTCAGTAATGAGACAATATTGACTGATAGGGTACATTTTGCATATTGATGTAGCAGTTTTTTTCGTAAACTATAATTGTAATGTCTGTGGTTCGTGACGTCCTAATGGTTGCTAGTTTCCGAGGTTGCGAGTTCGATACCTGGCAAATACTAATGTGACTTAATTTTGTTGGTTGTAAGGTCTGTATCCGTCGGACTAAAAAACTTTAATATTACGGGATTTTAACCTCATGGAATCTTTTGTATTCTTCAATTTATTCTCAACCACCCCTTCAAGCTGGAAAAATGGGGTAGATGAAAATTTAATTGCCTTTCTACCCCTTAATTTGTGCGCTTGAGAGAAGGTTGTTTTAGTCATCCCCTAAATTCTTTAGCATAACATATTGCTTTAAACGCATGAAGTTTTTTTTTAGTTTTAGACACGTAAGTCTCAAGTGGTTATTATAAAATAGTAAAGGAGAACATTGTGAAGAAATAAACCCGTTGTTTTCTCGTTCGTAAAGTTAAAAGTTTGATGTCAAATTCAATGAAGATTGCCAATCCGGCAAATTAAAAACACTTAAAGATCCTGTCGGAAAATTACAAGGAGTTATCGGCAAAAACTATCAAATTTTAGATTTCGAGTTTATGAATAGTAAACTTTCTTGCATTTAGCAAGAGCCTTATCTGATTGTTGTGTATATGGTAGCAAGCCCATACAACTATAGATACAAAAAGGTAATCAAATAATATTCGTATCCGCTATTTTCAAGAATATTATTGAGGAAACCTAAAACCTGAATTTAATGTCTGAAATCGCCAATTCGCCTGCTGATCAATACCTTCTTTGTATGAGAAGAGGCCTTTGCCTGCAGTGAAACAGTAACAGGTTGGGCATAATTATTATAATATTGTTATTTAATTATTTATTTATACTTAAGAATCTCCAACAAAGTTTGTACATAATTGTAACTTAGAGTAAATAGGACACAAACATATTTCAGTGTACTCTTTTAATTAGAGGAGACCACAATTCATGCAAATATTGATAACCTTGCAATCATTACCATACAACCTGCTTACCCCAGTTACCTCACTAGTTTTGACACAGATTAGATAATAAAAACTAGCCCGGTTTTGACAAACCATCGTTAAATTAAACGGTGTCATGTCGCGACAAAATATGGCGGTATCGTTTACAAAACAGGTTTTTGACAAAGCTGTGCTAAGTTTTAATTAATAAGATTTTATAGGAATTTAAGAACTAGGTTTCCGCGGCTCGGTTTCAACTGCGTCTTTGCTTACTGCTCTGCTCCCGTTGCCAGTAGCGTGATGTTATTTAGCCTATAAACCTTCCTCGAGAATTTGGCTATCATACGCAAAAAGAATTTTCAAACTCTTCCGCCTTATATACTTAATACATAGTACAGAGTAGTGATTTCGGCTGTGCTTTGATTGTTTATTTTATTAACTTTGATAGTAAACAATCATGCGCTTCAAGTAAGTAGTAAACGTAATCTGTGGGATGATTATGGGTGTGTTCCCATATTAGAAGAGTTTATTTGTTTATTTGTTTGAACGCGCTAATCTCTTGAACTACCAGTCGAATTTGAAATATTCTTTTTGCGTATGATAGCCCAGTACTCGAGGAAGATTATAGGCTATGTAACATCACGCTACTGGCGACGGAAGCAGAGCAGTAAGCAAAGAGGCGAGTGAAACCGCGCTGCAGAAAGTTAGTAAAATTTCTCTCTCGTTAGAGAAACAATTCTATACTTTACGTAATTCTAGGATCAGGATAATTCTTCTCAGGTGGATCCGGTCTATTCATGCTGAAACCACTTAAGATTTTTTTTAGAACCCCTGAAGATTAATACTGCCTTGATGCAAACACCGTTCTTGCCTAACCTATTCTAAAAAAAATGTCTTGGTCTTATATATCTCATATAGATCTGTTTCTTGTAATTTGAACTAACATCACAATGTTCTACTGCGCCAGTAGGAGATTGTGACGTTGATACAAAACTATGAGATCCATAATTTGTTCCGAGTCTGTGTATATTTGTGTCTATTTAATCGTATATTTGTCAAGTTACACATGAGTTGTTTTAAAAAATATTAATTAATTATCAATAATAATCCATTTCCATACGTTTAATTTTTTATAACCGATTATAATTATAATATATTTGCATTTTAATTACACGTTAAGCACTACTCATACAGGTATGCTGATGTATCACGTTACAATTTACGTCAATAATACATAATATTGTTCACTTAATCTCTAAACGAGTTATTCCGGTCTAACAGTACAAAACAATGTTTCTGTTTTTCTTCCGTCTGTTTGTCTACTTACATCTTCTAAACTTCTAAACGAATTTTGATACGGTTTAGAGATATCCTATTATTAGTATAAATGCAAAAGTTTGTGTATCAACTATATGCACTCAATGCCTTCGACGAATGATTTCGATGACAATTGGTAGGTGTGTAGATAGATTCGATGCCGGAGACTGACAAAGGCTATTTTTTATCCCGTCTTAAATGTAATATATCGTAATGTATGTATTGGTTAATATAATAATTTAATGTACTTCATTAATATTATACTTAATAATGTTCTTAAATAATGTCACATAGCCAAATTATATGTGTAACATCTCTGTTACTACCATATTTGACGCAATAATGATTCAATTTGATTTTAATGTCATACATAAATGATATTATTTAGTACCAACGAAAAACGCGGAATTAAGGCGCTAATTATTATAATAATAATAATAATAATAATAATATTATACCACATGCACACAGCGCCATCTAGCCCCAAATTAAGCAATTATATTTGCTTGTGTTATGGGTACTAAACAACTGGTATACTACTTATATACATTTTTTTTTGTAAATACCTACATATTATAGATAAATTACACCCAGACACAGAACAAACAATCATGCTCATCACACAAAAGTTTGTCCTGGGTGGGAATCGAACCCAAAACCTCCAGCATAGCAGTCAGGGTCGCTAACCACTAGACCAACAGGCCAGTAAGTATGCATTAAAACTTAAAAATATCGCAATAATCCCACGGTTTAAAATTATAAACCATTTCCGTAACATTTGCCTCGACTTCTCAAGGTTAACAAAAATCCTTTGCCTTGGTTGACAAAAGAACGATACAAACTATCCATTTAGTAGATGAGTGCGTACAAACAAACTGTCACTTGTAAGTAAAGCTGTCACCTTCGATAATGTACTAGCGAGCGCAGAATCGTTATCGTAAACTTATTAGGATTTTTTAAAAATAATATATTAACAGAATCTTGTGTCTGTATGTATTTAACAATATTTCTCAACAGTGAATGACACAATTTATCTATACACCAGCATAGAGCCATGACAAGAACCAGCACTCAATAGAGTAAAAATATTTTTATTATTAATATTTATGGGCTGGCCTGTTGGTCTAGTGGTTAGTGACCCTGACTGCTAAGCCGGAGGTCGTGGGTTCGATTCCCACCCAGGACAAACGTTTGTGTGATGAGCATGATTGTTTGTTCTGTGTCTGGGTGTAATTTATCTATAATATGTATGTATTTACAAAAAAAAAAAGTATATAAGTAGTATATCAGTTGTTTAGTACCCATAACACAAGCAAATATAATTGCTTAATTTGGGGCTAAATGGCGCTGTGTGCATGTGGTAGAATATTATTATTATTATTATTATTGGCAAAACAAATTGCATAAAAATAATATGGAGATTTAATGTCAATAACATTCTTTATAGGCGACCTTTCCGTGATGTAGGTTGTTATATGTTAGAGGTTGAAAACATTTTATTTATATCTTTACAATTTAAGTACTTTATTTATTAGGATGGTAGGAAAAACCCTTGTATCGTGGTCAAATTGCGGACATATCGTATATCTAGACTTGAACAAGTATTTAATTTATACCTTTTATTTATCGTCACATCATTAGCTTGTAACTGTGGTGTGTGGTGGACTAACCATAAAGAGAGACCTAGGAAGCCAAATTACTAGATGTGACAACGCATAATTGATTGATCTTTTGCCCGTAGTACAGTTCAGTTGTCCGATCAACCGGTCTATGGATGAAAGAAATTATCCGTGGTGCAGTTAGCCGGACTAAGGAATATTTTTTTATCCATGGTACAGTTGACCGGACCACGATAGATTTAGTGCTTAAGCTAGATAACGTAGCGCGTTTAAATAAACAAACTCTTACGCTTTATAATAGTACAGATTAACTCTTAGATAAAAATAAAAATTATCGAAGGCGGAATATTTTGCGTTTTTGTATTTTATTTTAATTTCTAAGCTATAAAACGTATTGAGTATTATGCTAACTCTATTTAGCGTGTAATTTATTGCAGTGCTCTTTGACAAAACCCTGTTTGCAACGATTTATCTAAGAACTTATAGTTATTACATAAAAAACTAACTCAAAATGACGCAGTTGTCTATGGCAACGAGAAATAACATAATATTTACGACAATTAAACATAAGGAATGACAAATAAATAATACAAATTTATACTTTTCGAAATAGAATAATTTGTTAATGCCTATACTTTTCAGTTCGTAGTCGCTGAACAGCTGCTTAGGACTTGGTCATCAGTGGATGGTTGAGATGATAATAATGTACCTCAGAGATATCTAATCGACGATTATACATCGTAAGGATATCGTATAATCTTATAAATTATGTTTGAAACCTTACAAAATACAAAGGTTGATAGTAACGTGACTTTAGCGAAGGTTTCACGTGTTGTTTTGATTCATTAAAGGTGATACCTATACAAGTTTCATATTTCGTTAAATAAGCTGTAATTTATAATCTATAAGTACATATAAAAAAATTGGAGTGTCTGTTTGTAATATTAAAATAACCGTTTTTTACTACATGTATTATATATAAGGTACATACACCAAAATAAAATTTTTACTACTATGGTGTCTGTTTGTTTCGGCTAATCTCTGAAATGGCTGGACCGATTTTGATGGGACTTTTATTGGCAGGTAGCTGATGTAATAAATAAGGAGTAACTAAGGCTACGTTTATTTTAGAAAAATTCTTTTATTTTAGAAAAATTAAGTAATGTTGATCGACTGTTAGGCGGAACGAAGTTCGCCGGGTCAGCTAGTTAGCTAATAAAATGCGTATTGCTTAGGATTATTTCAAATAAACTGCTGAATTGCTAACACAAAAAAGATGCAAGCGATGCACTTACGAAATGGCGTCGAGTAGGTAGATACATATTTAGGTATTTACTTACTATTAAAATTATAAATGCGTAAGTTTGTGTGTGTGTGCGTGTATATATTTGTTACCACTCAGCGCCTAAACGACTAAACCGATTTCGATGAAAATTGGTATGTAGATAGATTCGGTGCCGGAGACGGATATAGGCTTCTTTTTATCCCAAAAAATCGATCTGATTCCCGAGTGAGACAAAACACATTTTAGGCGCGAGTGAAGGAAACCGTAGGATGCAGCTAGTGTATTAATATGCTCGTAAAATTGTTATGATGAAATTGCTTTTTTGTTTATGCCTATTAAGTATTATTTATTTTATTACGCACGCATTTATAGGCATGCATCTGACCCATTATTCTGAGTTTAAGTCGAAGTACGTACCAATGTGACTAAACTTACTTAACTAAGTATATGTATTTTCTAAGTTTACCGTAGACATTACTGACTTATGGTAAACGAAAACATCGTCAGGAAACCTGGATTTATAAAGAATTATTTATAAAGATTTATATTATCAGGCTTTTCTGCGTAATTGATGATCAATGTCATGCCTTCTCTTTATGAGAAAAGGCCTTCACTTTTCTATTTTTTAACTGTCAAAACAAAAACAAACATTAGGTACCTACTTATTTATTAAATATTTTATTTAAATTTTTTACGTAATAATTTAAAATTTACGAGCAGATAAATCTGTACACTTGTGTAATCATCAATCTGTCCTCACTACTTAAAATGCATATTACTAGAAATATAGACAATTACACGTAATAAGTTCACGACACAAACTATGCCGTACTTGCGACATACACACTGCTGGAAACTTCCTTTTTATTTTTCTTACAATTACCTAGTAATTAATGTGCAAGTGTAATATACAATTAAAATATACTGTTTACTTGAAGCTGATATATAAACCTTATTTTCAGTCTATTTAACTAGGCAAGAGAAAAAAGTGTAAACATACCTAAACATACTTATCTTAAAAAAGGTTGATTTATAATGTCATTTGTTAAATTAAATGTATTCACGTAATTATTCATTTTCTAAATATTTTTTTTATTTTAATATCAAATATTTAGAACATAAATATTTGTTTAAACTTACACTTTGTATAGTGCGTCTTTTAGACGCTTTTCCACATTTCTAATTTTAAATTATTTTCATTGAAAAGTTTGCACGCGAATGAAAATAAACGTTAGTTTTCATAAATATAGTCGCCATATTTACATTCTAAAAAAAAAATGCCTAGGTTAATTAACTATAGGTACATACTAATGATGACATGTTATTTTAAAGAAAATACGAAATTGACATTGTAGAGTAGTTTATGTAATTTAAGTTATCATAGAATTAAATATATATATTTTTGGTAAAATTTTGTCGAACCTTATCAGGACCGACGACCTGAATAAAATGTTACTTATTTTACCAAAAATATATTACTGATAAAGTAAATAGGCATTCGATGAATGAGCACCTGCTCACGATTGGACAACGTGGCGATACTTGGAATAAGCCTGTGTTCAGCAGTAGTGTTCGTCTTTATACAATATATACTTACTATTATATAAAGCGGAAGAGTTTTTGTTTGTTTGTTTGAACGCCCTAATCTCTGGAACTACCAGTCAGATTTGCATTATTTCTTTTGCATATGGTAGCCCAGTTCTCGAGGGAGTTTAAAGGGTTACTGGCGACGGGGCCGAGCTGTAAGCAAAGATGCGGGTGTATCCACGCTGCGGAAAGCTAGTAACTTTATAAAATAAAACAAAAATAAAAGATTTTTATTTTAAAAATGTCGGGCACAGCTACTGTGCTGACTGAATAGACATGATGCTTAAATTGGAACAGCTGTTTTGGAGAACAGAACAGGAGACCATTATCATTACTTACTTACATAGATTAGGTTACCTTGCTAAATTTTATTATCAAATACTACAAAAATAAAATACTGTATCGCTTTCTTTACGTGTAGGCAGAAGTGACAACAATTAATGTATTGTTTAGAAAAGAAAAACAAAATAATAGATAATAACAAATTTGTTGAAAATAACACCTGTGGCGTTACAAGAAAAACTTGTTATTGATATACCTACTTAGTTAATTAACGGAATGAAGTAATTAATTTGTTTCTATCTTAGTATAAAAGCTACTACTACTTCTTATTCATCTTTACATTATAATGACAATGACTGTTCAAAGGTATTCGTTCTTTTCTCATTATATTCGTATGAGTAGGTTATAGCTGATGGCCTAGTTGTGATGCAAGTGGTTAAGGCAACCATTTCGTATAAGCACACGATAATTGTCGATTTGATTCCGGTCAAGTACCTAACAATCTATCAATGTGACATTGTCAAAAACATACGTATACTAACGGTGACGAAACACATGAAAAAGACCCTTCAGGGTGCTCCTGGTTAGCTTATGCTCAGTTTCGCTCTAAAAACCTCGCTCATACGAAGCAACTGTTTTTACAAATAGGCCAGTATGAATTTTAAATATTAATTGATTGTTATTCGAAAACAAATATTTGTATTTGGTACATCACTAGTGTTGTTAAGTTATGAATGTCTTGAAATATTAATTTTGAACCAACAAAAAATAATATAAGAGTATCTGCACATCTGTATGTAATAAATTAATATTTGAATAGTTTTAGAACCTTGTTTATCATGTTTATTGATCTTGATGATTCTTGGTATCTTTTATGCAAAATTCCATCACAATGTTTGCCCTCTCCATGAGCAAGAGGGCGACCTTTCAACAATGTGCATAAAGGTGGTAGTTATGACACTACAACATTTCGTTTTTATTCAGAATTAGACAATGTTTTTATAATTAAAAGACAAACAGCAGTCTAAATTAAAAAAAGCCACAGCTAAAAAAATAATAACGAATTAGGTACCTTCTTTACTGAAAAGGTTGTTTACGAATGTCATTGTTTGTGTTCAAGTCAAATTCATTTGTAAAGATCTTAAAACGTAATGCTTATGTACGTCATGAATTTACATTTAGAATAGAGCTTTTAGAACTGGTAAGAAACTCAGATCATTGTAGACTTTGATTTTTATTATAAGTCCATTCTGTTCACTGCAGGGTTAGAAATAAAAGAAAGAAAGAAAGACATTTATTTGTTCTCAACAAGTTAGTTTAACCTAAGAACATTGTATTAAGAAAAGGTAGGTACCGGTACTTAACAAAACATTGAGAAACAAAAACGCTCTAACTCAGCTTACTTACTTAGGGTTGGTGGTTACTTGTTAGTGGTCCGCCCCTAGACCGGTTGCTCTATGGTATGGTGGGTTACCACTGCAGGGCAAAATGTCTCTCTTTCCTTCCACCAGCTTACTGTAATCAGACTTAGTTCCAATCCTTTTGCTTTGTCCTTGCCGGTCGCGCTTCCGTCGCGTCGCTGCGCTGGCGCCGGCGCCGCGTCGTCTAGACTGTCCACTATTTTTTTTTATAGCTAGCTATCCGTGGCGCGATTTCACCCGCGGTAAGTTACATCTTTGGTTATTGCTCTACTCCTGTTGCCAGAAGCGTGATGTTACATTACATAGCCTAGGTATAACCTTCCTCAAGAAGTAGGTTATTAATTATTATAGAATTATTTAAATCGGACTTGGTGCAGAGATTAGCGCGTTCAAACAAACAAAATGACAGGATACTATAGATAGAAATAAGAAATAAGAAATAAGAACATTTATTTGCTCAGAGTACAGGTGAAACCAGGTGGCTTAATGGTAATAAAAGTACATACCGTAATCTGCCTAGAAAAGGCATGCAAATGTTACAATAGGTGAGTATTGATCTAAATTATAATTACCATCAATCTAAAATAATATTACATCATTCATCATCAATATTATTATCAATACGTACATCATTATTATTATTACATTATTGCCAACACATCATTTATATCATTTGAATATTATTACATTATATTAATACACTGTCACTACAATTATTAAATTATTATTATTACATTATTATGTTTCCTATTTATTTACATTTATTCACGTATTCATATATTCTTGTACAGAGTAAAACGAATTAGCCATTAACCATTTACGCAATTTAATTTTAAAATATTTAAAAGGAAGCTCCCTTATTTCCTTTGGAATTTTATTAAAAATTGTAATACACATGTGATAAGTGTTTTTTTTATGGAGTGTTGTTCGACAGTATGGTATTATTAACTTTGTAGGATCTCTAGGTTTATATTTATTGTCGCAATGATCGTTTTTCGATTTAAATAAATCATAATTTTTCTTCACAAAATTTGCTATCTCTAATATATATATTGAGGGTAATGTCAATAAATTTAATTTTTTAAATAAAGGTCTGCATGATTCTAGTGGCCCTGCACCACAAATTGCCCTAACACATTTTTTCTGTACAATAAAGGCTTTATTTATATTGGTAGAATTTCCCCAGATGATTACATTATATCTAAGGATAGATTCAACATATCCGCTGTATGCTGTACGTGCTGTTTTTTCGTCAGCTACTGTACGAAGTTTTTTTATTGCGTATACAAAGCTATTAAGTTTACTACAAATGTTACTAATATGTTCTTTCCAATTACAATTTTTATCTAGTGTTATGCCTAAAAATTTAATGTTATCAGTTTCTTCTATGTTTTGATTTTCTAATTTGATATTTATATTGTATTGTTTTGATTTATATGTCTGAAATTTTATGTATTTAGTTTTAGATATGTTAGGGGAAAGATTGTTTGATTGCATCCATTTTAATACTGACTGTACAGCTTCATTTACTTGTAACTCGTGTGATATATGCTTGTGTTTGTATGGTATAATTATTGATATATCATCAGCAAACAAGATAGTTTGGTATTTAATCTTGTCGGGTAGGTCATTAATATAGATTAAAAAGAGGAGCGGACCTAGCACGCTTCCTTGCGGTACCCCATATTTATTAACTCGAATTGAAGACCTATAAGATGTGGATTCTAACTTATCATTTACTCTTGTTATTTCTACACTTTGTTTCCGATCACTTAAATACGTTTTTATCCAGTTCAGTGCAACACCCCGTATACCATATTTCTCACATTTGTTGAGTAACACATTTTTATCCACACAATCAAATGCCTTACTCATATCAAAAAACACAGTGACTACTGGAATTCTTTTATCTAAATAATCTGTAATTGTTCGAATGAGATTGAAAGTAGCTAATGATGTGGATTTGTTACTCTGAAATCCGTTTTGTTCCTTTTTAATAATGTCATGTTTAATTAAAAAATCATTTAGTCTTTGGTAGAAAACCTTTTCAAAAATTTTTGAAAATACTGGAACAAGCGTGATAGGTCGATAATTACTGGGATCTTTGCGATCACCTTTCTTATGCAATGATTTAACTATAGAATATTTTAACTTCTCTGGAAATACGCCTTGTATAAATGAAACTTCAATTATATATGTAAGGACTGGAGCTATTATATGTGCACTTACTTTGAGAATATTTGTGGTGACCGAATCATAACCTACAGCTTTGGTATTATTAAGGGATTTGATAATATTTATTATTTCTTTATCTGTAGTTGGTTTTAGGAAAATTGAGTCTTTATTATTTTTTATATATATGTCATTATTTACATTATTACTTTTATTTGCAATATTAATGAAATAATCATTGAAATTTGTTGCTATTTCAATAGGAGAGCTTATTATGCTACCATTATTATGTATTGATTCTAAATTATTTATTGTATTTATGTTGTCATATTTATTTTTTATTATATTCCATGTTGTTTTACCTTTGTTTTTGGATTTATTAATTAGTTTTTTATTCATATTTATTTTTGAATAATTTATACATTTCTGAATAATTTATACAATAATAGATAATAGATATATTATAATCAAATAAGTAACTCCAATGTATTTGTTTAGTGAAAAAACACGGACAGATAAAACATCTTAAAAAAAGTAGATTCAAGTTGTTTAAGTTCTCAGAAAATAATATGAATACTTATTACCTACTAATGCATCTAGTGAAATCCTTTACACTGACGCACGCGTCAGTGTAAAAAAAATCGAAAACAAGATACGCTGTGGGTTTCATAGTAATAAAAATTGCGTAATTCTCTGTGTAATTCAATTTCTTGAAGGTATATAGTTAAAAACAGTCCTTGTTCAATTAATGGAAGAAAAAGGAATGAAAGAGCAAGATTTCAAGGCTACATGATTTTAATTTTCTTGCAAATGTTTAAGCAACAATTTTTTATAGTGTTGGCTTAAATCTTAATTTGCAGATTTAAGAGATAATGAACTTGCGTATTTGATATTAATTTCAGCTTGATACTCCATGGGTTTCTGAGAAAAGGACAGGCAGACAGACAGCGAAGCGAATTCCGTTTTGTTTTTTGATGCACGGAAACTTAGCCTAAAAATAATAAAACGTCACTCAATTTTAAGTACTGTCTATTGCAGTTATGTTACGTCTAACTTCAAATTTACATAGATATTTTGATTGTTGTAAAAAATAAAGAAATTAAAATAAAAATTCCTTGTATTGGTACCTACCTACGTGTTTAAAACTATCTTACCTCTGTGCGGTCTATCTACTTTAACTCTTGGCCAGTTTCAGCCTACCTTCGCTTGTCACATTGTAACGTTAAAAAACTCGGTATCTTATGTAATATTAACTTAAAATATATTACTTTTTAATTTTTCTTTACAACATAGTAAGCTGTAAGTAATTATCTTATCTATAGAGTTAAGTGTATTGCCTGCGTCACTTTGCATGCTACTTGAAACTGTAACTTACAAAAATTGTAATAACCTGGCGATTAAAAAGAGTGGCCTGAGTTTCTTGCCAGTTCTTCTCATGGCTTTACTTCGTCAGCGAACTGGCTGTAGGATAATTTGCTGACATTTTGTAAACTTTGACGTTCATAAGTGGTAATTTAATTGACCTATATGAATAAACATATTTCATTTCATTTCATTTAATGTTTAGGAAAATTTTCGCCACCAGTTGGCGCCACTTCAACTGTCATATTGGCAATCAACTTTCAAAAAGTGCTTGACAGCTAGACTTGATTAGACGGTGCTTCCACCTCGGCGCCATTTTAGAAAACCTTCTTAGCAGTTTTCTTTTTTCCTTAAGCACGTGAATTATCCATTTTGTAAACATTTAAATTTGTGAAATGAGCACTGAAAGATATTTATTTGATGGGGCTGTCAAAAGTGAAGACCTTTTACCATAGTGGCGCCAACTGGTGACGAAAATTTTCCTAAACACCCTCGTTAGCTCATAAACATACCACTAGTAGTCATAGCACTTAGTAATAAACTCAGTACAAAATGTATTGGGTACTTAAGTAATTAATTTTTTTCCATAAAAGTTGTATGTAAATGTATGACCGTTTGACATACTGACCCTAAACGTTCAAGGTATGATAAAGGTTATTTATCTAATTATTTTTATATAAATTAATGAATTAAAGCATATTGGTAACTAAAAGGTCGTAACTCGTAGATTCTGACTTATTTAATTTGCAAGACACTTTCTTTGGCTGTTAGCCATATGCGTTGAATAAAACAATTTCCTTTTACAACTTTGTGACAAACAAGCATACAGTCCATGTGATGGAAATTGTTACTGTAAAATACATACAAACATACATGGTTGTGCTCTTCAAAAATGGCAGAAACAACGCTAAGAAAACGCAGCCGTTGCCGACGTTTCATGTAGGAACCAATGAGGGCCAAAAAGCCAAAGATAAGGTTAGAGGAGTAATCAGACTATAGTACAAAAGCAAATTCCAATTTTGACCCCAGATCTTTTAGGCGGATCCTGCAAAATTACAAAGCCATATCATAGTGATCATCAGCTGATGGCTTTTTGCATGTTGTCTTGTCTCTTACATCTTAATCGCAAAGACTGCTTACTATCAGGCAGTTTGGAGTCACTTTTTTTTTGCATATTAACTTCGTACGTGATTTATGTACCAACCTAGATTTTAACATTGCTGACTTCTCAGATTTACTCGTATATCATATATGTAATGTATAAACAGCACAAATAATTTAAAAAATATATTGTTTATTTGACAATTATTGTATATGAATTTTATCTTTGTAATTTATTTAAATCGTATTTAGTCTATATTATAAGTATGTAGATAGTCTTTAAAATATGTATAAAACAATTGTAATCCCGATGGTGGCCAAGATACAAGCATTAGCTTAGTTTGGAACCAAAGGGAACCTACCTATATTGTATGTAATTTATATTTATTAATTGTAATCCTGATGGTGCCCAAGATACAAGCACTGGCTTAGTTTGGGACCAAAGGGAAACTACTTATATTGTATATTGTATGTAATTTATGTTTATTAATAAATTGATTGATTAATTGATTGATTGATTGATTGACTATGCTAGGCTAATATGTTAAAACGTGTATAAATGAACATCCTGACACTAACCACACAAGCAGAAGAAGAATGAACATTATCATATCGGCCCGTTTTCTTCTGCATCTCACACAGAGAGAAAACATTACATAAAATGAACATAGTCTAGTATTATGTGATATTATTTAATACAGTTACCTACTTCTTACGTGTCGTCTACTGGTGACACCCTGTTCACCTTGGCGCTCGAACTTTTTACTTAGCTCGCTTTGAAGTGCACGTCAGGTCGTGCCATGATTTTCTAATGATAAAATTAATTTGTTTACTCGCGAATTATAATAATTTGAGCTGTTTTTAATGCTGGCTACTCAGTGATCTTTCGTGCCTTGATATTAGCGACCTACTCCGGCTTTGCTTGTGCTAATACGTTTCTTACGGTTTAATTGATATGAAACAATCCCGCACTAGTAAACAAGCTCTTTGTTGCAAGTAATTTTGCAAGTATTAATTAATTACCTACTGGACATATTTTTATGGATACAAAGTTTATGTACGTGTGGAAAACAAACCAAAACACAAACTCTTGCTCAGCAGTCGCACGTACACCCGCTGCACCACCGAACTAGTGTGCAAATGTCCTTTAGGTATGGGCATAACTGAAATATAAGTGCCTATCTTACAGATTTATACAACCCTGTGGCAAATCACGCTGCAAAATATTAGGCATTCACGCCAGAGTGCAGGACAGAGTGGAAAAATCCAAATAATGCCCAATAGTAGGTATTTCTCAGTCGGTCTCGTCGGTTTTCCTGTGGAATCTCCACAATATCATATAGATGAAGATTATTCTAGTCGCTTGATATAAATTTGCCATGACCCAATTAGCCGTCGCGTGTCCGCCGCCACCATCGATATCAATTCTAGTTTTTTGTATGTTTTTTTCATTCATTAAAAGATCATTAACAATTGAGTGCAATTGCAATTCTAAGGTGTTGTAGCCTATTTTCAATAATCTATAACACTAGATATGCCCTAGGGTTTGTTTTATAAAAGCATTCTTATAAAATGTCAGCGTAAATTTTATCAATACGTTTGCCGTGCGTTTTGTTGTGTGATAGCGCTGTGGGCACAACTGCTGGGTTATTCTCCCAGAGGTCCACGATTCTTTTGTTCGTTGTTTCCCATCGGGTCGGTTCTCTTCTTATTCTCCTATCGCTCCTCATATTTCCATCATGGTCGCCTCAGCGACTGCTTAGTTCTGTTTTTTTAGCTATTTTTTGTTTTTTGCTATGCTTAAAGTAGGTATTCTGGTCATAATCTTTCTGCTCATTAATGATATATTAAAGTAGTATCATTAATGTGATCGTGACAGACAAAATCTTTTTTGTATGAAAAAAAGCTTTTATTTTGAAGAGATACTAACGAGCTGGTATTATTATTATTATTATGAAGCTACTTATTATACAGCTTCCAAAAAACATCACACAAGTATTATTCAAAACAAGTAATTTCCTAGAACTAGCTATTTATTGTTTCTTTGTATACTAATTACGTGAGATATGATTGAAAAATCGTCGGTTTCCTGTGAAATATAAAAATCATAGCTCCCACAGCAATCAGTGGAGTTATTCGTTTGAGAAATTACAGCCAACCGTCGGACAATGTTCGTGATGCTTCGATGAGACGCTGACAGTGATTAGCTCGAGATTGAGATGAACGGATACGTCCAGGTTGTCCACGGGTTCACGTGATCAAACGTAACATGTTATTTAGATTTTCTTACACAACTTTGGCGGCAAACAAGCATACAGCCTGATTGACAGTGGTATAACCTATAGTCCTCCTTAACGTGTTCGTCAATGGCAAACCTCGACATGATTTGCAAAACCAAACTTTGTTTTGAAGGTCCGGTTGCTAGGCGCATAGTACATCACCATCAGCGTTATAGGTATATAGTATTAATAATCTATACCTAGACATGGAATCGAGAATCAATGCTAGGCATTAGAGAAAGAATGTTAACAAAATACCACCAGAAATAACATTTTAATAAATAACATTATACTGTTATATCGTAATTTTATTTAGCCTCAAGAACTAGGCTATAAATATTTTTTTAATCCGAATGGAAATTTCAGAGATTAGCGCGTTCAATCAAACAATCAAACAAACTCATTTTATAAACTGGGCTTTGTATTTATAAACTAAATAATTAATAAAATAATAACACGTAGCACTTAGGCCGCTATTAGACTATCATATTTCTATGATAGTCTAATAATAATAATAATAATAATAATAATATTCTACCACATTCACACAGCGCCATCTAGCCCCAAATTAAGCAATTATATTTGCTTGTGTTATGGGTAATAAACAACTGATATACTACTTATATACATTTTTTTTTGTAAATTAATACATATTATAGATAAATTACACCCAGACACAGAACAAACAATCATGAGGCTCATCACACAAAGATTTCTTCTGGGTGGGAATCGAACCCACGACCTGCGGCTTAGCAGTCAGGGGCACTAACCACCAGACCAACAGACCCGTCATATAATAGCGGCCTTAAACGTGTTATTTTTTTAAATTATTTCATATTTTCAAAATCCAGAAGTTTTGATACTATTTACAATAAAAAACACGTAGAAAATTACGATCCGCTGTCTAACAATAGAACATTATATTTAAATCATTTATTACAAAGAGTTCTTGTATTGTACCACTGGACAAGATCTTAGTTTTTGGTGATTTTTTGTTGTTATTATATTTCGTATGTCGTAACTCCATAACGTTTGCATTGGTAATGTCATCACGTTGGTAAATTTCTTGATTCACAAAAATATTACGTTTCTCTATGAAAGCAAAACGTACCTTATTGCTCTCAGATGCTGATAGTCTAAAAAAAGCCCGTCTGCCTAAAATAAACTAAAAAGAAAGAATCCTATTTTTTGTCATACCGAAGACGACGCCACATTGAAATCCTATCACTATACCTACCACTCCCTACCTATCACTCCCACAAAAAATACGAATCTAGAATGACACATCATAAATATGTTTAAATTAATTAAGTCATTTAGGCTGTAGAGCGTGCCTAAGAAATAGAAATACATTACACAACATACACATACGCTCGAAAAATATTACCGTCCTTGACTGCGGCAGTCGGGCAAAAAGTAGCTTTTTAAGTAGAAACAGTTCCGAAGTCGGACTCGATTCCTTTTTATCTGTTGCTTAGTATTTACAGGAACTCGTACGTGGTATTACGTGTTGTATGTAAATTTATTCTTTACCCTGTAAACCTTTTTGGTTCGGATTTAGCCACACGTAATGACAAAGGCGGTCCTAATGGCAATAACGAGTCTCATCACAAAAAGTCGTCAAAGTCTTTTGTTGAACGCTTTTTCTAGCGCCTTCGTATGTGATGGTTTGTCCATTATTCAGTCGATAAATCGCAATTTTAAAGAATTACGACGCATATTGCCGTGATTAATATTCTCAAAGCACATTTTTCCTAAAACTCCTAAAGCATATTTATAAATTTTACATAATTAAGCTATTTAACTTCATCATTTACTTAATAGCACCTAGTGATAAAAGTTCTCAAGAACCGTGTCACTGACGTCAGATTTAACCCTGATCTTCAAAACGAGTTGGTGTACAAAATTACCGGCTGACACATTATCAGAATAAGAAACTTGCAATAAGTACATTCAATAGTAACAAAAATATTTTTTATTTAATTACTTTTGGTTTAATTTTCGTCTAGTTTAAACCTATTCCTTAATCTTTTAAAAAATGGTAGTCACTGAGTATGCCTATTAAGTCTACTTTTTATAGATTAAATATACTAGTGTAGGTGATTAAAATATTTAGTAGGTACTTACTTAATATTTTTTGTAGAAATTATGCGGATTCATCAAACATAATTTCAAAGATACGAACAACCTTCAATTTTAAGCACGACAGAGCAGTAAAATGGACATGATACAATATTTTAAACTCACACGATTTGCACACATAACTTTATTGTTAAACGGATCTACTCGACCGAAACATCGGATAATAAACCTTATAATAATTTCCAACTAGTAGACCCGTTTAACAATTAATTAAATGGACATTATACTTACTTACCTACTAAAAAAAATACAGCTAATAGATGTCCACTTCTAGACGATGATGTTTGAATTGCCTTTAGGTGTTCATAGCTCGTTGCGCTCACTGATCGGTAAACGGTTAGCGGGTTAAGCAACTTAGAGTGCGGCTGGCCCATGGATGGGTGACCGCATAGTGATATTTTATTTGAGTGTCTCCGTGCTTCGGAGAGCACTATAAAACTCGGTCCCTGTTGTTACCAAGTTGATAACAGTCGTTAGGTCAAGTCGGATGCCTCTATGGGCGACCTGAACAAATCCTGAGTATCTTGACACTAGGTTGACCACTAACCACTCGATATTTGATTTTTTTGAGAGATGAGAGATGAGATTGCGAGCTATGACTGCCAATTCACTTCAGTGACAGAATTTACAATAAGTAAGTTGACTGACAGGCTCTGTAAAGCATCATTGGAAGTATGTAATATAATTTAAAAGACTACTTCGTACGATAAAAATCGCAATACGTGATTTAGCGCGAACGCACTATCGCGCTACGAGCCGAACGTGACGCATTATCAGAATAATGAGGTTGTTGAATGGGTGACCAAAATCACCTTTATTACTCATTATTTTATTAAGAAGAAAGGTCATGGCCAGTGAAATTACTCTTAGAAAATTTCTCGTTCACTTTTTTAATTATTTTTTATATTTTCTTTTCAAGAAAAATGAAATAAAAAGACACTGTGTCGCAGACGCGGAGACTAAAATTTTTTATTTTATTTTTATTTTTATTTATACACACACAACTATTTTTACAGGTGAACCTTAATACAAAAGTGTAGAACATTAATACTTATTAATAATTATAATTAACAGCCCAAAGTACCCAGACCCAGCACAAATATACATATATCTAACACAAAGATTTATCCCGTGTGAGACAAACTCATACGTCACTGGTTGTGACGTCACAACGTCAAACAAGTCTGACCGCAAACACGAAATATTGTACATTGCACAACCTTCCGCGACGTGGTAATTGGTTACAATGATATTGCAAAATATTGTCTCCTAACAAAATATACCGGTTTACTACCTATACACGCTGCTCTGCGCTGTAGTATATAAGTGCAGCGTTTAATAAGTTGATTTTTAGGGCTCCGTACCCAAAGAGCAAAACGGGACAGTAAGACAGTTGATAATTTCATAGATGATGTATTCCTGTAGCCGCTATAGCAATAAAAAAAATATTTTCCTATACAACAGACATGATTTTTTTGCCGTTTTTTTTATATGCAACTGTGGTGGCCAACAAGCATACGGTCCACCTGATTGTAAGTGGTAACCGTAACCTACAGACATGGTTGTGTTATCTAAGCATAGCAAAGGATGCTATGAAAACACAACTAAATCGTTGTCGACCGTTTAGCGAAGAAACGATGAGTAGAGAATAGGGCAAAGACGGATGATTGAGGGGTAAATGGGCAAAATGGAAAAAGAAAAAAGATGGGTAAATGGGCTAATTACCATTACGCGAGCCGTATGCTTATATGTCAATTTAGTCGTATAAAAATAAAGATGTAGTTATGACTTATTATGAGTCAGAAATCAAATTTGCTGCGATTTTTTCACACATGGCGACAAAACAAAATAATCAGTAAATTTAGTTCTTAGACTTCATACTAGGTGCGCTATTCATTCTCTTTTGAAAATATTTTTACGCTGCTAACTGTTCGTAGAGCTTACATAATTATTTATATCCATACTATACATAAAGCGAAAGAGTTTGATTGTTTGATCGCGCTAATTTCTGGAATAACCAGTCGGATTTGAAAAATTCTACATGAAATTACGCTACGGGTGACGGCAGCAAAGCAGTAGGCAAAGATGCGGGTGAAACCGCGCCGCGGAAAGTTCGTTCTATTGTATAAAGCGACAGAGTTTGTTTGTTTGTTTGAACGCGCTAATCTCTGGCACTACCAGTCGGATTTGAAAAATTCTTGCGTATGATAGCCCAATTCTTGGGGAATGTTATAGGCTGTGTAGCATGACGCTACTGACGACTGGAGCAGAGCAGTAAGCAAAGACGCGGGTGAACCCGCGACGTTGCAAGCTAGTATATAATAATTACGTATGTTAATTTTCCCAACATTAACCTTGGTTTGATTTCTTCATTGTGCAAATCCAACACTGTGTTGAGAATGTCACCACCGAGATTGCAAATCCGCCATAATATATGTGTGTGCCAGTGGCCAGGGGGTTTTGTGTCGAGAGCTGTTTCGTATCTGTGAGTTTGTGTCACATTACACGTGACTTACCAATGGTCGATATTTGGAAACACCTCGCGACGAGCAAGTGGCTTGTCTATACCAATATTATATACATGTAAAGTTTGTGAAGTTGTAGAGGGTAATCTCTGGATCTACTGAACCGATATCGAAATTTTTGCGTTTGAGAGCCCAGTTCTAGGCTATGTTATCATCACGCTACAAGCGATGTGAGCAGAGCAGTAATCCAAGATGTAACTTAGCGCGGCAAGCTAGTAGATGATAAGTGGAAGCCACAAGAAGTTCAGTTGGCTACGATCCCAGCGTCTCCAACTTTCACTGCCATCGAAGACACATTTTTTTTAGTTGTTAATGCTATCTTTTTAGAGTAAGTACTGGATACCATTAATATCCAGAAGGAGTACAATCGTCTGTATAGTTAAAGTTCTATTCCAACAGAGCTGCTTAAACGAAATTCTTAAACGGATTTTTATCTCTCTTATTTTGTCTTTTTTTTATACGACTAAGGTGACAAACAAGCATACATAGCCTGCTGGTAAGCAGTTCCCGTAGCCTATGGACGCTTGCAACACCAGGAGCATCACTAGCGCGTTGCCGACCCTGTTAAAAACCAATTAACTCCTTTCTTGAAGATCTCCATGTTGTAGTCTCTCGAGAAAACCTCGACGGGGTGCTCATTCCACAGTTTTATCGTACCTTATCGTTGCCTCTCCAAACTGCTTGAATATTATTACATCTTATATGAGCTCTTTTTAGACGAACTTTCGCTATATGCTTTATTTTTTTCCTTTCTTTGAAAAAGTCTTCATATTAATCATTTTGCGAGCCTTTAAACTGTTAGGCTGTTTATTAAAATGTTACAAGTAGCCTTCAGCTGTAATGATGGTTCGTGTTCATCCTGCGGTGTGTCAGTGTGTCGGTCTCTGACATGACATGTGTCGGACTGATTACACGCTGTACCGACACTGATGCGTGTAGGTTAGTAAGGGCCAGTAGGCATTTTGTAAAGGAAAACTTTGTGTTTGTAGTTTTCAAGCAAAAATCTGTTATAGTATTTTTAGCAGGCACCGGAACACCAGCTACTGTTGCGTAGTTGTGCTCCTGGAAAACGAAACGCCCCCCATATCCCCATTTTTTTTTTACAACTTTGGTGGAAACAAGCAAACGGCTTCCCTGATGGTAAATGGTAACCGTAACCTATAGAGATGGCTGTGTTTTGCAAGCATTGCAGAAATGCCATTGTCGACCACGAATAGTGCAGTCAGAGAATCAACTGGATTGCAACCTGTCCAGTTGCTTTTCGGGAGATACGGGTACGCGCGTACCCGTATCTCCCGAAAAGCAACCCCGGCATCTCGAGCCTTCATTATTGCACACCCATACATCCGCGATATGAAGTCCCCGTCTTTCCTTCCCTCTCCTGACTATATGTAGTGGTAGGGTCTAACCTAGACCCGCACGGGTTGGTACCACGATTTTACTTATTTCGGCCGTAATAGCAGTTCAGCTCTGTGTTTCTTGTGTGGTATTTGGAAGTCGTATCACAAAACGTGGCTACCCGTCCTGAATTTTATGCATTGGCTTTTTTTTGGTATTATACCTACAATAATTATAAAATTCAGCTATTAGGCTATGGTAATGGATAGTTACTGCTATTATGTAGGCCGTATTTCCTGCCAACAAATTGTATAAATTGTATAAAAATCAAATATCAAGAAATCACTCAATTAAAATCATTGCTATATTCCACGAAAATCGAAACTACGATCACAACAACCACGAGATGATTAGAACCCGATAAATCACTAACATTGCGACAGTCGAAATAATTTCCGCAAAGCTTAAATAATTATGTAGTAGTTCCGGGTGATTCACAAATGTCACAGTATCACAATTCAATCGTACAGTTCTCACAATTACAATACGTTTGGGAATCCGAATAAATTACCGACTCACGCACTGTCGGATCAAATCATTTGCTTATTATTACATACGTATATTAAGGATCATGCTGATGAGGAAGTAGAACTAGAACCTTCTTCCGTATTGTTTATTAGTTCAACGGTTCAACATATAAATATCTCTCCAATAGTCTCTGACAATGTTTGAATTTGTCATGCTGCCTTAAGCACACGTGGTGCTACAAAATTTCTACTTGGCATGTTAAATATTAATTCCCTAGAAGTTGAGCGTAACTACAGTTTACTAACCTTTGCCTTCTGTGTTCTGAGGGCCGATTCTGACTGTTCTTAACTTGTAGGTCAACTGGTAAGGCTTTATGTTCCTTCTGTACCTAAACATCAACTCGGACCATGAAATAACCAGTTGTTGGCAGTCTCGCCCGCACGCACTGTGGCGCATGCCAATTCGCCACTTGTTCGTGCCCTGGCTATGCTAAACACGCTTCTGACATCAGAAGCACAGTGTGATCTGTTTGCTTCGAGATGGATGAATGTGTGTCGTGATTGAATAAGTTTTTGTGAGATGATAAATGCTATATAGAGCAATAAAAAGGCAATATGTATACCATTTTTAGACTAAGATACTAAATGCAAAGTTTTAAGATTGACTATTTCTTCGATTCCTTGTTCTGCCTCTCGTTTATTTCCTTATCTTGACCAGTAAACCAAGGTAATGCAGAGATAAGCGAAGTAGTGTACCTATATTTACTATCGCAGAACCAGCAGATCAAACCTTATCTGTATGCTCTTCTCTGTATGAGAAGAAGTCTTTGTCCCACAGTATGACATGAATTCCTATTATTATCATGTTTTAATGGTGTCTGTATGTTGTCGCAGGAATGTCGCGGGGCGGTAATACCAGTGCATCATGGAAGGAGGGCGGCAGCTGCGCTTGCTGCTGTGGAAAGACTACCTCATACGGAAAAGGAAATTGGTGAGTAGTTACAGTCTCTATAGATAAAAACTCATATAATACTATATTAATGATGATACAAGACACAAACAGGATCCGATGTTTTGATTTTAAAAGTCGTTCATCCATCTACAAAATGACTGCGTCAAACATTCGTTGAAACATTTTGTTTGCCGTAATAAATCTCTTTGTTCCAGGTGACACTAGCAGGAATACTGTGGGCGTCAGCAGTAATCTTCGCCTTATACATAGTTAGAATAAACGTCGACAATGTTACATTTCCCACGTGTAAGTACTTTGTTTACTAAACACCCAAAGTTCTATAATGTCGATTGGCATACTGCCGCGCCGGTCAAGGCGCAACTACACTAGGTGACATGTCGCAGCGACTTAGCACCCACAATATACGTGCTATGTGTAAATGTCGCAAGCGACATCGCGCGGGACACAATCTTGATTACCTATGTCGAGGGACATAATCAAGACGCTTATCGCTTTGTGTTCCAGGGTTTTGTCGCTCGGGAGTCTGGGTAGGGTGAAATAAACAAATGTCTAGCGACATGGACCTACAAAGTAGCAAATACATGTCACGTAAATTTTGGGTGATATGACTGATATAATACCTATATAATATAATATTTCAACAACTACACACAACGCCATCTAGTAGCATCCAAATTAAGGATATACATACTTAAATACTTTTTTTTTGTAAATACATGTAGCGGCTTGGCGACACATTGTGCTTGCGTTGCAACTCTTTGTGGGAACGTACACACAACCGCAGGGCTCGCCAGTCGTCTCCCCTCAGTCATGTAGTGCACTAGTATTATTATGTATTTATTGTATTAATCTGGTACCAGTAAAGTATAGTATGGTTTTATCATGAAGTAATTTATTTATGGAATCCCGCAATACATTAACCCTACCCTACATTGGTGACCCCTGAAAACTGGACACGGAGCCTTCAGCTACGAGACAACATGGACACAACGGAGATATCGTGGTCCTGAAGCACGTGGCTACACGTGTATGAAATGGAGACGACTCGCCCTATTTGCTGAGATCAACAATACTTATACAGCTTACACATGAAGACCTAACATGACTTCCGTCGAATACAAAGTAAGATGCAGACTCTCAGCTTATATATATAGTTGTCTTTTAAGCGAAACTAAATTAGCGAATAAGACAGACTATCGGAGAGCACGAGCTACATGGGATGTCAAGGTGAAACATAAAGTATAATTTTGTTATTCTTGGGTGCGACGTTTTCCACATCAAGAAGGATACCTGAGAGGATAGAGAAGAAGGCACGGGACATGCGGCGGCATTCGCGCGTATAGCGTACCACACACAGCAGCGAGGCAGAATACCGCACCGAGGTTGGATGGCGCACCCTGTCGATCTTCTCCAGCGCCCCATTGCTCAAGGGGAACGTTGCTCGAAGTGAAATTCTTGTGAAAGTTTGTTCCTACTTGCTTATTATTGTGTATTTTGAATTAGAGGTTTTAGTGTTTACCCTTAGTCATGCAAAGGGTCAAAATTTATTATAACATGATGGTAATAGGTATTGTTAAAATTCATTTAATTCTACAGTGTTTATTTTATGTAGAAGCTATCAAATAATATCTTAGAAGTATGCATCTTGTTGACGCTGCATTTGTGTTGTTCTATGTAACTCGGTAATATGAGACCTATAGTAACGATAAGCGTACGAATGTAATAATTGTAAGGTGATGAAACTTCTATTGTACCTACCTATTGTATTTTGTTATTGTACTGTATTTTGCGACATTTTTGTAAATTATGTATGACTATATTCCTTTAAAATTTTGTGACAAATATTTTGTAAAAGGGGGGGAATGATGTAGCGGCTTGGCGACACATTGTGCTTGCGTTGCAACTCTGTGTGGGAACGTACACACAACCGCAGGGCTCGCCAGTCGTCTCCCCTCAGTCATGTAGTGCACTAGTATTATTATGTATTTATTGTATTAATCTGGTACCAGTAAAGTATAGTATGGTTTTATCATGAAGTCATTTATTTATGGAATCCCGCAATACATTAACCATACAATACATATAATTATATTAGATATACCTAAATAGGAACACCCAGACCAATTCAAATATACATGTTCAGGCACACAAATATTTGCACTGAGCGGGAATCGAACCCGCGACCTCTGCGTGGCAGTCCATACACATTACCACCGAACCACAAAACAGTCAAAAATATGTCGCCGCGACATGTGGTCTACTGTAGTTGCGCCTTTGATCGTTACGCACGCATACGACAACTTACGAGTTCTAGTTATGCTATCAATGCAGTGCGTTCTTGCACTCTAAGATACTAATCAGCACCAATAGACTTAGACCAATAGACTATCCAGCATAATTATTGCAAAAAAAAACTTCAACAAAAAAGGAATACCTGGTAAATATAAAATAAAAAAATAAAAAAATTTAATTGGTTTGCTGTTGCTGCACTTTTGAGTTAAGCTCGCCTTTGTACATGATATTTCTTACCAATTATGTAATATGTTCTATGTGTGTACAATAAAGAATAAACGAATAAACGAATACCCACTATGTAGTTAACTTTATGATTAGTATATTTTGGACAGGCATTGTCCGGCGCATTACTTATTCAAACTTTTAGTTTCACCCGACGTGCATTGCATGTAAGTAACAAAGCAGTAACTCTGATTTCAATTTCGAAAGCAAAGAATAAAGGTAAGTAAATATACCATCTTATCGACGCATGCTGCGGGAACTCAATGCACTGACAAAATGATTATGTTTCATTTTAATTTTGGCTAAAAGTCGTGACATCGACAAATATTCACTTTGTTTGTTTTTCCGTTGTTTTCATGAAAAATAAACATTAACGCTTATTATTAAATTTGAAGAAGTAGGCCTTGAGGCCAAATTTATTGTGCGTTTATAAATTGTATGTGTTATACCTAATACTGTTATTAAATTATACCGTAGTGTTACTACGCTAGTGTATTAGGTAATATTTATATAACAACTGCAAGTATATGTAAATATTGCAGTTCTGTGTTGTCGAAAACCAGCCAGCTGACATTTTTGACAATGTTCAAGGTATACCACTAACAATGTCCACGTTTTAAATATGCATCACTATTATAAAATTGTTTTCATAATATTATATCTTATCGATTCCCACCCAGGACAAACCTTTGTGTGATGAGCATGATTGTTTGTTCTGTGTCTGGGTGTAATTTATCTATAATATGTATGTATTTACAAAAAAAAAGTATATAAGTAGTATATCAGTTGTTTAGTACCCATAACACAAGCAAATATAATTGCTTAATTTGGGGCTAAATGGCGCTGTGTGCATGTGGTAGAATATTATATTATAATTATTATGCAGAATGTTAATTAACAATAGATACATACAATTATTGATACAAAATACCCAAAATATCTGCTTACTCCTGCCGAGTGTGAATGCCACAGATGAAAGAACATTGTGGATGCAAATGACACAGGACTCGTTTACTTAGTGTAAGAGACAAACAAAGGAAAATATACGAGTACAGCCATTAGGATCGTTTTTTTTTTAATTATTTTACAAATACTTATACTTACTGTACTTTTTTACATATTCAACATTACCCGCATCTTAACTCCAATGTTGATCCTCTCGTAACGTGAACATTGCTGCAGGTGGTTACCCTGCGCGTGCGCTACCTAGCGCGGGCATGGTGCCATTCCTGCAGTCCTTCCTGTGCTCCGTCAACAACGAGTGTTCGCCACTCGACCAGTTCGACGAGATCCCTACTTACGAACAATCCAAGTAAGTTTAAGAGTTGTGTTCTTTCCGTAAATCATCGTTCTTGGAATACACGGCAAGTTCTAAGCCTCTGTTAAATTTGAAAGTTTCGCGTTTACATGAGATAGTGGCAAAATATCATCTAACATAACATTTGTTACCGGTTGAATGATTTTCCTGCCACTTTCTATGACGTCCTATAATGAGGCCTGTATTCAGCAGTTAATATATCTTGACTAAAATAATGAGAGGCTGAAGAAAAAATGATTAAAAAGATCGAATAGAAGTTTGTGCACATTTGGCATCTAATGTATGAAAGTGAAAATATCACATTGTTGCCTAAAGTAGGCTTTTAAATTCCTCCTATCATTTCTAGATTGACGCAGCTGATGCATCGACTGAGTCCTATCCTGAACGAGTCTACTCTTGACGTGGCTTCGTCAGTTCCCGATGCCCTTAAGTTGCTGTCTACCCTGGCTGACGTCGTGGACGAGCCCACCTTCGTGGAGATCAGCAGTGAGTGTATTTACATATTAATCACCATTATCATCAAAACATCTCGTTGTGTTATTGTCCCACTGCAGAAAAAGCCTCTTCTTTTAGAGGTGTGAGCCCAGTTTTCCTCACAATATTTACTTTCACCATAAGTCAGTAATATCATCAATAAGTACCTCACTTAAATTGTATTGTTAATTATGCTGTTTTGAATTAATTGACATGTTTTTGTATTACAGTACAGTTGTAGTTCATAAGAGACGAGTCTGTAAATTTTTTCACTGTTGATTTGTGCTTTTATAAATTGTTAAAGCAATATCTGTAGGTTTGCAAAATTAAGAGCGTTTATTGTCGCGATGGATAACAGTTTTCTAAAATATGTAGAACCCTTAGCAATTGTAAAACACGTTAAAACATCTTTAACTGTAGTACTATGACACTTATGATTCGATATTTGCAGAAAACGGCCTCCACGTGAGCGACCTGTTCACAAAACCCTCGAGGGTGAAGAGGTTCGTGCAGGATCAGCTGGGGCTGAGCAACGACGTGGCAGACAGCGTCATGGACGCCGAGATTAACTTCCAAGGTGTAAGTCTGTTTACCATACATATCGATTAAAAAAGTAAATAAATACTTGTTGAGTAAAAATTGCAGTTTGAAGATGATATCTTTTTTCTCTTAAAAATAGGTATATAGATATTAGTTTTCATACTAATACTTTTATACATACTTACGAGTTACTAGTACGCTTGTCGTTTGGTGAGTGTAAACGTCAAAGGCTAAATTATCTTTTATTTTGCTAACCATCACGATTTACCATAGCAGTATATAGGCAAAACATTTGTACTTTCAAATCATTGTTCTGCAATCTTTAGAAATCACAACTATGTCCCTGTAATTGAACACAATAGCGGTAAACAATTTTTAAGTTATTTCTTAACTTTTTACTTTCCTAAAAATGCGTGGCATATTATACATCATTATTTTCACTAAGGATTAAGCAACGGAGTGAATAACGCTCATATTGTCGTACCTCGAGTAGGTACCTACAACGTAATACCTATATATTAATGTGCTTGCCTTTGATTAGCCCAGACCCAGAGTCTGGAATTGTGCCAAGTACCTAAATTGGAACAGGCTCGCCTCTGTTACATGGCTAGCGAAATAAGTTTTATACCTATCTACAGCTGTGCTTACCCCTTTAGTACCCCGTAGTACATTGTGCAGTTTATTTACACGTCTCTAACGTTTCTTATTGTTTTTGATACGTATCTATGAGTGACGCATGCGGAGGCTGTAGACATTGTAATTATATTTCATTAACACATCCGGACTTTAAACAATTTATTACAATACTATAGCTTGCCGCGGCGCAGTGTCACCCGTGTCTTTGCTTACTGCTCTGCTCACATCGCCAGTAGCGTGATGTTACATAGCCTATAACCTTTGTCAACAACTGGGCTATCTTACGCAAAATAAATTATTCAAATTCGACTGGTAGTTGCAGAGATTAGCGCGTTCAAACAAACAAACACTTCTGCTTTATATAATAGTATAGATTTAGAAGTCCATTGCCATTCCATATTCCGCTGTTGTCTACCTCTCATAATCAGATACGTAAATGAGATGCGGGTACTTTTATGCAACTATTTAGCGATAACACAGACTTAAATATCAATCGGAATGTGCGTCCATTGTAATGTGTTAATAGCCCGTCATGGTGGTGCTTATGAAGAGAGTGTTATGTCCTAACCATTAGTTATTAATATATTTAGGGCATATGGAGAATGAAATTAATGACAGCGATCTTTTGTTATACAGAATTTGATGATAGCTACTCACGAGAGTACCTACCTACTAAATAATTTTCAAATCTTTTAAATTCTCCAACTTTGCTACTACAAAATGCATGTATTTATATCTATAGGTACTAATTATATTATGAGTTATATAAGAGAGTTATAAAGTTAAAGAGTGTTTGCTTAAACGCGGCAATCTCTGGTAAACGCGCTAATACTGGTATGTATACCAGTCGGATATGAACAATGATTTACGTATTTTAAAGTACAATTCTTGAGGAAGTCTATAACTTCAAACTAAAAGCCAAGGCAGTAGAGGCCGTAATGAAAGATGTGTATTAACGCGAGTGAAACCGGACTTCGGACAGCTAGTCTTATATCCACTATCTCCATTGTCATATTAAGCCTATCTTGGTAAAATATTTTCAAAGTTAAAGTCAAATTCAAAATTATATATTCACATAGATTAATTAAATTAACACTTATGAATGTTAAAGTTACAAAATGTCAACCAATTAACCTACAGCCAGTTTGCTGCATTTAAATCTAAACTAGTTTATTTTCTGTTCCCAGCTGCTAAAGGGCTCCATGAACAGATGCAGTGCTGACTCATTGTCAGAAACGTTGGTGATGAAGAACCCTGAACACCTGAAGGTTCTGGTGGAGAAACTGTGCGGCAAGTCCATGGATGAGCTGCAGAAGATTGTTATTGATGTGCTGTTTGAAGTGAATTATAGTAAATATATGACTATGGTGAGTGAAGCTTTTAGAAGATATTTATTTATATAAGCAATTTTATACTTATGTATCTATTAATAATATATAAATAATAATTATACTCAATGGTTTAATGTTTCGGAAAGTGACAACCACAGAAATAAGTACAACTTAATGATCTTATATACTTACTGAATTCAATAATTTTTCGTTCTTTTTTTACTGTTCTCTTTCCCTCACGCTCATAGTCATAATTAATGTCATTATCATTACCGCCCTCGTCATCCGCAACTTTCATTTACCATTTACTGCATACCCCACTCAAAACAATAAACAACTCTTAAACTCAAACTCAAAGCATTATGTCATTTTGATCATAATTGCTTATGAAAAGTCAAAATAACATGAAGTCAGCTAATTAACCTACAGCCAGTTCGCTGACGAGGTAGAGCTGTGAGAAGAACTGGCAACAAACTCACGCCACTCTTTTCAATCGCCAGATAATTACAGTTTTTATATGAGTTACAATTTTAACACTCAACGCAACCAAAGAACCATACAAAGTAATTATTACAAATCAACCAATCAATAAAATTACAAAGATAAAAAAAGTTCTCTGTTTCAGTTAGGCGACATGTATTACAAATTATCTGGAGACAAAAGGATCTCGACTCTAGGTGACATGTTGACGGCTGTGCTTCGTATGATAAAGCTCGACAGCTTCCTGCCTCCGGAGCTGGTCTCCATCTTCAACGGAAGAAAGGTCGACTTCAGTTATATGCAATTGAACTTGTAAGTACAATACCTTCATATTGACTATACACTATTGTTTTTAGCAACGTATTTATATGTAGTATAAAAGTAATGATAAAAGTCCTTAACCTTTAAGTAGCATTTATAATTAATAAATAAAATAAATAAAATATAATTTATTGCCAAGTAATAATAATACAAATAATATACATCCTGTAGTCCCACACTAGGCAAAGCCTTTCCTGTGGGTACCTGATACGATTACAATATTGTTTTTCTTTTTTGCTCGGTTAACATCGTTTATAGTAATTTTATAGTACAAACCAAACTTAAAATTAAACTTATCAATACTTCAGCATTCCAAAACTTAATTTAAATAAAATAGTATGTATAAGGAAAATAAGGGGTATTGTAATATATTATAAATATAAATATAAGTTGATAAATATATATGTTTATTTATATAAATGTTAATAATAGCAGTAGGTCAGTTATGAAAGGTGTACTAAAAGATCTTCAGTTTCGTCATACGAAAGGGAGATGAGCCATTCTGTCACAATAGACTTCGCTTCTTTCACTGAGCAGTGTTTTATATCACATGCACTAGCTACTCTATTATAAATAAAGCTGTCTTTGAATGGGCTAAAACGTCTGGCGAAACATGTACGCACAGTGGGAAGAGGTATTTTGTAGACACGTCGTTTAAGTAAATCGATGTAGTCCTCTGAGTTTATGACTTTTTTGTGTACGGTGAATGATTTTAATATAAATAATTGGTGTACATTTAATAACCTACTTTCTTTGTATAATTTGTTGGTCGAGTATCGGAAAGGCTTTTTGAGCATTGTTTTAATTACGGACCGCTGTGCTCTTTCAGCTTGTATCATGGTGGTTTTTAAGGAGGATCCCCAGCAGGCTATACAGTACATTAGTAATGACTGGCTCAGAGCAAGATATACAGATTTTAGTATGTCTATCGATACTGAAGAACGAAGTAGTTTTAATATATTTGCTGTTTTCCTTACTCGACTTGACAGAGAGTTTATATGAGCTTTGAAGTTTAGGTTTTGGTCTAATACTATGCCAAGGTATTTAATCGTATCTGTTTTTGTTAGTTTTTCGCAGTTACATATCTGACTCGGATTGGGACACTCGTGTACTTTTATGGCTAAATCAGTCTGTGGAGCTGAAGCGGCGGTTTTATGAAAGCAAATATATTTAGTCTTTTTAGCGTTAAGAGTAAGCAAGTTATGTTGCAGCCATATAGTCACTTTCTTCATCCCAATGTCAGCATTCATAAGCGCCTCCGGCCAAGTAGGGCCATGGTATACAATGGCAGTGTCATCCGCATAGCATATAACTTCCGCATCGACACAGTCAGTTGTTTAGTACCCATAACACAAGCAAATATAATTGCTTAATTTGGGGCTAGATGGCGCTGTGTGAATGTGTGTGTGAGTCTTGTATATCATTTATGTACATGATGAATAACGTTGGTCCCAAGATACTGCCCTGTGGAACGCCAAAATTAGTGGTTCTTATTTCGCTTTCACAGCTACCTACTCTAACGCATTGTTGTCTTTCCATTAGATAACTTTTGAACCAACTTAAGGCTATTCCTCTAATTCCAAAATAGTTATCTAACTTCCTCGTTAAAATTGGAATTGACACCGTATCAAAGGCTTTTGCCAGGTCTAGAAAAATGCCTATGCTAGCCTTATTTTCATCTAGATGCCCTGATATCATTGATGTCAAAAGTGTGACAGCTTGTTCCGTCGACTTACCGCTTCTAAATCCAAACTGATTGGGTGAAATAAGATTATTCATTTCAATGTATCTGATAAGCCTCTTGTTCATAATCTTCTCCAGTAATTTTGAGAAGGCTGTCAGAAGTGAGATCGGACGGTAGTTTTCTGCACAGTTTTTAGGACCATCTTTGTGGATTGGCGTTACAGATGCTATTTTCCACATGTCGGGGAAGGTGCCTGTTTCTAAACTAATGTTAAAAATTGCGCTTAATGGACGTATGATAGCGTGTCTGATCTCTTTTAAGAGATGGTTATTAACACAATCTATGCCAGGTGCTTTCTCATTTTGTAGTGACAGTATTAGTGACTCAACCTCACCTTCGTCTGTTGGTTGAAGAAAGAAGGAGTTTTGTATTTGCTTGTAGCCAAGTTTTGCTGCCAATGTGTCTTGGGTTAAATTTAGCCTATTGAGAGTATTGTCTGCCAGCCTCTGTCCTACAGTGGAGAACGGAACAGCCGGTTACGGAATGTTCGTACTGCTTGGTTTACGTCTCTAGTTCCTAATAAAAAGTGCCAATCCTCTGCCATAAGCTCCTTGCTTATAGCTTCTACGTTCCTTTTTATAGATGTCCTGTTTCGTCGTATTTTCTTTCCGTTGTTAATTGTCAGCCCAACAATTGCCATGTCATGGTCGGTTATGTCAGAAGAGCATACTACACCAACCACCTTCTGAAAAGTGTTTACAAAGATGTGGTCTAAACACGCGTCGCCCCTTGTTGGATTAATTATTGCTGGGTAGAGTCCATGCTCTGCCGTAAGGCATAAGTACTCTAAGTCTTGGTTACTACTGGTGGAAAGTAGGTTTATATTTAGATCGCCTGCCATAATCATAGTCGTGTTTTTATTTGAGTTTGCCTGTAAGATTTGGTCAAGGGAGGATAAAAATTTATGTGTATTTTTAAAGGACGGAGGGCGGTATATACCTAAGATAGTAATTCCATCAGAGAAAGTCATTTGTAAACAGTTAGCATCATCAATATCTGGTTCTGTTACGCAAACACTTAGTGTATCTTTGACGTATACCACAATTCCACTGTTTTGATTAATTTCCTTTTTTGTATTGAATGCATTATATGATGCCATATGTGGTATGACAGTAAGTTCGTCGAGCCAGCACTCGGTTAAGATAAGTACATCGAAAGGTACACCAAATCTTGCCATATGTACAGTAAAGTTATTAAAGTTTTTACTTAAGCTCCTTATATTAAAGGTAAGAATTTTAAAGTTGTAGTTTGTTGCAATTGCTGTTAGGATTTGTTCAGGCGCTTGTATTGTGGAGCAGTTTATAGAAATTGAGTCCAACTTATCACTTATAGTGTTATTATCCATAGGTAGTGAGTACATACGTCACAGTAAATTCAATTGAATTTAAGCTTGACAATATTTTAATACTAACATAATTTCCGTATATAATGTATGTTATCTGTTTCAATCGTAGATCAACTATATACCTAATGTTTAACTTTTCGTGTTTAGACAGGGAGTGAGTGGTCTTTTCTTTTCGTATTAAAACTAGTTATATTGCTCTTGAATTTATTATAATTATACAAAACAAGAACTACCGTGTTGCATTAATATTATAAATTAATATGGATATGATATAATGCATGTATGCAATAGGTCATGCTTGCTTCTGTGATTTCCTTATATTAGTGTAATGTGTTTAATTCAAAGTTATTCTTGAGTAAATAGAAAACTTGAATAACAGGTGAACATCGAAACATCAATATTTATTTAATCGTTTCAAAACTAATGTTAGCAAAAGCTATTGGCAACTTTTATTATATAAATATACTATACATAGTTTCACATCTTTTTCACCGAAGTGGTGGGCAGAAGTTTGGGGAGAAAGCCAATTTTTATCAGACCGACCCTACCTGGTGATCAAACCCGAGACAACACTAAACCACAGAGCCAGTTTATGTTATTATGTTCGAAATACTAATAATATAATTTTTAATTTCAGAATACCAAAGTTTTTAGATCAATTTAAATCAACGTTTAAAGACACTCAGTCTTATAGCCTGCTTCGAGACTTCGCGGACGGTATAGTCGCAGGTCTCAAGTATATCGACAAGCTCTTCGTAAGAATCAGGTCTAAAAGTGATGAAAACAATGGCGATGATAATAAAAGTGGATTGAAAACTATATCTAATGTGCTACACCATGTTAGCGATGTTATTAGTGAATCATTGCAACAAGATTCGTCGTTTGATGCTTTTAGTGCGTAAGTGTTACAAGTTATATAACGAAGATATTAAATAAAGCTGAAAAGTTTGATTGTTTGTTTAAACGCGCTAATCTCTAAAACTACCAGTCAGATATAAAAAAATCTTGTTGCATATGATAGCCTAATCCTAGAGGAAGGTTATAGGCTATGTAACATCACGCTACTGGCGACGAAAGCAGAGCAGTAAGCAAAGACGTGGGTGAAACCGCGCCGCGGCAAGCTAGTTGAAGATATGAGGAAAGGAACTGAAATTTTCTTAAATAGTTTACTAGTAATTAGGATTTCAACATAAAAAAAAAACATTTTGATACTGAGTCGTAAATCATAAAGCTTTATTGCTAAAATAATACTTTCTACAATTTTCTTTGTTTTAAATTTTGTAACGAATCACAATAAAAATCGCTTTATTATTAAAACTCTTCACAATCTAATGCATATTTTGATCAATTTCAGTTTTTCTCAAATCACCAACTTTATAATTAAGTTTGTGGACGAAAAGACAAAACACGACGTATTATTTTACTCGACTCTGTTAGCCAAGCTGGTCGAGAGTGCACAGAGAGTGATACATATCAATTTGCATATTGAAGAGTTGGCCTACAATACTACCTTGAGGCATCCCGAGGCTGTGAAAGTGTTACTAGAGCTGAAACCTGAAGTTATCGGCAAAGCTTTCGATGCATTGGCTGACGCTCACAGAACACAGGTATTTCAATTGTATTCAATACTTAAATATGTTGTTTTTGTTGTGACATATTTAATGTGATCACTCTTAAACGCTTTTGACTGTAACATTATTACTTTACAAGCGATGTTTCATATGCTTCATTTTATCTAGCATTAGCTAATATTTTCGATTATATTTCAAAAGTCAGATAAAAAGTTGTAAGATAATTATTTTACAACATTTTATTTGGAGATGCATTTACGTACTTGTAGGTAAATGTATAGTTTTTCTATGATTACGTATTTGTCAAATCATGAAAGTCATTAACTTGCTAGTTCAATTACCCCTAAACTTTAACTTTACCTGTACGAGCCGTGGTCTTCCTCGGTATTTATCTAACAATTTAAGCTAACAATGTTTGTATCTATAAATATAATATTGTATATTATAAAAGTAATTACAACATATTATTTTTCAGGTATTAACATCAAAAATCAATGCTCCCGAAAAAGTATTTTGTGATGTGAAGCAACTGAAAGTTTTCTTCGACATATCTGACCCACAAGAACTAGCACTGATTAAGAAACAATTGTGTACCGATGCGTGGAAGAGCTATATAAACGATATGATACGATTAATTGGTGTTTTTGAAGTCAAGAATAATGTAAGTTCAAATAAAACACGAATATTTCAATTGACATTTGTTTGACTGTCGGATTCTGTTGGTAATTGTCTTACAAAGAAAATCGAGAGGGTACTAGTATATTTACCATACTTGATTTTTTTTTCATTATTTCGGTCTAATGTCGCTACTTCTGTTAATTAATATGAATTTAAGAGGCAGAATTAAGTTTAACTTAATATTGACTGATGTTTGAATATTTGGGGAATAAACGTCTTGGAGTCGGCGCAAAAGCGTTTAACAGTCGGCTTCCCGCAGAGCACCAAACTTTTTTGACTTCTTTCTCATTAGTGGTGCAACTTCAACCTTGATGTTACAGCCAGGTTCAGATCTTAGCATTCCAGTTTTGACTCTTATAAACGGAGTAATCTACTTAAAATAATACGCAATAACGTAATATTTCATCAAATTGCCTATCTTTAATTTTGTAGATCAACCGCTTGGCCTCGCTTCTAATCCAAGAAACCCTAGGAAAGGACACGAGCAGTCAGCTGTACTCCGTCGAGCAGGACTTCAAGATCCTCAGGAACTTTACTGATGCTCTCATGAAGATGAACAAGGAATACAAACCCGATCTGGACTGGACGACACTATTCAACGTTAGCTCCAACTCCGAGCTGATGCAGATGTTTGAAAAGAAAGGACACCTTGGGAAGCTGATGCTGTTAGTTGGATTTTTAGTATATTTTCTTTATTCATTAGTTCTTTTAATGTTGTTCGTCCATGGTGCCTTCCTTTAATACTTAGACCAAAATCCTGTACAGAATAAATGTGTCCCCAGCTTTGCAATAGAGCGAATTAGACATTTTTAGTTCTAACTTCTTTTTACTTGTGATTAAATTCGTTGTGGGGTCCAAGACACAGAAGGTCTAACAGTCCTCGGGTCTTCTGAGTATCAAAGCTTGGTGTTCGTAAGGGTTATTTATTGTCCTTGACGACATTTATCATTTATTGTTTGGAAGGCTAATAATTCAACTCTGCTAGTAGTAATTGTATTTCCCAAATAAACTAAACATAATTTAACATTCCAGCATTGTAGTACATGGAGCACTCGCCAAAGAAGTGGTGCAACAGAACTCTTTACTGGAATTCAAGATATCTCCGTACCTGGACAACGTCATCATATTCACGAGCGCCGTGAACGAACAACTGGCACTCACGCCCGTCGCTGAAACTGAACAAATCAAGGACTCGTACTATGACATACTGAAAACTGTTTTGAAGACTGCGCTTAATGAGAAAAAAGTACCTACATATATTTAATTACTCCTACCCTATTAATATTATAAATGCGAAAGTTTGTGTGTGTGTTTGTTACCACTCAGTGCGTTTAGGCTGAACCGATTTCGATGAAAATTATCTTTTGTATCACGAAAATCGATCTGATTCCTGAGGGAGAACACATTTTAGGCGCGGGCGAAGCTGTGGGTCGCAACTAGCACCTAATATTTTGTATTGGTAGAGGAGCAAATGCTTTGGAGGAGTTCCTACGCTCGCCAACCACCCTGCGAAGTTACTATGGCATATCACATCAGTAGGAACACGTCCGCAGCATATTCGTCTTTTTATTAGTGTCGTCAAAAATCATTTTTCTTTTACATATTTGTTGAAAAAGGTCTAAGGTCCTGCAGTTTACGTCTTCAGGCTGATGTGTGATGAATGTGACGATCTGATGATGTTTGAAACCTTAATATATGAACAATTAAGGCCGGCGCCCACCGACGGTACGGCACGGCGTACTTCGGCATGCCGCGGCACGTCGTTTATCGCCGAGGAGGCACAGATATAACAATTGAACTGTTGCTCCCGCGTCTGAGCCGAAGACACGACGACGTGCCGCTGCGATAATTGTATCGAAGTAAAGTAATATAAATTCTAATCACGATGACATAAGAATAAATTTAACTTGATCTAAAATAAAATCCTTTGCCGTGCCATGCCATCAGTATCTGTATTCTATTAGCAAAAAATTGATAATAACAATACCATATATTTCCCCAGACATATAAATCTTTATCGACTCACGGCCTAGACGTTTTATGCAACGACGTAGAGAATGCCAGCGAATATTTAGAGTTACCCGAAGATATCAGTAAAGCGAAGGTCATCGTGGAAGCGCTTTGTAACGCCACCGTTGCCATAGAGAGGGGACTCGAGCCTGACTCCGCTGTTACTAAAGCTGTAAGTTTTTAATACAATAATAATAAATTTCAACTTAATTTTTTTTCGGGTTGTATAATTATTCTATATTATTTTGAAAGGAAGATAGGTAAAAAATGTTTAAGACAAAATACTTATAGTACGAAATTTTAAAAAAGCAAAGCTAAATTCATTTTAATTTTCTATAAGATGGTGGTACCAACAGAAATTAAATACTCTTTACTCTTTTGTTTGATACTGGCAAGTTACACCGTCATAGAAGTTTAAAAGTTTGAAAATGGAACACGTGTTATTGTTGTTTTATTTTCGCAAAGAATTTAGCGGTACGGTAATTTTTACTTAGTATTAAAATTTTGTTTGTAACAATTACAAATATTTAATGTGTTGTTTGATATAACTAGAAAATGAGATTTAAAGTCTTATGTAAACATTTTGCAATTTTGCAATTGTTAAGTACTACAAAATTGGTGATTAAACACTTGTTTACAAAGTTTACTATAAATATAAACGTGTGTTTAATGTGTAAACTTTTTCGACAATTAACTTGTTTGTATTTTAGAAATAAAATCTCAAAAACATTTTTAAAATAAAATTACAAGTTAAATTAACTAAATAATATTTGTTTTAGATAAAAACTATAGCGACATCGACTACCCCAGTAGTATCCATAGACTGGAACCGACTTATAAACAATTTAAAGACCCTCTACCTGAAGCTAGACTCTGAGTATCCATACTTGTTCGATTACTCCCACTATGGCATGGATGAGGAGATGCAGAAGGAAGTGGATCTGTTGTTTGTGGAGGCTAAGGAGTTCTGGTTTGGAGTTAAAAACTTTGAGAGGAGCTTCCATTTAGGGTATGTTTTTTAAGTATTTTTATTTATTGGAAACTTTATACAATATACTGTAAGCGGCTTTAAAGCTAGTCGAGTCTGTAGTACTTTAAATAATAATAAAAACTTTTCGATTTTAGCAATAAAAATTGTTGGGTCTTTTACTATGGACACAATCTATTTCTTACAAGTGTTGTTCTTCGAAGTTAAGATGGGTGGGAATTCTCAAATAAAATACCGAATACAGGGCACATTATATTTACTCTATACTTTTACATGTCTCACGGTACAAATTCGGGGACACTACTGACTAAGTAGAGAACGAGGGAACGACTGAGCGAACGCTTCATAGGCAAAATAATTAAAACTTTAAAACTGAAGGTCAACTGACGTAATCCCACAAAAATCTTTTCTGTAAGTATTACCTAATTTTAATGTTAATTTAACTTTCAGTCTAAAACTAGCTATTCGTTTCCTGGATCTGCTGGACTACGCCATGTTTGGTGTCCAAGGTGACTTCTGGTTGAAGATCAAGTATGTCATCACCATCACAGCTGGACCTATCACTGTGTTTGACGAGTGCTCGCAGTTGGTGTCAGGTAACACATTAAATTATCTTTTCATTATACAAAACAATTACTAATTTCCTCTGTTTGGGTTGATGGGTCTAAAACCTATGTAGTACAAAATTGTAAGACGATTTATACACTGCCCCGCATCACGCTGAGGGGTGCGTGGCGAAGCAACATCAACACCGCGCGTGTGCGTTTGCAGTGTGTTGCACCACGCGTGATTTGTATTTAAACAGAGATACAAACAATGCAAGAACAGGGGCAGTGTGTGATTCGTTTCAATGCGTCTAGTTATTCAATTAGTCACAATGAATGCGCGACTCGTGAAGGCATAAGCTATATACTTAATATATAAAGTTGAAGAGTTTATTTGTTTGTTTGAAGGCTCTAATCTCCGCAACTACCAGTCTGATTTAAATGATTCTTTTTGCGAATGATAGCCCAGTTCTTGAGGAAGTTTATAAGCTATGTAGCATCACGCTATGACCCACAAGAGCGGAGTAATATGATGTAATCTAACGCCAATAAAACCTACCAGACTGCTAGTGACATGATGACCACCATATTTATATTGCAGCGTTACTTACGAACCGCACGTACAGCAGCGACCTGCCCCCCACCACAGTGTCGGCTCTGCGCGACATCATGCCCAAGATCCCACAGCTGATGGTGGACGCTGCAAACATCATCGTCAGGGATGACACCAATGTATGTACAAAATTTATTTTATTAATAAATGATTGTACAACTTTAACAATGCTACGTAGCAGTGGCGAAGCGTCCATATAACACGATTCCTGCCGGCTTCCCTTTTAAAATATGCCCTGACTTCCTTATACCTATCACTGCTTGAGTGTCTACTCAAAGTCTAACTGGCCTTCCGAAACTCGAAGGTATTTTAGTCCCACCGGCTTCCCTCCTCGGAAAAGTGACTCTTCGCTACTGCTACGTAGTATAACATACATACATAACTTCACTACTCCTATTAATGGGGTTAGCAGAGACTATAGAACGAGAAATTTTACCTCTTCAACATTCATTAATCATTTTATACACACACGTCGGTTACGGGTGCTTGTAATTATCCCCTATGTCAACACATCACCTATTTGGTCCGCGTATGTTCGTCTAGGGCGACCCCTACCAACTTTGCCAGGCATTTCCGCTCCATAAAACCCAGACACAGAACAAACAATCATGCTCATCACACAAAGGTTAGTCCTGGGTGGGAATCGAACCCACGACCTCCGGCTCAGCAGTCAGGGTCACTAACCACTAGACCAACAGGCTAGTCATTATTAGTATAATGGGAAACTTATTCATTAACTAGCGATCCGTTCCAAGATGTTTACGACAAAATTCTCGAATTTTATCCCATGTTTTATACATAAGCATAAAACTTCTGATAGAAATTCTCTTGGTGATAGTGAAAACTGCATTAAAATAGGTTACTTAGCTTATAATAACTTAGCGAAGAAACAAGAAGAAAATATATTATTAAAAAAAAGTCAGACTGCCTAAAACAAACCGAATATTACGGTAGTAGATCCACGCTGATTTCAGCATGAATGGGCCAGATCGTCCGGGGAAGTACTACCCTCTCATAGAAGATCGACGTAAGAGTAGTAGTATCCGTACTACTGCGTTTCTTTCGGTAAGTGAGAGCGTCGGAGGCCCAATCTCCCCCCTTTCCTTTTTCCTCACCTGCCTCATTCCCTTCCCCTAACCCCATTCCCAGCAGCCATATTGGAGGCCACCATACCAGCAGTTTAGGAAGATGGCTTTTGGTATAGTGGCCGCCACTTCTAGATTCCACTGACTGCTTACCATCAGGCGGGTGGAGTCACTTTGGTAGGCTATAATATAAAAAAAATATAAAAAAAATAGAAAGAAATCAAAGAAAAAAATTTTTCGTACTGACGCTAGATTAAAGTGTGTGTGTGGTGTAGGTTAATTGGCTGACATTTTGTACACTTTTAACGTTCATTAGTGTTAATTTAATTAACCTATATGAATAAATGATTTTGACTTTGACTATATACTACATGTCACTCCCACAATTATTACAAATCTAATGACGCCTCATAAGTTAAAATCCATTAAGTAATTTAGGCTGTAGATCGTGTCAAAGAAATAGACATACGTACAAACATACATACATACACACATACATACATTCAGACAAGATCAACTTTCATTCATCAGAAAACAGATCCAGTCCATGACTTGACGCCAGCAGAGCGTTGAGTCCCTTTAACATACGCGGTACTGGAGACATGGAACGCGCAACCGTGCGACAGCGTGGTACCGCAAACAAAGGATGCTGCCTGCCTCTGTTGTAATTATCGGGCACAAAAACATAAATTTTCTCCAAAAACATTACTCTCCTTGACCTCGGCAGTCGGGCAAAAAAGGCGATTTTTTGCTCAGTGCCGCTTTGGCAGTACGTGAATTATTGCGAATGCAAATTATGTTCCAGAAATATTTTGTTCTGAGTTCGAGTGTTTTTGAGTGCATTAATTGTGTATTAGTCCCCCCCCCCCCCACAACAAGGTGTTTAAAACTTTTCTTGTCATATTTCAGATAGAGCCAATAATATCGCTACTAAACTCGGATACTCCGTGGCCTTGTGCCGTGGACAGTCTATCGGACCTCCTGGCTTTATCACCGAGCTCGAAGGTCGCCGTGAGGGGTGTGGAGACCATCCTCTGCATGAACAAGGACTTCCAGGACGAGTGGACACAGTATCTGGCGATGAAGAATGTTTCTTTGCCGGTAAGTCATTGAGAAGTGGCTGTTTTTTAGGCCCAATATCCCCCTTTTCCTTTTTACTCACCATCTCGTATCTAACTAAATCTGTGCTGTAAACTGTGTGTGATTGAATCTTCCCATTGCGATATGCGAAGCCGAATGACAGAGACTTCTAATAGACCTAATTCAAAAAGTCGCCGTATTCAAATTTTTTCGCTTGCAGACCAAATCAACAATCAAAGCATCATGGAACAGAACCGACTATCCACCACATTTGTTCCTCAAGTTGTCCTCCTCCATGGACTCTGTAATCGACGATGTGGGGCTACTCCGTGGTCTCCTGGACTATATGGTGCAGGACAGGACCGATGGGATCCTTGGAGTTAAGGAGGCGTGGGAGTACGCTATGAAGGCTGTTAAAGCTGCGGATAGACATGTTGTGTTGAAGTAAGTGACTGAAAGATACGTTAATAGCTTTCCGCGGCGCGGTTTCACCCGCGTCTTTGCTTACTACTCTGCTCCTGTCGCTAATAGCGTGATGCTGTATAGCCTATAACCTTCCTCAAGAATTGGGCTATCATACGCAAAAAGAATGATTCAAATCCGACTGGTAGTTCGAGAGATTAACGCGTTCAAACAAATAGTATAAATAGTCGGTGTTTCAACTTTGATATTGCTATTCAGGATTTTATACTTATCTATGTTTTACACTTCTTTATAGAAAAATGTTTGCGAAGATGGACATAGTCCTCAACTCAGTAGATACACCGACTTCCTTCACCAACATGTCGTCCAGCCGGCTGTGGCAGCAGTTCACTGACTGTAGCGAGGAGGGCATCGACGAGGACTGCCGAAGAATGGGGAGGAAGGCGGGGAAGTACTTCCTCACCACCTTCTCCGTCATACTGGAGAATATTGCGGATGATCTGTTGACGTATTTCCGGGAAGTTAATGGTGAGTTCTGAGGTTTGTCTCAATAATATGTCACACAAATGTGATTTGTCATGAATTTCTTACTTTAGTTTGTATATTACTGATTTACGATGAGAAAAAATATCATCCAGAAACTTTATTAAACTTCATAAGTCTGAAATTTGTCACTTGCGCTGAATATATCTGTTTAACATGAGGATTAGAAAACTATTCCACCTCACCTTGTGCAGCATGACTTCCTTGATTTGTTTATACTAATGGAACGATAAAATTATGTCAGCATACTTAGGTATCACACCATATACCTCCAACCAAAGGATAGTTCCTCCTTGCAGGCTGGTGATCATGCCTGGCTGGCTACTGCTCGACAGTTGCTAGTCATATACAGAGTGTATACGACGGTATGACCTTAAATGCAATTACGTATAGTATGTGACATTATAAAGCGAGACAAAAAAAATCTACTAAATATCTTCAATAGTTTAGACACAGGACAAATTTTTTAATTTCTTTAATTCTAAATTAACACTATGTAAGTACGTCAAACGGTCACTGACTTAAGTCATAATCCACGTCGAAGGATAAACTTTGCCGTTCATTACAGTTCAGTGAACTTGTCATAATAAAATGGTGTATTACTTCGTTACTATTAAAATATTATTTATTTTGTTAGAAAATTTCAAATTTTTGTTTTTCGTCAAATTACTTTTGTGATTAATTAGAAATCATTATATGGGCTAGTAACACCTGCCTTTTCATTTAATGTCAAACCGTCGTATACACTCTGTATAGTTAGTCTGTGTGAGAATGTTGATATCGCGATTCAGGCCTGCATACATCTTGTATGGAAGTGAATAGCAGTTGTTGATAGCGCCATCTTTGTTTTCTATGCTGTAAACTCGTAGTCGTCGTCTTCACTTGGATTTTCTCTGTGTGTCATCATTGGCCAGATAGATGACGCCACAGGTGAAATATTTGTAAAAACGAACGCGATATTCACCGTCATGTCTCACAGTCTAAATTAACTAATAGAAACCTTTACTAGATAGATTGATTACGCTAGTAAAGTATAATAATAATAATAATATTCTATAATAATATTCTACCACATTCACACAGCGCCATCTAGCCCCAAATTAAGCAATTATATTTGCTTGTGTTATGGGTACTAAACAACTGATATTCTACTTATATACATTTTTTTTTTGTAAATACATACATATTATAGATAAATTACACCCAGACACAGAACAAACAATCATGCTCATCACACAAAGGTTTATCCTGGGTGGGAATCGAACCCACGACCTCCGGCTTAGCAGTCAGGGTCACTAACCACTAGACCAACAGGCCAGTATGTCTATATATGTATGTATAGTTGACCTTAAAATTGCTTTACCACCTTAAGAGTAAATCTCGTTTGCGTATCACAAGCAAATATGTAGTCTACTATACATATGTATATAAATTGCTAGTGGGTCGTCACTTCTGGAAACTAACTACATGCCACACTATTTCCAGAGCCTAACGCGACTGTCCTCCAAGTGGCGGGCTTCACACGTCGCACAGGGTTATTCATGCTGTACGACCACATGCCCGCCTTCATAGGGGTTCTGTACAACTCCTACTGGGACTATGGGTTCATGAGTCAGGTAACGTCATTTGACATTATTTAACAATTTCTCCCTTTTTTCCTCAACTTCTACAACCCCTTGACCTACCCACTCCCTTCACGGTAGGCAGGGGCTTCGCAAACTCTGAATCGTCCATGAGCGACAGTTACCTTACCATCAGTAGACTGTTTGTTAGCCTATCACTGTCGGCAATAAAAAAAATACATAGTTAATAGTACACCGGGACAGTATCCTGAACGGTGCTTCGAGTCTCGCTTCGAAGTTGAAATTTTCCAATCGTTGTAACTCTCAATCTTTAGTTTGTTATTATTGTTTTTTGTTTCTATGATTTCTTAACTTAATCAGATTAAATTATTGTTAATGTAACGAAAGGAGCGAAGATTTCAACCACACGCAAGCTTTTGCTTAACTGAAAACTCCGAAACATGTAATAGTTTATACTTTAACTTGAAGAAATAAACATTTTTCATTTTCATTTTTTCATATTTAATTTCTTTTGCAGAAAAGCCCAAAATAAATAAATCCAAGCGACGAACAATATTTATACGAACAGCCATTTTTATTTTCTTCTATTTACATAAAGCTCTCCTCTCCCTAGGTCCGCCGCGCATCATCGTCCGAGTTCTGGGACTGTGACGCGCTCATATCTGCGCTAGTCCCTCCCCCCGGCAGTACTATAGACGCAGCGGCTATACGCAAGGTGCAGCCCTTCATCTGCCCCTCCCTGCTGCACTGGCTCTCATTACCGAGGGGGGAGAACACACTCTTGGATGTGTTCGCTAAACCTGTGAGTATTGGTATATGGTATATAATATCAGCGCTAGTACCTCCCTCCCGGCAGTACTATACCAATAAGGGTGTTAAGGAAAATTTCAAAAAAAAAGGTCATCCATTTTGACAGCGCTATCAAAATAATTATTTTTCTGTGTTCATTTCGGAAATTTTAAAGTTTTATTTACAAAATGGATAATTCACGTGCATAAGGACAAAAGAAAATTGCTGGGAGGGTTTTCTAAAATGGCGCCCACGAGGTGGCAGCACCGACGGTCTAGCTGTCAATCGCTTTTTGAAAGTTAAACCCTGATTTTCCCAATGTGAAAGTGAAAGTGGCGCCAACTGCTGCCGAAAATTTTCCTTAACACTCTCATTTGGCAACGCACAAATGGTACAAACTTTGCCTACCATGAAGCAAACCACATCCTTATTTGCTAATTGAACATTATCACTATAAATATAAAATATTTGTATAAAAATGCATTTTGTCTTTTCAGCAATATTTCTACTACACACTACCAGTGCAAAATATGACAAGTAACTACGAGAGCGCGTACACCAAGGCGGAAGAACTAGCGAATTACCTCACAGACATATCTAAGATGAACAAAACAATGGTCAAAGAAAACGATATTAACATGAACAGTATACAAAACAAACTAAAAACTATCGTCGATGAAATATTAACATATAAAATTAATATAAATGATACAAATTACAAATTATTCAATGATATTAATTTCAAACAATTACTCGCGAATGTTTACTTAACAAGAATAGCAGCTATAGTTAACAAACTATATGAAAATATAGACGCTATTGAAGTTAATAAAATATATGAAGGTACTGATGAAGAAATTAAAAATTTAGAAGCAGATTTAACAGTTATAAAATATCTATTTAAACGTCGTCCTATCGACGCTTTGAGCATACATTTTGATGTTTTAACTGATGTTTTAAACAATGATAATTATACTTTAGTAGATGGTTTTAATAAAATATGTAATGATATACATTCGAATATAATTAAGACTATATTAATTAGTGATACTAAGGCTATTAGTCAATTTTGTAGTAAGAAATATAAAGTGATATATGAAGCAGTACAAGATAAAATATTAGAAGATTATGATAGTGCAAGAGAAAGCTTGTTGAATTTAGTGAAGGGGCTGGACGGTGACAATGATACGGATGTGTTTGAAGTACTTAGTAACAGGTACGTACTTCATTTAATTATTTTAGTTTTACTCGGTAGTTTACTGCCACGCACAGGTCACGGGAACGATTTTCGAATTTGGTGGTGATATTGAGAGTCAATTCAGAAATTCTATGTCAATTCTACGGTAGCAGATCCTAGCTGGTTTCAGCATGAATGGGTCGGATCGTCCGGGGAAGTACTACCCTCTCATAGAAGATCGACTTAAGAGTAATAGTATCCTTACTACTGTGTTTCGCTCGGTGAGTGAGAGCGCCGGCAGCCCAAACACCCCCTCGGTCCTCTTTCCTCACCTCTCACATTCCCTTCCCCTAATCCCATTCCCAGCCGACGTAATGGAGGCCACCATACCAGCAGTTTAAGACGATAACTTTTGGTATGGTGGCTAACACTCCTGGATTCCACTGACTGCTTACCATCAGGCGGGGTGGAGTCACTTTGTTGAAACTCGATGTTTGTAAGGGTTTTTTCATATATTTAATTTTATCCTGGTTTATAGGAGTAACAGTGATGAGTATATAGGTGCGGTTGTTCCGACATCTCTGCCTACCCTATCAAGGAAAAAATATAATATACCTATTTGTAATTATGTCTACATTTTCAGAACCGAACTAATGTCATCACTAAAGACTTCAATCCAGCACTCTTACGAGTTAAGCATTCCTCTATACGTGAAGTATCTACAATCAAACATCCAAGGTCAGGAGGTCATAGTAAGCTTCCTCTCGGGCGAGGACTGGTGGGGAGAGCTAGTGAAGGTGTATAATGGACCTCATTCTAACAAGTTCTTCTCTTATGTGGAAAGGAGCTTTGAAGTCGCTGAAGAATTGCTAACTAATTTTGATGGGATACATGTGAGTGTTTTTTATTTTTTATTTATTTATTAGGGTTACTAACGAGAGAAACATAAACAAATAACAAAAACAAAGGTAATGCATGGCTGGTGCTCTCTCAATAATAGGCAACCACATCAACTTAAAATATTCATACTGCTAAATTTATCACAATATAATGAGTAAAAGTAAAAACACAATATTAAAGTTGTTATAAATAATAAAATGAAACGAAATTGTAACAAAATCAACAAAATAAGTAGTCCAATAAAATATGAGTAGACAATAATCGTAATAAATACCACTAAGAACGCATATTCGATAACTTTACACTTGAATTTAGTCTAAGTATTACCAAAAATGTCCAAATCTAAGGATCAGGAAAGATCGTTGTACTATTTGCACATTCTATGTAAAGGTGAATTAAAGCAAACTTTATTTAGGACTAATATTTAGATTGTTCAGAGTACCTATAATAATATTCTATTCTACCTACCTATTATCTATTCTACCACATTCACACAGCGCCATGTATCCCCAAATTAAGCAATTATATTTGCTTGTGTTATGGGTACTAAACAACTGATATACTACTTATATACATTTTTATTTGTAAATACGTACATATTATAGATAAATTACACTCAAACACAGAACAAACAATCATGCTCATCACACAAAGGTTTGTCCTGAGTGGGAATCGAACTCTCGACCTCCGGTTTAGCAGTCAGGGTCACTAACCACTAGACCAACAGGCCAGTCAACCTATTATTTTCAGCTTTTCATTAATATAGCCTTTTTTTAAATATCGGTGACAAACAAGCATGGCATTCGCCGGATGGTAAACAGTTACACTTTACTCGCAATTATATAATTATTCAAAAATCTTTAAAAAGTCATGTGTTGCCGCTAAGTCCTTGTATTTAAGTAATAAAATTAAACAGTCCGAGAACAAAATAAAAACAACTTGGAATGTTATTAATAGTGAGACTGGTCGTATTAAATTGAAAGATAACAATTATGAGTTAAACATTAAGGACAATATTATTTCAAATAATACAGATGTAGCCCACATTTTTAACGACTACTTTGTTAGCATACCAGTAAAGACAACCAGCTTCTTAAATTCTTGCCCAATCAAAGCTGAGCATTTACTTAGGGGGATTGTGAAAGAGTGTGACGTCCCTTTTAATTTTAATTATGTTAACCCAAACGACATAATAAAAGTGTTCAAGTCACTACATTCAAAAAATACTGCTGACTTGTGGGGTTTTTCAGTTAAATTAGTTGAGAGTATAATTATTAATATAGCACCATATCTAGCTGCTATCTTTAATAAAAGCGTTGATGTAGGAGTATTTCCTGATTTAATGAAACATAGTAAAGTAGTACCTTTGTTTAAAAACGGCTCTAAGAGTGACCCTAGTAATTTTAGACCAATATCTATACTGCCAGCTATTAGTAAAATTTTTGAGAAAATTATATTGCAGCAATTAGAGAGCCATTTTAACTTTTATAAATTACTACATAATGAGCAGTATGGTTTTACGAAAGGTCGCTCAACTACAGATGCAGGCGTTACACTAATAAAACATATTTTTAACGCCTGGAAAAAAAAAATGGATGCTATTGGTGTTTTTTGTGATCTCTCTAAAGCATTTGACTGCGTCGAGCACAATACGCTCTTGAGAAAACTCAGTCACTATGGGATCAGGGATGTTGCACTTAATCTAGTTTCCACCTATCTAAGTGATAGAGTGCAATACGTTGATATAAATGGAATTAGGTCCTTAGGGTTACCTGGTGCTATGGGCGTCCCACATGGCTCCATTCTTGGTCCTTTTCTATTTATGGTGTATGTAAATGATTTGCCGTACTTTGTACAGGATTTCTGCGATATAGTGCTATTTGCAGACGATACGTGTCTTATTTTTAAAGTTAACCGTAAAGACCCTAATTTCGACGTTGTAAATAGATCGCTCGCGCAAGACCTGAACTGGTTCACGGTAAACAATCTTCTACTTAATTCCAAGAAGACAAAATGTATAAAATTTTCTATGCCAAATGTCAAAAGTGCAGGTATAAACCTGGTTTTAAATAATGAGTCAGTTTCATTCGTAGAGTCCACAGTTTTCTTGGGCTTAACTTTAGATTGCAAACTTCAGTGGGCAGCCCATATTTCGTGTCTCGCAGGTAAACTCAGCTCAGCGGCTTTTGCTATCAGGAAAGTTAGGCAACTTACTGATGTGGCAACCGCCAGACTAGTCTACTTTAGTTATTTTCACAGTGTTATGTCTTACGGCATATTGTTGTGGGGTAGGGCTGCTGACATTGAAACCGTTTTTATTATTCAAAAACGAGCTATACGTTCTATCTACAACCTAGGTTCACGAGACTCCCTGAGAGAGCGATTCAAAGAGATAGGTATATTGACAGTTGCATCTCAATATATATATGCTAATGTTGTTTATGTTAAGAGTAACATTAGTCTATATACTAGGAATTGCGATGTGCATGAGATTAACACCAGGGGTAAGCATAAACTGGTTGGCTCACACTATCGCTTACATAAAGTCCATAATTCGTTTACGGGACTTGGTGTACGTTTATTTAATAAATTACCTATCGACATAATGGATAAACCTTTAGACAAATTTAAACAAATTGTCAAAAAATATTTAATACTTAAGGGTTACTACACTGTTAATGAGTATCTGAACGATAAAAGTTACACTTTACTCGCAATTATATAATTATTCAAAAAGTCATGCGATGCTCGCTTGACGAAGGAGTAAATTAATTTTACTCTTAATTTTAATGACATTATACTTTTAAGGACATATTTTTGTTAATTAATTATTGTATGAATGACATTTTTTATGATTATTATGAATGACATGTTTTATCAAATAATTTTTTGACATTAATTTATTGATACATTTTGACATAAAATGATTTTTTTTTGTATTAATTTTAAATGACATGATGCCCGAGCCATATTTGAACAGTTAAGTACACATTTTGTATTGTTTTGTTAAAATTGTATACTTAGTATTGTTAAATTTTTTTTACATTGTGATTTGTGAAATAGAGGTACATTGTGAACTCCTGTGGTAAATTAAGTTCATCTTACTTTATACTTATACCAAAAATTAACAGTTTATATAATATCTACATAGAAACATTTATCACAGTTCACATGTTGCCTTTATCTTTTGTAGCAATATGCAAATTGAGGCAACCTTTAAAGCACACATTTTACTTTTTAATTTTTCTTTACAACATAGACAGCTGTAAGTAATTGAGTATCTATAGAGTTAAGTGTATTGCCTGCGTCACTTTGCATGCTACTTGAAACTGTAACTTACAAAAATTGTAATAACCTGGCGATTAAAAAGAGTGGCCTGAGTTTCTTGCCAGTTCTTCTCATGGCTCTACTTCGTCAGCGAACTGGCTGTAGGTTAATTTGCTGACATTTTGTAAACTTTGACGTTCATAAGTGTTAATTTAATTAACCTATATGAATAAACATATATTTCCTTTCATTTCATTTCATTTCAATAACAAAAGTACCACTTGCTATTGTCATTACGGGTTACATTCGTCTTAAACATAGACAGTAGCGGTCTTTAAGAAGTTACTTTATGTGATGAATTACTAGCTTTTCTGCTACAGTTATTTATAATATCAAAGGCAAGTGGCAAAAATGCTAACAAAATAGAATAGATTTGAAAATTGAATTGACTTAGGTCTTAGCCAACATTGTCGATGTCAATCCCATAAATTTTTTTTTATATTATAGCCTACCAAAGTGACTTCACCCCGCCTGATGGTAAGCAGTCAGTGGAATCCAGAAGTGGCGGCCACTATACCAAAAGCCATCGTCTTAAACTGCTGGTATGGTGGCCGCCACTATGGCGGCTGGGAATGGGGTTAGGGGAAGGGAATAAGGGAGGTGAGGAAAGAGGAAAGGGGGGAAATCGGGCCTCCGGCGTCTCTCACTCACCGAACGAAACGCAGTAGTACAGATACTACTACTCTTAAGTCGATCTTCTATGAGAGGGTAGTACTTCCCCGGACGATCCGGCCCATTCATGCTGAAATCAGCGTGGATCTACTACCGTACAATTTTTAATCTGTTCTATTCTATATATGCCACTTGTCTATGCCTTCTGTTCATTATGCCATACTTGTAACATACTAGCGATAAATACTTTTTCTCTTGAGGAAAAAGGGCGAGCTATGCTACTTTCTACTATACAATGTTCTTTATAATTTTCTCATATCTTTCTTACAGATAGTCCGTCTCCTACACGATATAAACTTAAACAACACAGAGTCTTTCTGTTTACCAAACATCACGATATCAGACTATATCCCAGACTCGACCGGGCTGCTCTCAGACTTCAAGTCTGAGATATGCAACACGGATAAAACTGAGCTGTTCAAGGAATTACCGCCCTTGTTGTTCGCCTCACAAGTAAGTTTAAATACATTTTAGAAAGAAAGTTATTCTATAATTATATTTGTCCAAAAAACTATTTAGTTAATGATTTTATTGATGTTGTTAATCAGGCAATTAGAGCATAGACTGGCCTGTTGGTCTAGTGGTTAGTGACCCTGACTGCTAAGCCGGAGGTCGTGGTTTAGATTCCCACCCAGGACAAACCTTTGTGTGATGAGCATGATTGTTTGTTCTGTGTCTGGGTGTAATTTATCTATAATATTTACAAAAAAAAAATGTATATAAGTAGTTTATCAGTTGTTTAGTACCCATAACACAAGCAAATATAATTGCTTAATTTGGGGCTAGATGGCGCTGTGTGAATGTGGTAGAATATTATATTATATTATTATATTTTTCGCTGAAAATTATATTTATTTTACCAACAGTTAAGTAAAATAAGTTTTCGTTCGGATTCCCGTACTTTAAGTTGAGAAATATTTGTAACTGCGATAAGAAATAGTTTTATGCCTATTTTGATATCTTAGCCCAACAAAATGACTGCCTGTAAGCAGTTACTACCCAAGCAAACTGAGAGACCGTTGTCACCCGCTTCATGTTGGAAAGTCAATCAAACATATTACTTTGGAAACTTTTTCAGGGTTACGAAACTTCCTTAAAACTTTCTAGAGATGTGGACTATGCAGCGTTAAACACAGATATATCCCTGCTGGAGTCCCGCTTGGGCCTCATCAGGGACGGTCCCAAGGCCCCGCAGTCTCCTCCCTGGGTGACAGAGGACAAACTGCAACATTTAAGGGAAGTGGCCGAAGGGTTACTCTCCAAGCAGTCCTTGACTAAGATGGTATTCGCAGTGTTGAGTAACGGCATCGATGCTGGGACCTTGTTCTTGAATAATAGGTAAGATCCACGTTTAACTATTTTAGGAGAGCGCGGATGGTTTAGAATGCGTTTCCATTGACGTGGAGCTGGGTTGAGTGGAGAGAAGAGCACTGAAAAGTGTTTCCATTGTAGCGGAGTGGAACTGGGACCCTACCACAATCTCTTATTATCTAAGTAGACCAAAGCTGGATTCAGCCGCGTTCCAATAAGTCATAGTAGATTAGTAGCCAAGGGCTGTAAGGCATCAATTGCAGCCCGAGATATTTAGGCGCACGAGCGCAGCGAGGACGCTTATAGTTCGAGGGTGCAATTGATGCTTACACCCGAGCTAACTACTCTGCTTTACTTCTCGATTTTGAGGTAAGTAGAAAAAACCCGCATTATAAGAATAAAACAAATTTAAAGTAAAAGTTTTCTATTCCCGCCTATTTTCATCTTTTTTTAAATTTTTTTTTTTCAAGAACGTAATTGAGCTTCGCCGTTCGATATTTAAAATTGATGACTATAATAGTCATCAATTTTAAATTCATACGAAGACAAGGCTGAATAGCGAAGTGACCTCTTTTGTCATTGGGCTGAATGCATGATGTCTATTGCCAGTATGATAGTTAGATGTACGCGAACTTTTTGAAAGAGTGAAGTGTTTATTTTTTAATAACTTACCACCCTAGGGCTTTTCTAGCTACATTATTACCCTAGAGCCCTAATTGGTCACTTACAAGCCCCATTTGGGGGTAATAAGGACCTACTTACCGAATATGAGAGATGTAAAATTCATTTAAGTCTACCCTACCCGGCGACACACCGCCGCACTACTCTCCGCTTCGTATAGAACGGAGTCGAGCACACTGCGGGGCCAAGCGGGGCACCACAGTCTGCTCGACTCCGTACTGTACAGCTCGGGGCCGTGTATTTACATATTTTATTTGAGTCTGCTCAGCTCCGCTTGGCTCCGCTTACTGTTTTCACTGACGCGGAGTGGAGATTTCGAGCATTGGCCAATTTACAGTCCAGTCCTCTCTACTCCGCCCAGCTCTGCGTCAATTGAAACGCACCCTTATTTGTTTACTCACTACTATTCTTTTTCCTTTTTCACTAAAATAATTCAACACAGGACAGGTGAGTGTGTGCCATCTATGCGAAATCTATTATGAGGTTTTACGCTCCCTACCCTACTCCAGCTCAGCGTTTGTTGTTCCAGTCAATGCACGGTCTGCTCTCAGCTGACGAGCTGGCTGAAGCAGCTGAACCTGCAACTGTTCAAGAAGCAGGAGTACGACAGCCTGCTGTGTCACCTGCACTCCATGACCCTCGAAGATATCCACCACATGCTCAACACAAACTTCCACTGGGACATGTCCATCAAAGAAGTATAACTTTTGATACATTTACTTGAAATTTTCCATTAGAACTGCTTCATCCGTTCCATGAGGGTTGAACGGTACACAAAGGGCTGCAACTCTGTAAATTGGAGGTTTTTGTCTGCCGAAAATAGGATCTTGGAGCTTATTAATTTATTTTTTTTATACTTTGGTGACAAACAAGCATACGGTCCACCTGACGGTAAGTGGTAACCGTAACCTATAGAGATGGTTGTGTACCAAGCATCGCACAAGTAATAATGCTTAGAGAACACAACCAAGCTGTTGCCGACCATAGAGAAGGGGGTGAAGAAGGAAAAGGGAAACGGAACAGGACCTGTGTGTGCTGTCGGCGCTCTCACTATTAGTTATGAAAACAAATATTCTTACATCGATCTTCTATGAGAGGGTAGTACTGCCCCGGTCGATCCAGTCCATTCATGCTGAAACCAGCGTGGATGTACCATAAGAGTAGATCCATCCAGATCAAGAAACATCTATCTAACCGTACTTATTACGTGTGCCAGTTGATATCGACTCGTAACTACACCAAGTACGAGATGAACAAGTCGATGGCGCAGTTCCTGGGCACCGTGCGCCTGTACCTGCTCGAGGACATCTCCTCCACCAGCACCAAGCTCACAGACTGCCTCGCCAGGAACATCTCCAGGAACTACATCGGGAATGTCACTTTGTAAGTACCAAAACTTTTTAGTACTAAATACTAAAACGGCACTTAATTGTTAGTGACACTTGTTGAACAAAAATTTTAGCGACAGAAAAACTAAGTGTCATTTAAAGTTGATTGATGTATGGATGTTTGAGTAAGTAGATACATTCTTATAATTTAAGCGGGGTGTGAAAAGCATCTCACTAAGCCGCCATAGTGGAGGCCACCATACCAGTAGTTTGGCTTTTGGAATGAAGTCCGCCACTTCTGGATTCCACTGACTGCTTCCCATCAGGCAGATTGAAGTCACTTTGGTAGACTATTATAAAAAAATTACAAACTCCAACTTTTTATTAACTTTTCTAAAATATAGCAAGATACTTTGACAAATATTGGAGTGATCCACATATATTTGTTTCAAAATGTCGGAACGAGACACGGAACTCGTGCCTTACTCCAGGGCGTCTACCGCCACCTCATAAAGCATATTATGTTACTTTGTGTTTTGTCTTTTTCTTTTGTACCATTAAAAACAAGGATAGAGGTTGTGGTACGAAAAACATAAAAAGGACCCTTTTCTTTAATTTATTTATAGATTTGCATCAGTATTATCTCACACCGGCAAGCTGTTAAGAGCCGAGTTACCCCACGTCCACGAGGTCGAGGGCATCAAAGAAATCCAGTACCTCAAACAGCTCGCCAAAGAGATAGCCCACAACATCGATATTGTGCGACCTTTGAACGAGTACTTGTTGCCCAACAGTGGGCTACACGACCAACTGATGAAGATCGTCGATCATGAGTTAGCTAATGATATTGAGAATGGACTAGTTAATTTACGGAAAGTAAGTTTTTTTTCATATTATTATAATGGAAAAATGAAGTACATGTTACCAATCCGTGCGAATGCGATTCTGGAAAAATTACTAAGGGTAATCTATAATATATATTATAATAATAAATAATAATAATAATACCAGCCTGTTTTACTGTCCCACTGCAGGGCAAAGGCCTCTACTCATATAGAGAAGGCATGAGCATTAATCACCACATGCGCTCAAGGCGAATTGGCAATTTCAGACTTTAAGTCCAGGTTTCCTCACAATGTTTTCCTTCACCGTCAGTCAGAAATGTCCAAGATAAACTTAGAAAGTACATATGATTTGAAATATCACATTGGTACTTGCCCGGATTTGAACACACTACCTCGTGTTTACGAAGCGAGTGCCTTATCCACTGGACCATTTCGACTCAATATATATTATCGGTTTAATAAATTCAAGTTTGGTTTAATTTATTACACTTATATAATTAGACTAACTTTCAGCAGCGCGGTTTTACCCGCGTCTTCGGTTACTGCTCTGCTCCCGCAGCCAGTAGCGTGATGTTGACTGTAACCTTCCTCAACAACTATAGTATCGACCAAATCCATTTTCGGACAATGTAAACAAACAGTCTTTTCAATATTTTTCTATCAAAAACTCCATACATGACGACACATGGGTTTATACACAGACTGTTAATCATTTTGACGTCTTAATTCGACCGCAAAAAGTAATTCGTAATTTTATTAAATAATCTAGATTTGATTATTAATCATTAGTAAAAATAGTTGCAAAACGAAGTATATAGTAAACAGAATGTGTATAAATTCATGAGTCATCGGTTATGGAGTTTTTGATAGAAAAATATTGAAAAGATTGTTTGTTTACATTGTCCGAAAATGGATTTGGTAGTAACTATAGTTTTGACTTCTTCTAAGCTTATGCTCTTACAGTGTTACAATAGCAATTTAAACATACTCGTAATAAAAACTACATTAAAATATAAATAAAATAAATATATATCAGTAATAATTGTACAGATTCACAGTCTCTCCGATTCTTTGGAGCCCATCACTCTATCCCGAGGTAACTGGGCAGTTCTCTGTGATAAATTCAACTGCGAAGAGATTGGAGCCATTGTAATGAAGAACATTAACACTACCTTAGTGGAGAGGAAAGTAAGTAATTTTCTGTTTATTTGAATTAAATTTATAGTCTTTTAGACCACAAGTTATTATACATACTTTGGCAATTTAGTTCTAGATAGCGTTGTGTGGTCTCTGGCGTTATCTGAAGTAATATTATAAAAAGGAAAGATTTGATTATTTGTATGTTTTCATCTTTAGAAATCAATAAATGAAGCGGTTAACTTAGGCTATATTTTATTTTGTTTAACATATTTTTTAGAAATTTTCAGTATTTCATTATTTGTAAATTTTCAATACGGAACACAGCAAAAGTAAATTTGCAGTATAGCAATAATATTTCGCAGACGTAATATCGCAATCTTATTTTATACTAGCTATGTCCGTAACTTCGTCCGCGTTGACGTTCGGTAAAGTAAATGTTCCAACATTATTTTCTGATAGTTAATATATCCTTCTAGATCCATAAATAAATGGATGTAAAAGAACTTGTCGCTGGGCTTGGCCGGATCTTCTGACATTTCATTTCTAGATGGGTTTTGAGAACTTGGTTAAGATTAATGCCTAAAAAAAAGCAGGTGTTCGTGTTCTCTGCCAAAAAGTCTCTCTTCCTCCTTCTATCTTTCTACAGAACACAATGTCATCAATGTTTCACTTGATAAGTCGCAGCCCGCGAGCTGATGGCAACAGTATCGAATGAATATTACCCTCAATAGTATTTTTTAAATACCAATGTATAGATTTTATCTCGCTAGACATTTATAAGTATAGATAGGCGTTTAGTGTGAGACCGTATGAAACTTTTGATACTGAAGCGAAGGCGGACATCTAGTGTTATTTATACCGTAATTGTCTTAGATAAAGATACAATAAATATGCAATTTTCATAAAGATGTGAATAATATACGATGTGGTTGTGCTGAAATAAATAAATATTCTTTCCAACCACAGACGAATAAATAACTTGACAGCGCTTTAGGCTCGTTTTCGCTCGCCAAACGATAGCGCTGTAAACGGAGCCTACCAACCAATCACAGCCGCTCTTGGCTGTGATTGATCAGCTTGCACTTATTTCAATATCAAATATTTCGCCTACCAGTTGGCGCCACTTAGATAAAAGTTTATGAATTTTGACAGCGCTATCAAAACAAATATTTTTCATATTCATTTCGGCAATTATGACATGTCCTTCTTCAAACGAGGTTTAAAGAGAGCATTAATATCACGGTAGGCAGCGGCTTCGCGGAGCCCCTGGCATTGCAGAAGTCTATAAGCGACAGTTACCACTTACCATCAGGTGAGCTGTTGGCTCGTCTGCCAATGTAGGCAATAAAAAAAAATTAATGTTTAATTTACAAAATAGATAATTCACGTGCTTAAGGACAAAAGAAAATTACTGAAAGGGTTTTCTAAAATGTCGCCCACGAGGTGGCAGCATCGATGCGTCAGGTCTAGCTGTCAAGCGCTTTTTTAAAGTTAATCCTTAATTGGCCCAATGTGAAAGTGAAAATGGCGCCAAGTGGTAGCAAAAATTTTCCAAAACACCCTCATTACAGCTGTACGTTTACTGAGATCAAAAGTGAGCTGTCTTTTCGAGCTTTTTGTATTTTGAACAGTTCTATTAACATTTTATTTACTCCCATGTTTCCAGCTGCTCCAGTATCAACTTGAAGAGTTCTGGCGGTTCAGCTTCATATCAAACATAGTAGAGCACAGTGAAGCCCTGGTCTCCCACGCCGCCAGGTTATTAGGAGTAGTCAGCAAGCTAGACCTGCCGGGGCTACAAGCTGGAAGGGTGACCGCTCTGCTGGATACCGCCCTACTGTTCATCAATGACGATATCTTGGATAGTATTCTTTACAGGTATGAATGTTTTAAGCGATATGTTTTCAGAGATTCTTTTGAATTTTAGCTTACCATAATGTCTTCGTTCTGTCTAATGGTTGGAGGTAAAATAAAAAAAAAATTCGCAAATATAGGCCATTAATACCAATACCAATACCAAGGTTATATATCTCCAGCCAAAGGGAGGATCCTCCGACCAGGCTAGGGATCGTGACTGGCAGGCTACTGCCCAGTCTGTGGGGCTTATAAGCGGTGGACACAATCCAAAAAGCCACCGTGTCCAAATTACTGACATGGTGGTCTCCACTGTGACGGCTTTGATTTTTAACGACCCTTAAAAGACCCATGATTAAAATTAGATGAAAACATGCACTGGCATAGTGGATTTGACTTTAGTAGCCTAATATAACCTAAAAGCTTTCTGCGACGCAGTTTCACCCGCGTCTTTGAATACTGCTCTGCTCACGTCGCCAGTAGCGTGATGTTACATAGCCTATAACCTTCCTTAAGAACTGAACGAATTATTCAAATCCGACCGGTAGTTTTAGAGATTACAAACAAACAAACAAACAAACAAACTTCCGCTTATAATAGTAGTAGCCACCCACCCCGGCTTCGCATAGGTATTTTATGCTGATACTAAATATACTAAAGAATGTCTTTTCAAACAACGTTCACAGATTTTTTGTCATTAGACAATACAAACATGTTTTCTTTAGAGGCCGGCGTCTCCCAGCCGGTATATACCGCCGCAACCGCTATGTCCCTGCATTACATTAGAAACCTCTAAAATTACCAGTGTTTCTCTACTATATTTTGCACGTATCATACATATAAACCTTCCTCTTTAATCGCTCTATCTATTAAAAAAACCGCATCAAAATCGGTTGCGTAGTTTTTAAGATCTAAGCATACATAGGGACAGACAGCGAGAAGCGACTTTGTTTTATACTATGTAGTGATAGATACTGCCTTGTCAAGAAATGCTGATATAGTTAAACTTATAAACACGTTACTTTCTTTCAGTCTCCAAGGGTTGATAGCGGAACTGCACCCTCTATTGGAGAGTACTCCGTTAGACTTGGACCTGACGTCACTGTCGGACGGACTCAACGTGGTGAGGAGCTTCAAGGAGTACCTGGTTAATGAAGTGGATCTGAGGGGTAAGCACAGTATCCTAATAATTGTAATCTTAAATGCCGAATAATACGATGTAAGAGAAAATTAAGGAAAGTTTCCATGTTGTAGTACCGTACTGCTTGCATAGTAAATATCACCTTTCTGCAATTATTTACCTACCAAATCTGATACCTAATTTTCCTCCTATAAATTGACCCATGACCAAAACCAGTGCTGGGTTTATGCCTCCTGCATATACCCATAAGTGGTCTTTACATTGTTGATGCATATAAAAATGAAAATATTTTTATTGCCATACATACATTTGATAAATTCACACACAGGTACATTTATGTGGTGTTTGTTTGTAATATTGAAATAACCGTTTTTTACTACATGTATATGAATAATAATATTAATACACCGAAATAACATTTTTTACTATTTTTGCCTGTCTGTCTATCTGTCTGTCTGTCTGTTCCGGCTAATCTCTGAGATGACTAGACCGATTTTGACGGGACTTTTATTGACAGGTAGCTGATGTAATAAGAAGTAACTTAGGCTATGTTTATTTTAGAAAAATAAAGTAATGTTGATCGACTGTTAGGCGGAACGAAGTTCGCCGGGTCAGCTGGTATTACATATGACAATAGGGCAAAGGGGACGGTCTCAGCTGTATGCTGATAAGAATAGGTGCTTATACAGCGCTGGTTTTCAGACCATTCTACTTGCTTGTCCTTGGCTGTAAGTCGAACGAGACCCAGTTACAAGTGGGTTGTTCCAATGTATACATTTACAATTAGGCATATAAAGCTTGATAACAAGGTCAACATATCTGATTAAATTTTCAGTGGAAGTGAAGCGCATGTTCGTGAACCCGGAGGGCATCGAGTCAGGTCTGGCGGCGCTGGGCATCAACAACACCAACTTCTGGTCGCTCGCCGCGCCGCGCATACACGCAGGATATATACTGCTTAAACCGGTAAGTATACTATAAATTTATTTGACGACCTCTACGTCTGTGGCTCGGTGGTGGACTGCCACGCAGAGGTCGCGGGTTCGATTCCCGCTCAGTGCAAATATTTGTGTGCATGAACATGTCTATTTGCATTGGTCTGGGTGTTTCTATGTATAATATGTATTTATTTACAAAAAAAAAGTATATAAGTGTGTATATCCGCATTCTAGTACCCATATCACAAGCTATTAATAAATGCTTACTTTGGGTCTAGATGGCGTTGTGTGGTTGTTGTGGTATTATTATTATTATTATTCTCTTTATTTTATTATATACACACAAAATTACATTTTTAAATATATATTATAAATAATATAAATATACATTTAAAAATATAAAAATATGGACACCCACGATATCGGGTACAGGGACCAAGCTACCGGTGGTTAGGGCTCCAGAGATAGGAACCGTCTCACAATGCGGGCCGTATCAAGGAGCACAGCCCACAGCATCAGGCCCACGATCCAGCCACCTAACGCGAGCCTCGCGAGATGTTGATGGAGGCTCTTAGGAATCAGTCCATTAACTGACATGACTATCGGAACAATGATCGCCGAATCCACATCCCACATGTCGACAACCTCGCGAGCCAAATCCAAATACTTTATCTGTTTATCTTTTTCTGCTTTCACGAGATTGTCATCATGTGGAATGGTGATATCGATGATCATTGCAAGGCGCTCTAATCGATCGATCACCACTATATCAGGTTTATTGGCAACAATAGTCTTATCAGTGATGATAGATCGATTCCAGTCTTAGAGCATTAAACCAACAGGAGTGGACACGCGCTCTATTTCCTTTGCGCATAAGTCTGCCACTTTCGGCGAGGGACGACGGGGCAACGCGAGCAACGCACACTAATTACTATGTTAACTACTAATGCATTTTTAAATCGCGTCGTAATACACGCACACAATAAAATTATTACACACTAGTTTAAACTTAACACACACAATCACATTCACACACAGGGACATCTATCAGTTTACGCTTCATTAGCGTAAAACAGTTAGAGCTTGACTCTGTCGATATTTAGTATCGATGTTTAGGATTTCATATAAGTACGCGAAAGATTTATCATTTTCATGATTATTATGTTTCCTTATTAAAATGAGCATTATCTTATATTATATAGAATAGTTTTAGGTAATAATAATCTATTATAATTTTAAGGTTTTTTTTAAGCACTTTGAAATAGATGAAACAAGTAATTCTAGTTAATTCATGTTTATTTTAATATTACAGGAAGAATAAAACAGTGTTTCTAACTAGCACACTTTTTTGTAATTATTATCAAAAAAGCCCGTCATACAGTCGGGCTAAATTTATCGTCATGATGCCATTTTGATCCTTATTCTCGTTTAAATAAGGATCAAAATAGCATCAAAAACCAAAATACGTATAAAATCACATAGCGACTTTTGCAGGCGCAATGACGTTATTTGTTATGTTCGACAAACAAATCAGGTTATGCGGTCGGGCTCTCTTACTATGTTTGAGTAACGTATGTGTATGTTTAAGGATGTAGGTTCAATAACCACCACCTGTTAAAATTTGTTCTAGTGTGAATTAAAGATAGTAATTGATTATTACGTGTCAATTTTACGTGTATTATTCCTAAGTATGTATGTATATTCAAACCAAACAAATAATACTTTGAATTAATTATCTATTGCTATTAAATTTCATTCCAACTAAGCAGAGGTTGTATTTTGAGGATTTAGTTCTGATTACATAGCAACAAGACGGTAACATGAGAATGTATGACTAGATTTTTATTAGAGAGATATTTTATCTGTACAGATAAGAAAAAGACAACAGAATATATTTCAGAAAGTCTTTATTTAAGTAGGTATAATAAAATACTGAAAAAGACTGTGCAATTTAAATTAGCCTAATAAATCTAGTTTAACTAATCCTAGGTAATGCAATAAGAGGAGATAGCGCACAGCGAGTTTACTTGCTAAAAACTGAGCTGCCCGCCGCTTGGGGGTAGGGAGGAGTAGCTGTGCTGGCAGACTGTCTTTTAAGCTGCTAGTCAGATACTTGTACGTTTAGGAACCCACTTATATGGTTCCTACAATATTGAACTCAAGCGACTCGAGTTGCTGCTTCTTTTGGAAATCTAAAACGAACAAAAAAATATTAATTTAATACAGGAAAACCAATATCGATATTTGTGATTAAACTGTCTCATCTCTAATTATGTTAAAGTGTGACCAGTTTCTTAAAAATAACTACGCTTATTTTTGTGGGAAATGAGCAATTATCTTTCGGAATAAAGTGCACTAATCTTGTATAATTAGATTTATAGTCTCATTTTACTTGTTCGTTTAATATTATTTTGTGCATTACTTGGTAAAAAAAACATTGGGTATAATTAAAAATAAATAAATATGGGAACGGTGACACAACAATGTACATCCAAAATGAAACATAGTAGATATGTCAACAAGGCGAAATAAAAAAAATATTTATGGTTAGTTTATAAGTTCATTCAACCTAAAATATTACCCCAGATTAGAGTATTGATGATAAACCAGGCAACACTTGTTGATTAGTATTTTATTTGGTTAAATTGCTAATTTAATGCATTATTTAATAATATTCCAACAAAATAATACTTACAGATGGAATGTAATGTTATCCTTTTGTTTCTGATCGCTTTAACACCAAAATACACTGCAATTCAGCATTTTTATTGAGACGTTATTACGCACGCACTGATAGATGACGTATGATGCGGAACGCGTGTCAACTAGTTTTATATAACGGCTATGACCGGTGGGCTGGTACCTTTGGCAGAGGGGTACGCCTGTAAGTGGCCTCTCCAGTTGGTTTAATGCTCTAAGATCCCAGTATATCATGGCACGACCATTTGCGAGAACTGGGTCGGGCACATATCTGTAGTACGGTACCTCAGAGACTACAAGCTTGTACTTCAGAGCAAGTTGCTTGTGGACGATCCTAGCTACTTGGTTATGTCTATGCAAATACTCGCCGTTTGCAAGACGAGAACAACCAGAGACAATATGTTTTATGGATTCTCCTGGGTAGTGACATGCCCGACAAATGTCTACCGTCACATCCTTTAAGATAAACTTCCGGTAGTTGTTCGTCATTAGAACCTCGTTCATAATTGCACAGACAAAACCTTCGGATTCTCCAAAGAGATCACCGAATCGTAGCCAGGATACAGATGTTAATGAGTCGACATCGGGCCTGTTTAAGGCCCGATAAAAGCGTCCATGTAATTCCTTGGTTTTCCATACATCCTTGCGCTCCGCTATACTAAGCACAACAGGTCTGCGCCAGTTCTCTTTAGCCAGACCCAGCGGGGTGAGGCCGTTATCTACAACGACGACATTCCGATGCATATATGAATTTGATTTTATAAAATAATTTCTGAGGTTGCACACCTCACGGTTGTGGAGAGTCTTGACAGATAGAAAGCCACGACCTCCACACTTCCGTGGGATGTACAACCTCATTACCGATGATCGTGGATGATGTATACGGAATGTCGTCAACTGTGTACGGACTCTCCTATCAAGAGCGTCCAGATCAGTCTGAGTCCATCTGACTATGCCAAAGGAATAGGTTAGGACTGGCATGACCCAGACTGTTAAAGGCCCGCACCCTGTTACCACCCGATAAAAGACTTTTAAGAACTTTTTTCAGGCGGCCAAAGAAACGTTTCTGTAACACCTGTTTCATGTCTCTGTCAGATATACCCAACGCCTGTGACATACCCAGATATTTATATGTTTCGGTTGCAGATAGAGGTCTAAGTCGTGTAGAATCAGACAGTTGTATCCTGTCAGATTCCACAATCCCACCCCGCTTTACATGCATGACTGCACATTTATCTATACCAAACTCCATCTTAATAGAATTACTAAAGGTTTCAGCGACCCTAAGTAACCCTATTAATTGGCGATCAGTAGAAGCAAACAATTTTAAATCATCCATGTAAAGCAGATGGGACAAGACCTGACCTTCTCTCCTCAACCGATAGCCTAGCCCTGAACTCTCCAGTATAGTACTGAGAGGGTTCAGTGCCAGACAAAACCATAAAGGACACTGAGGTTGTCACCCTGAAATATGCCCCGCTTGATCGTTACCGGTAGACCGTTTCCCGAAAACTGTCGACACCCAGGATAGCGGAGGATGGTCTTCCATTGCCGCATACACGTCTTCAAGAAGGTGCATAGAATTGCATCAATTTTATACAACTCCAGCACTCTCAAGAGCCACGTATGCGGCACCGAGTCATACGCCTTCTTATAGTCTATCCAGCATGTCGACAGATCCTTTCGGTTACGGTGCACCTGTTGGTTAATGGTCATGTCAATGATCAGGAGCTCTTTCGTACCACGGGCCCCATTCCTACATCCATTTTGAGAGATAGATATGATGCTGTTTTCAGTAATGTGTTTTAAAATTTTTGCTCTCAAAATAGATGTAAGAAGTTTATAGACAGTTGGTAGGCAAGTTATCGGTCTCCGGATCCGCGGTGCTTTCAGACTTGTAGAGAAGGTGGGTAACACCGGTTGTCATAAACTCGGGAATAGAGCCTGACTCCAAAGACGCCTGGAATTGCGACGCCAAGCGAGCATGTGAGCTGTGGAACCATTTTAGCCAGAAATTGTGCAATCCATCCGGACCGCCTGACTTCCAATTTGGTAACGAACGGACTGCATTGGCCACGTCTTCTGTTAATATAGACGATGGCTCCATGTTGTTAATTGGCTCACATAATCGCTCGACGCCATCAATCCACTCATCCTCTGTGTGATTGACGGGCACCGACCAAACATTGCGCCAGAACTTAATAGTTGCATCTTCATCCGGACAAAAATTTTTTGTTCTTCATTTATTATTATTATTATTATTATTTATCCATACCAGCTGACCCGGCGAACTTCGTTCCGCCTAACAGTCGATCAACATTACTTTATTTTTCTAAAATAAACGTAGCCTAAGTTACTCCTTATTACATCAGCTACTTGCCAATAAAAGTTTCGTCAAAATCGGTCCAACCATTTCAGAGATTAGCCGGAACAAACAAACAGACAGACAGACAGACAAAAAATGTAAAAAAAAATATTTTGGTGTATGTAATAATAATAATATAATAATAATATAATATGTATGTGCCGTATATATATTCATATAATGTAGTAAAAAACGGTTATTTCAATATTACAAAAAGACACTTCAATTTTATTATATGTATAGATAGATTATAATAAAATGCCAAAGTAACTCTTATCTGTCTGTCTGTTACGTTTTCACGCATAAATCACTGAACTGACTTTGATGAAATTTGGTATAGAGATTATACTAAACCTTGGGGAATAATATATATTTTGTCGCGAAAAAATGAGTTTAATTAGGGGATGAAAGTTTGTATGATCAATTCGTCAAAATATAATCAATTATAGTTATAGCAGTGTGTTTTTTATTCCGGAAATAAAGTTTTAAGCGTTAACCGACATCCATGCAGACGGAGCTGCGGGCAATAGTTAGTTATTAATTAACTGAACTCTCTATTTGATCGTTGTCACAGCTGCTAACATCTAAGCAAGAAGTGCACATCTCGTCGTACGTGTGCCAGCTGGACGCCATGTCGCAGGTGCTGGCTCCAGCACAGCTGGACGTGCTGGCGCGCGAGGACGTGCTGGCGGCCGTGCTGGACCAGTTCTGTCCACTCACTGATGACGTGGCGCGGCAGGTAGTGGCGCTGCTGCTCACGCATGTTAACTACACTGCTGTGCTGGACCAAGTAAGTTAACGTATTGTAGATATATATTAGGATTTGATATTGTGCACGAAATGTTTGAGAAACTCACTCCCTACACTTCTACTTACATGATTCGAATTCACTGCGTATGATGTTTTAAGCTATATAACCACTTTAACGCCTTCAGAGCAAAATGAGCAAAACGCAAAATGACTACAACTCGCAAAATGTACAAAAAGCATAATTAACAAAAGCAAAATGTGCAATACGCAAAATGTACAAAAAGCATACTTAACAAAAACAAAATGTGCAATACGTAAAATGTACAAAAAGCATAATTAACAAAAGCAAAATGTGCAATACGCAAAATGTACAAAATGCATAATTAACAAAAGCAAAATGTGCAATACGCAAAATGTACAAAAATCATAATTAACAAAAGCAAAATGTGCAATACGCAAAATGTACAAAAACCATACTTAACAAAAGCAAAATGTGCAATACGCAAAATGTACAAAAAGCATAATTAACAAAAGCAAAATGTGCAATACGCAAAATGTACAAAAAGCATAATTAACAAAAGCAAAATGTGCAATACGCAAAATGTACAAAAAGCATAATTAACAAAAGCAAAATGTGCAATACGCAAAATGTACAAAATGCATAATTAACAAAAGCAAAATGTGCAATACGCAAAATGTACAAAAATCATAATTAACAAAAGCAAAATGTGCAATACGCAAAATGTACAAAAACCATACTTAACAAAAGCAAAATGTGCAATACGCAAAATGTACAAAAAGCATAATTAACAAAAGCAAAATGTGCAATACGCAAAATGTACAAAAAGTATACTTAACAAAAACAAAATGTGCAATACGTATAATGTACAAAACGCGGAACACGCAACACGCAAAATGAACACTACACGCAGAATGTACAAAACGTCATGAATGCACTTTAATTACTTTTTTATAATTGGTAGGTACTATTATATAAAGACTATTTTTTGGGCAACAACGTTACTCATATACAAAATATCACCATAATGTGGTCACTAGTCCGCCTGAAAACACTTTAGTTGGCAACACTGATGGAAAATAAAAACATATTGTGCCGATCACGTAACACTTTTCTTTGACTTTCTCCATTATCATATATTTTTAATTTCCTCAGGTAAAAACCACGCTCCTCACCAAGTTATACGCCACCTCCAACTTAACTGCTGACGAAGGCTCCATGGTGGTTGCCAGTTACCCGAAAATGGCAGCCTTACTTCCTGCAGTACAGGACAACGTCGGATATGTGTCGGAGTTGTTCAAGACAGAGCCCATGTTCAAGAGCTTAAGAGATTTTAGCTCAGTCGGGGATTTATTGTCGTGTAAGTGTTACTTAGAAACCTAATATATAACCATACCAGCAGTTTAAGACGATGATTTTTGGAATGGTGACCACCACTTCTGGATTCCACTGACTGCTTACCATCAGGCGTTGAAGGTTTATATAAAAAGACTGAATTCAGGAGTTGTGACTGGTAAATAACAGCAGGCTCTATAGGTTGCACACTCCACTCCATTTCTATCAATGTACATACATGAATTTGAGCAACAAGTTCTTTTTTCCATAGATTGTCCCATTAGCTCTTATCTACACACATCATGTTCGTGCCTGGGACGTGATACGGGCGTCAAGAGTAAAATAATATCTTACATCTATACATATAATAAAATTGGAGTGTCTGTTTGTAATATTGAAATAACCGTTTTTTACTACATGTATATAAATAACGTTTTTTTACAATTTTTGTCTGTCTGTCTGTCTGTTTGTTCCGGCGAATCTCTGAAATGGCTGGACCGATTTTGATGGGACTTTTATTGGCAGGTAGCTGACGTAATAAGGAGTAACTTAGCAAAACTAACAAAACTGTATAAACTGTTTGACTATGGGATCAAATTATCTATGGACTCGTTCACACGTGCCCGTGCTCGTGACGACAACGGAGCTTCTTTGTAGCACCGGGTCACGTCCGAGCACGGCCCTGATGTGTGTAGGTAGACCTTTATACTGCCTCTAGTCATTTTAGTGACTGGCCTGTTGGTCTAGTGGTTAGTGATCCTGACTGCTAAGCCGGAGGTCGTGGGTTCGATTCCCACCCAGGACAAACCTTTGTGTGATGAGCATGATTGTTTGTTCTGTGTCTGGGTGTAATTTATCTATAATATGTATGTATTTACAAAAAGAAAGTATATAAGTAGTATATCAGTTGTTTAGTACCCATAACACAAGCAAATATAATTGCTTAATTTGGGGCTAGATGGCGCTGTGTGAATGTGGTAGAATATTATTATATTAATATTATTATTATTATTATATGTCCCATTACTGACTAGCAATAGCATCTCTCCCACATATGAAAAAGACTTATGTCCATCAATAAAGTCCTAAAAGCTTACTAAACCTTGCAGCATCAAAGTTCCTGTCGAGTGCTGGTAATATAATGTGTGGCAAGCCGTTCGTGGTGAACACCAACCGGTTCTACAGCCAGATAGCTGCCACCAAGGACTTGGCTACTGGCCCGGATCAGGCGCAACTTGACGTGTTACCTAGTGAGTTACTTATAGACTTATATAGATTACTTATATAGATCCAGAAGTGGCGGACACCATTCCAAAAGCCAAACTACTGGTATGGTGGCCTCCACTATGGCGGCTTAGTGAGATGCTTTTTCACGCCCCGCTTAAAAGACCCAGGATCAAAATTAGATGGGAACACATGCGCTGGCAAAGAGTTCCAGGCTTTAATTGAGCGACGTAAGTATGAAGTGCTGAACCGTTTGGTTCGAGACCCTTTAGATTCCACTGTGAAAGGGTGGCACTTTAGTCCCGCACGTGTCGTTCTGGACAAAAAGGGAGAGGGTGGGATTAATTCAAAGAGCTCTTCAGAACACTCTCCATGGTAAAGGCGATAGAAGACGGCCATTGAGGCGATGTCTCTTCGCAGCTGTAAAGGCTCAAGGGTCTTAGTAGCCTCCGGTCTTCCGATGATACGGACTGCTAAAGATGCATACATACATACATAACTTCATGCCTGTCTCCCATTAACACTTGCCGGGACAGTAAACGTATATGGCCGTGAACACAATAAAAATCTATTGTGTCTAGTGTCCATGAAAGGGTTAATGGGGTAAGCAGAGACTATAGAACATACCTCTTTGACTCTTGAAACATTTATCAATTTCTCATCGTTATTAGTAATTGTAGTGCGGGCGTGCGTGTTCTTGCGTTGTTTGTAAGTATCTCTCTTTGTATACAAATCACGCGTGGTGCAGCACACTGAAAACGCATTCACGCACGGTGTAAGTGTTTCTTCGCCACGCACCTCGCAGCGTAGTGTGGGGCAGTGTGCGAATCGTCTTACTGAAAAATTTGAAATATTAAATTTAACCTACCTGAAAATTCTAAACACGTAAACTTTCAGCATAATTTTAATTCATCTAATCATGATATTATCCAATCTTCAGCGTTAATCCAATAACATAGTTGGTTGAGCCCATAAAATTACAAAAACACGTTGCTACGAGTATGATTTTTTTCATACAGTACTTTCATATCTACACATAATGTAACAAACTAAAATTCTAAATTGTCTGAATGCGTTTCTCAGCGGAGTTCTGTCGCTCCCTATACTTGGACATCATCAACGTGGAGGGAGGGAAGATCGTGTGGAGCTTCATCAAACCCATGATCATGGGCAAGATCCTCTACACCCCCGTCAACCCTACCGTCAACAGGATCATGGAGAAGGTATGAGAGACGAAATTACGGTATACTACGTGATATTGATTCAATGTGAGTTTTTGGAAAATTTACACCACTAGTTGGCGCCACTTATTTGAAAGGTCTTCCGTTCACAAAAATTTAAAATGCAATCACAGTTTGAAATCAATAGAATCGTATATCTATCAATAATTGACAGCGCTTTAACAGGTGCCTGGACCTGAAGCCTCAATGCTGCCACCTCGTGGACGCTATTTTAAAAAACCCTCGTTCGGATCGACATCTATAATTTTTATTGTATCGTTGTACTTATTACTATTGATGACAGAAAACTAAGTAGCTGATTGTTAGTAATGCCTACTAATTTCTATTAGGCTCACCAGGTGTAAAAGTGCTGTTAAAGCAGGTCTACCAGGTGCCTAGTTAGTATTGTTAAAGTTGCGCTTTTCGCTTTTCTTTAGGGTAGAAATAGGTACTTTTTTATTGTATTAATTAAATTAAGTATGTAATATTATTTCAATGCTTAGCAATAAGTATGCATCCCCTAGTCTCTATAGTACCATTGATTGGTACTACACCAGAGGACTAATACGTGTCGATAGTACCATTGATGGTACTAAGGACACATAGTAGTATCACTAGTACTATTAATGGTACTATATACACGTCGCAAGAATGTCTTGTGACGCTCAAGTCCAAAAAATGGTAATGTAATTTTTTATCGCAAATACGGCAATAATCTTTCATTACTTAGCTAAGCATACATATACTAAACCCATTCGGAATACAAGCGCAATATATCTTTCTAATTCATTTCGTCCCACTGCTGGACAAACGTGTCCCACTGCTGGACAAAGGTGTCCCACTGCTGGACAAAGGTGTCTTACTGCTAGACAAATGTGTCCCACTGCTGGACAAAGATGTCCCACTGCTGGACAAAGGTGTCTTACTGCTAGACAAATGTGTCCTACTGCTGGACAAAGGTGTCCCACTGCTGGACAAAGGTGTCTTACTGCTAGACAAAGGCGTCCCACTGTTGGACAAAGGTTTTCCACTGCTGGACAAAGATCTCCCCCATAGCTTCACAGCTATAACACCTTATATTTCAGGCCAACACAACATTCGCAACAATGATCAAGATGTCGAACCTGGTCCACTCGTTCGCCGCTTCCTTCTCCTCCGTGGACAAGCTGTCCTCTCACCGCGAGGGTGTGGACGTCCTGCGCAGAGTGATGACCAGCCCTCAGTTCAGTGCCATCAGGGCTGTGCTCATCGGAGATGATGGGGATAGTAGTGATGTGGATGTGGATTTGGATATTGATGGGGTTTTCGAGCAGTTTGGTGATATGAAGGTAAATATCTATCTTGTGCTTTTTTTATACAACTTTGGTGACAAACAAGCATACGGTCCACCTGATGGTAAGTGGTAACTGTAACTTATAGAGATGGCTGTATACCAAGCATCGCACAAGTAATAATGCTTAGAAAACACAACCAAGCCGTTGCCGACCATAGAGAAGGGGGTGAGGAAGAAAAAGGAAAACGGAAGAGGACCGAGGGCGTATTTGGGCTGCCGGCGCTCTCATTAGCATGGAAACTAATATTCTTACGTCGATCTTCTATGCGAGGGTAGTACTTCCCCCCCCCCTGAAACCACTACTACTAACTACCGTGAAACTTATTTGCCTTATTTGCTTGCAGGTTTAATTGCCAAACGGACAACTTGGTGTGGTCCATAAATATTAGTTATGTATACTTCTTCTTTATATTTCAATGACATATTTCAGGGTATAGAAACCTTACTAATGAAAGCCTCAGACCTGCTCCGCTGCATCAACATGAACAGGTTCCAGGCGTCTCCCAGCGAGGACGAGCTGATGCACCAGGCGGCTGTTCTTAGCATCGTCAATGAGTTCTCTGCAGGTAATCATTGGCTCTGACGACTGATAACGGTTACGGGCAACCGCTGGATGAGGCTGCAAGACTTGGGGAAGGTCTATGCAGTCCTGGATCCAGGGAGGAGAGCTAATCGGCTTAGGCTTTCCCTCCTCGACCTCCCCCAAACGCAACTGCTCAAAAAAAATTATATGCTTGTAGTATTTGCCTTATCAAGACGCCCCTCAAACCTAAATTATTAATTGGCGAAACTTGGAGGACTTCTATATCCAGCAGTGAACGTTTTTCGACTGATATAATGATAATATATCTACTTCCTATTTTTCTCCATTACCTTCTTTATATATTATACTAGCTGCGCCCTGCGGCTTCGCCCGCGCGAAAATTTCTATGTGTTTCATTAATGTAACTCGGGAAACAGGGCGATTTTCTGGATAAAAAGTAGCGTATGTCCCGAAACCAAATCTATCTACATACCAATTTTCATCGAAATCGGTTTAGCAGTTTTTTTAATTTTTCTTTCATAAGAACTTTCTTTTGACAATAACAAACACAACAAAAAAAGAATTAGCGAAATTGATCTAGCCGTTCACGCGTGATGCCATGACCAAGGGAAAGAGGGATTCATTTTTATTTAAATAGACTAGCTGCACCCCACGGATTCGCACGCGCGTAAAATATGTTTTGTTTTTGTATCCCTCAGCAACCAGACCGAATTTTGAAATAAAAAGTAGCCTACGTCCGTCTCCGGCGCTGAATCTATCTACATACTAATCGGTGCAGCCGTTTAGCCGCTAAGTGGTAACAAACACACATAAACTTTCGCATTTATAAATTGGTAGAATTATATACCGACCGTATTTTTGTTTGTCACCTAAATTCTATAACCTGAAGTATCCCTTACTTCCCAGGGCTGGTGTTCCTGAACAGCGAAGAACAAGACGAGTCGTTATCCAACGTGGAGTACAAGATCAGGATGGACATCGACAACGTGCCCACTACTGTTAGACTTAAAGACTAGTAAGTGTATTTTTTTAATAAATATAACAACAACTACACACAGCGCCATCTAGACCCATAGTAAACGTATATTATATGGTTGTGTTGTGGGTTCTAGTATGCGGATATACATACTTAAATACTTTTTTTTGTAAATACATACATAGAGAAACACCCAGATCAATGCAAATAGACATGTTCATGCACACAAAAATTTGCACGAAGCGGGAATCGCACCCGCGATCTCTGCGTGGCATTCCGTGCATAACACCACCGAACCACAAAAGCAGTCATATAACAGTGTTACTATCCCACTGCTGGGCAACTCCATTGCTCATAGAAAAGGCAAGCATTATTTGCCACGTGCGCTTAATGCGGATTAACAACATCACAAAATATTTTAAACAAAAGTTTTCTCACTATTCTTTTTAGTAATGGTCAAGATAAATATAGATTTTTTTAGACTAATTTCAACAGTTTCATAAAATTTACCTGGTTTTGAGCACACGACCTCGTAGTTATAGAGGCGAGCTCTTAACCACTAAGCCATCCATGATCATGAGAGGAAGGTTTTTAAAATACCTATCAAAATGATTACTTTAAGTGACTGGAAGTTTAAGTTAAGTTAATAATAGTTAAGTTTAAGTTTAAGTTTCTAGTCTTTTTGTGAACTGGCTGTTGTTAGCGGCTTCGCTCGCATGGTGGTAGCAAAAAAAATATATTCTCTGTTACTCGCTAATGTTGTAGCCTTCTGTATGTGAAAGGATTTCAATTTGACTACATATTTTCAGTTTTCTAACGAACGAACGTACAAAAAAAATCGTTTTGCTTTTTAATATTAGTTTACATAACAAAATTAATCTTATCTAGCCTCTGGGTCCCCGGTCCCGAGGATAACTTCGTGGAGAACATGCGCTACTTCCGCGGGTTCGTGCAGATCCAGGACATCGTGGACAAGGCCATCGTGCAGCTGTCGGCCTCCACCCTGGGCCTCCAGGGGACCAGCGCCGACTGGGCCGTGTACACGCAGCAGATGCCCTACCCCTGCTACACTAAGGATTAGTAAGTATTCCTTGTATCATCAGCCTTCCCCAGGTGTAACGTCGCGACGTAATTGTGCGCTATTTAGGAAGTATTTACAAGTAGTACGCCATTTTTAAAAAAACATTCAATCAAAACTCGCTACGACGATGTTATCGCGAATACGTTGAAAAATTAAAAAAAATTAATGGTACGCTAGTCTAGGTATCGAAATCCACTGTTGAAAGTTTCGATTACCACTTCCCATCAGGTGAGTCGTATGCTTGTTTGCCATCAAAGTAGTTAATTTATTTATTTTGAATGAGGGTGTTTAGAAAAATTTTCGCCACCAGTTGGCGCCACTTCAACTGTCACATTGGACCAATCAGGGGTTAACTTTAAAAAAGCGCTTGACAGCTAGATCTGACGCATCAGTGCTGCCACCTCGTGGGCGTCATTTTAGAAAACCCTCTCAGCAATTTTCTTTTGTCCTTAAGCACGTGAATTATACATTTTATAAATTAAACATTCAAATTTCCGAAATGAACACTGAAAAATATTTGTTTTGATACCGCGCTGTCAAAATGGAAGACCTTTTACCAAAGTGGCGCCAACTGGTAGCAAACATTTTCCTAAACATCCTTATTCTGTAACTTTTGATGCTTGAATGTTACTGTCTACCAATCAGAAGATTATATTATATTGTTTTGATAATAAACACATTTATAACACACTGATTTGATCACACTGACTGAAATGTCAGAAGTAGTCCTCAAGTCCTGCGTTCAGATGTTCTTGATGGTATAAACTGTATTTCAGCTTCCAGAGCTCGTTGTACGAGTCTCAAGCCCTGATAGTAGCGTTTTTCTTCTCTCTGCTGTTCACCGTCGCCTCCGCCATACGGTTCATCGTGGCTGACAAGGAGTCTGGCAATACTATGGTAAGTGTCTGTACAATAATTTATTTACTTTGTGTACAATACTTGGACAAATGTGAAAAAAATTGGAGAAATAGTGGATGTATAGTATAATAGTGGAGGTCACTATACCAGCAGTTTGGCTTTTAGAATGGTGTCTGCCACTTCTGGATTCCACTGACTGCTTACCATCAGGCGGGGTGGAGTCACTTTGGTAGGCTAATATAAAAAAAAAGAGTGGAATAAGAAGAATAATATTTATTTTGGTAAAAAACAAAATGTGCAGTACAGCATGGATATCATGGAATACCTTTACCTACCAGTGGGACAGTATTGGTTGAAATAATAATACTTGGTAGACTTTCATGGACCAAGTAGACGATGTTGACCAAGGATAAAATTACAAGCACACTTAACCACTCGTATGCTACAATATCAGACACAATAGAAATAACATTGTGTCTCGTGTAGATTAAGCTCCTAAGCACACGAAGGGTTAAGAGCGTTTGCAATTTTTTGTGGTTTTCAATTTTTATCGATTAATCGGGGCTATATTTAAAAAATATTTTCTGTACAAATCCTAGAATTAGGTAAAAGCTGTTTATAGTGTAAAAAATCATTGCGTTTACTATTTATATGCAAATAATACATTTGAAACTTAAGTTGCGTTATTTTCATAGTAAAATAACTGTAAGCGTTATAGTTACTTTATAAACAGCTAATAATTCTAGCATTTGTACGGGACATATTTTTAAATTATAGCTGCGATTATACGATAGAAATTGAAGCCACAAAATATTACACTGAATTGCGACGTTGTCACTCATGAGGCGTAAACGCTTTTAATCGACGAGTGTGAAGAGATTTAGAGGTATACTTATACCTTTAATATGCAAATGATGTTGTATAGTGTCTGCTTACTCCATTAACATACAGGTGTGAACAATACTTATAAAAGCAATCAAAATAAATGTATTTCTCCAGCTCATGTCAGTGATGGGCGTGGACCTTCGCTGGCACACGCTCTCCTGGTTCATATCGTCGTTCATAGAGATGACGCTGACGATGCTGTGCATCACGCTCATCTTGTATGTGGGGAGGGTCCTGCCCACCACAGACCCCAGCCTTGTGTTCACCATGCTTTTCATATTCGGACTCTCCATTTTGAGCTACTGGTGAGTAATTACAAGAAAACATTAGAATTTTAGACGGTAGTAGATCCTTGCTGACGTCAGCATGAAAGCAGCGTAAAGTATCCTCTTGTACTGAATATCGGCCTAAAGTTAGTTAAAAACCAGCGTCAGATATTATCTGGCATATTGATAACTGTCTTCAGACACACAATAATGTAGAAAAAATCGTGGAAAAGTGTTACGTTATAATAATAATAATAATAATAAACCTGTGGCACTCGGTGACTGCCGCAGTAAAGCTATTGCATAGCATTTTTTATCAACATAAGCAGTTATAATTTTTTTTTATTTTTTTATTTATGCAGTTTTTTTTCTGTGATATTAATTCAAGTTACACTTTTTGAGCGTGGTGACCGATAAGAAAACAGTTTTTTTCTTTTATTGAATAAATGAGAAGTTAATATCGTTTAAAATATTTTTATTATCTTACAATACATGTAGGTTATTCAGGAATTTTATCATCCTATTTATACTCCGAAAAATAATAAAACTGGGACATTACATTACATTGATGCATTATTACACGTTATTAAAATCTTAGTTTCATTTCTATAGTTCTACCAATGTGACAAAATATTTGGTTTATGTGTGGTAAAAATTAGCGCCACTAGTGTTTATGAAATAAATTTTATGGTAGCGGAGTGGGAGGTGTTAGGTTTTATTTTCGTTACAGAATTTTTTTGATTCGGTCGCCGCGCTCAAAGCCCGCGATAAAAGCTATGCAATAACTTAAAATTATTTATTTCTTTAACATCAATTTCATACATTTTCCATTAGTAGAGATTTCCATTTAAGCATGCTTGTGTTTGGAAATCTCGCTCCTCCAGCAGTTTATCTGTTTTATATGTAGTTATTTTACACAGGTTAGGTATTTAGTTTTTATATGTAGATTATTATTAAGTTATTTTTATTTGTGCTTATATTGACTTTTTAAGAATTTGTGTGAATGTTTATTTGTGTCAATGTATTTTATTTCTTTCTTTAAAGTATTATAAGTAAGTAGTATAAGTCCTGTTTTTTGTCTACTTACGAAATCACACAAATAACTGATTGAAAAATGAGCTAAGACTTGTTTTTTTCTTGTCTCTTGTATTTTAGTGAATCCTTTGTTTAGTGCGACAGTTTTAAAGTAAAATATTTGTGTGTAGCTACATGATGTCGAAGCTGTTCCGGTCGGCGAGCCTGGCGGCGGTGAGCGGCGCCGTGTCGTACCTGCTGACCTTCATGCCGGTCGTCATCATACTGTCGCTCGAGACCGCTATCGGCGGCGCGCTCAAGCTGCTCGTTGTGAGTTACACTTGGACAATATATAGCACTGCTTATTGATAACTCATCACATTCATTAATAAAATACAATGTTTGTATGTTTGTTCTTTATGCGTGTCGAAATCAATGATCTTGCTGGAGACGCCCGAGATGGTTCCTAAACTTAATTTTTTTTTATACATTCATTTGATTCAGAAATCTTTACATTGCTTTAAATTAGAATAAGCACACATAATGAACGTACATCGTTCTACTTGGTTCCTCGACTTATAAACCAACTACCCCCTAAATTTCATAATGAAATAACTTTGTCTAATATTAAAATTAAATTAAAGTCTCACTTTTTAGAAAATATGGAAGGAAATTCTAAAGACGTGTAGTTACCAAATTTCTAAACCCATATACCTATGTTCTAAGTATTTTAAGAATGTTCTATTGTCGACGTTGATTTATTTTTAGCACTCATCACAAACCTCTGTGGTTTTAGAATGCTATGTTACTAAATAATTGTCTAAAGTGTGAAAAAAAAATCGCAATTTAGTGTCATATTTTAATGGTTTTCAATGTTTATCATTTAATAAGAGATATATTTTAGAATTAGGTGATAGCTATTTATAAAGTAAGTAACCATTTTACTATGAAAATAACGTCAGGGAAGTTTCCAATGTATTATTTGCATATAAATAGTAAGAAATTAAGAAGAGACCAATCAAATGAAATTCTGTCTGTTACTTATAAAAGATATCGTAATTTTTGTACAACAATACTCAGAAAAGCGAAAAGAGATTACGAAAAACATGAATTTAAGAAAGCTGGTAAAAATTTATTTATTTATTTATTTATTTATTTCCAAACTTACATCTATTTTTACAGGTTTTTTACCCAATGCAATAGAGTAACATACAGATTTATTATTTTATATTTACATAACATATTATGTACAAAGTAGTCTTGGCGAGTTCACTCAGTGCACAACCAAACAAGTCTGTACGATTGGCTACCAGGTACTATGGCAAGTTATACAGTCAGTCACTAACAGCACTAAAGTCAAGTCTCCAGCGTGTAAACTTCTAAAACCTGGGTTCGACAAACAACAGACAATTAACAAAATTAATACATATTTTGCTAACGTAGGCAAACAGCTCGCGGAAAATATTCAGAAGTACTCATCGCCTATCACACCTAATATACTATCCAAGTCCAAGGATTCCTTTGTGTTGCTCGAAACTGACGAGACTGAAGTGCCCAGTATAATAATGTCTCTAAAAACAAACTGTGCGGTTGGGTGGGACGGTATTTCAGCTAGTCTTTTAAAAAAGTTTAGTTCAATCATTGTACCCCCTCTTACTTACATTTGCAATCTTTCGATTTCCACAGGTATATTCCCCTCACCTTTTAAAAAAGCTCTTCTTCACCCGATCTACAAATCAGGGGATCGTGACCGTGTCGAGAACTTCAGACCTATATCAGTCCTCTCCGCCTTATCAAAAGTTGTAGAAAAAATTATTAATATCAGGCTAGTAAATTATTTAGAAACCCAAAACCTTTTATCCATGAATCAGTATGGATTTAGAAAAAATAGATCTACCGACGATGCAGTTCACAGTTTAGTGGATCTTTTAGTTAAAAAACTTGATAAAAATGAGAAATGTGTCGCACTTTTTCTTGATCTCGCACGGGCTTTCGACACGGTCTCGGTTCCCACGCTTGTTAGCAAGCTTGAATCGCTAGGAATAAGAGGAACCCTGTCCCTGTTACGTAGTTATCTTTCAGACCGATTACAGTCTGTCAAAATTTCTGAATATACCAGTTCCAAACCTCTATAGAATACGGCGTGCTCCAAGGCAGCATACTTGGTCCCGGCTTGTTCCTCGTCTACATCAACGATCTTTGCAACCTAACCATTAACAACGGCGCAATTTTCTCATAATTATGCTGATGACACTGTTCTGGTATTCTCATCTAACAGCTGGCACGACACGTATCACCTTGCCCAGAAGGGTTTTGATACGGTTAATAAATGGCTCACTGACAATCTTCTTACGTTAAATGTTACTAAGACCAAAATAATAGAATTTTCAATACGCTCCCCAATTCCCCTTGACAATACTTTCGGCGTAACCGCCAGACTACCCACTAGTACAGGTGAAAACAGCTTACATCACATAGAAAAAGTTAATTGCCTAAGATACCTAGGTGTTATTATTGATAATAAATTAGACTTCAAAGACCACATCGAATACTTATCCAGTAGAGTTCGTAAACTCATATATATATTTAAAGAATTTCGGCATTCAGCTGATGCTCACGTTTTACAAATGGCTTATCAGGCGCTTTGCCAGTCTATTCTCAGTTATTGCATCACGACATGGGGTGGTGCCGCAAAAACTCACCTAATACAACTCGAACGCGCGCAAAGAGCTGTGCTAAAAGTATGCTGGTCTAAACCTCGCCTATATCCAACCATCAAGTTATTTGAATTCTGCAAAGTACTTACCGTTAGACAATTATTTATTAAAGCAACAGTTCTCTAAACTGTTACTTTAAAAAAAAACAATTTAAAACCGAATAGAAGAGGGTTTGCGTATCAACACGAAATTGTTAGTAGAAAGTTGCCATTTAGTTTAGGGTTTCACTTGCGTTTTTGGTTACTGCTCTGCTCCCGAACAGCATTCTCTAACAGTTTATCCTAGTATAACTACCCGTCGTAATCACCTTGTTAATTACGACGGGTTGTTCACCTTGTTGACACGCACGCACGCACGCACGCACGCACGTACGCACGTACGCACGCACGCACGCAAACGCGCACGCACGCACGCACGCACGCACGCACGCACGCACGCACACACACACGCACGCACGCACCCACGCACGCACACACACACACACACACACACACACACACACACACACACACACACACACACGCACACATATATACCTACCGCAGGCACCATCGACCCACAACCGGAATTTTGTACTTATACCTTAGCCCTAAGTTGTTTTCACTGTATTTCGGTTTTGGTGAGAAATAAACAAATTATTTATTTATTTATTATAAGCATTATGGTAACTTATTTCTAAATTATTTTAAATTTTAATATTTGAAAATTATACTATGATATATTGACATAATTTCAGAAAATGTTCCTTAACTATTCGTTAACAAACACAATGTACTTTGTTTTCACCATACCCCTAGTGCCTGTCGATGTCATCATCTCTGTGTTACGCGTTCCTGTACGTGGCGCGGTGGGAGGCGCGCGGGGCTGGTCCCGGCTGGTCCCAGCTGTGGACGGCGCCCGAGGCCGACCAGCACATGAGCATAGGACTCGCCGCGCTCATGATGTTACTGGATGCTGTCATATACTTCCTCATAGGGTGGTGCATTGATAGATATTGTGGTGAGGATTTGGCTTAATTTTGAGTTGATTTTCATTGATTTAGTTAAAAAAAATTGCAGCAAATGATATTTTTTCAAATAAATCCATAATGTGTCTAAATTTAATTATCTAGGTATAAAAACATTAAACTCGAACATAACCCACTGTACGACGAGTGACGAGAAGGCAGGAGTCAGCATCATCAACGTGTCCAAGGTGTACCACGAGGGGTCGCGGCGGGCCAAGCTCGCGCTGGACAACGTGTCCATCGAGCTGCACAAGGGACAGGTCACCACGCTGCTGGGACACAACGGCGCCGGCAAGACCACGCTCATGTCAGTATACGTACATACATACATACATATATACATACAAGGTTTACCATAAGGGTCGCGTACATGAAATACAAAAAGACAAAAATCCATACAATTATTATTTTCAACGTTCAAGGTAGACTGGAGTAAATCGCTTTTAGCGATAAGACCCTTATTTACTAATTACTGTTGATTAATTTTTACTGTTATATGTATGTTACATGTGGTGTACATATGTATACACTGTACTCATATATAATTATGTAAGTAGCATGTAGTTTAAATTATATTTTATTCTACAAGGCTTTGTAAACAAGCTGTAATGGTACCAATAATTATTGTTTGTCTTTCACCAAGTTGTTTAGCTTCAAGTTGAATGGTCCATCTTTCTCTCCGCAGTAACATTCTAACGGGCATGCTGCGTCCGACCAAGGGTCACGTGATCGTGCGCTCGGAGCACGGCGTGGGGTCGCATGGCACCCCACGTGGGGGGTCGCGGGGGACCCTCGGCGTGTGTCCGCAACGTGACGTGCTCCTGGAGTGTCTGAGCGCGAGGGAACATATCACACTGTATGCGAGACTCAAGAGTGATGCTGACGCACACGTCATACAGGACGAGGTTGATAAGTCAGTACACATTCTTTGTATTTACTCAACATGATAAGCCCATTTCATAATATAGGCCCATTATCATCCCACTGCAATGAAAGGCCTCTTCTCATACTTCTCATACTCTGCCGACAAACTGCTGAGCAGTTTGGCAATTATCAAAAAATGAAAATTAGATTAAGATTTTTTTTGAATAAACAATAAAAAAAAAAAATACAGAGAAGACATAAATATTGATCGCCACGCTTGCTCAAGGCGGATTGGCGATTTCAGACTTCATCAGAAGCCCGGGTTTCCTCACGATATTTATAATAATAATAATAATATTTCAACAACTACACACAACGCTATCTAGACCCAAAGTAAGCATATTATATGCTTGTGTTATGGGTTCTAGAATTCGGATATACATACTTATATACTTTTTTTTTTGTAAATACATACGTATTATACATAAAAACACCCAGATAAATGCAAATAGACATGTTCATGCACACAAATATTTGCACTGAGCGAGAATCGAACCCGCGACCTACACACAGTACCACCGAACCACAGAGGCGGTCATATTTAACTTCACCGTTAGTCAGAAGTGTCCAGATACATGTAGAAAGTATATTATGATGAAAAATCACATTGGTTCTAGCCCGCATTCGAACCTACTATCGTTAACGAATCGGGTGTCTTATCCACTGAGCCTTTTTGGCTTTTTTAGCCATATACACCGAATTTATTTATTCCCTTAGCCAGAAACACGTTCATATAAGGATGACAGAGAACAGATCGATGAGGGTAGCTCACGAACGGCCAAGATGGCGAAAATTGAGGAAGGTCCAGCAGTGAACTTTTGGCTATGATGATGACCTTGAACAGTGAACATACCATTAATATATAAATATTCCGCAGGATGCTGCAAGTGCTATCCCTGGGCAGCATCAGCTCGGAGCCTGTGAGTCGTCTGTCCGGCGGGACCAGACGGCGGCTGTGCGTGGCGCTGGCCTTCATCGGCAAACCGCACCTGGTGTCCCTCGACGAGCCCACTGCTGGAGTAGACCCTGCTGCTAGAAGGTGAGCACGATACCGGCAGAGAAGATACACTATTATGAGAAATACACACATTTATAGCATTATATATATATTTTATCGAAGGGGTGAACCACTCAATAAAATTGCATCACAAAACTTGTGTTACAGTGCAACCTTAATATAACGACTTCCTCGGTTTAACAACATTTTCTTAATCCTCTTTTGATTGCGATTTTCTTTACATTGCGAACATTTTTTGCAAACAACCTCTGTATAACAAATTTTCATGTGTTCCCATCTAATTTTGATCCTGGGTCTTTTAAGCGGGGCGTGAAAAAGCATCTCACTAAGCCGCCATAGTGGAGGCCACCATACCAGTAGTTTGGCTTTTGGAATGGTGTTCGCCACTGCTGGATTCCACTTACTGCTTACCATCAGGCAGAGTGGAGTCACTTTGGTAGGCTAATATAAAAAAAAAAAAAAAAAAATTTCAACTATCAAAAAAAGTGTAAATACTTCTAATAGGGTACATATTTTACTCTATATAAGAAAGATCTAAAAATATATTATTGAGATAGCTTAGGAAAAAAAACCTGTCGGAAAACGTTACTTTTAGTTCATAAAATAGCAAACTTAATTTTAAATTTCAATTTAACGGTTTCAGTGTTTTAAATCTGTTTCATAACACCATTAAATAGTAGCCGCCATGTTATTACGTCATAAGGCTATGTAGAAGTGTCAACTTAATCTGTTTTATAAGGTTTTATATCTCCAATAAATAGCAGTCGCCATGTTATAACGTCTTATGGCTATGTAAACATAGAAGTGTCAAGTGTCGACTATCGCGACCAGCGTTTTCGTTAAATTACGCGCGAAATTTGAAAATGCAAAATTTAAATGCATTTTTATGGCACTTAACGATTGAATGAAAAATTTCTGAATTTTTTAGTGGTTCTTTAGCACTATATAATATAATTAAAACACTTTTCCAAAATGGGTGTAATACCCTATTAACGATTTTTTAACCCAACAGGTTTTTACAAATTTTAGACCAACCTTACCTCAATATAACCAACTTCAGTTTAACAAATTACTTGATATAACGAATATAGCACTGTATAATATAATTGACCTTTGAAGCATCAGTTATTTTTATATTTGTAACACAGCACTATTAATATTAACGTTGTACGTTACTCAGAGACATTTGGTCGATGATAGTGAAGCTGAAGGAAGACAGGACCATCCTGCTGACGACGCATCATCTCGACGAGGCGGAACTGCTCAGTGATCAGATCATTATTATGCATAAGGTAATCGAAGCTAAATCTCTTTTTAACTGTTACTGTACAAAACTCCCAGTTCGTCAAAGTCGCACTATGATTATATTCAGTTTTACAAACGCGTCCTTAACAGTATCTCTAAATCTTTTGCTAAATTTAAATAATATAAAATAAAAAAACTTTAATTAGAATTGGTCAATTTGCGAACTGGACCAGTTGCGAATGGGACAATTTGCGACAAGTTGTGAAAATTGGAGCCCGCTGGACATTTTTTTTTTTTTAAATATTTAACCTACCAAAGTGACTACACCCCGCCTGATGGAAAGCAGTCAGTGGAATCCAGAAATGGTGGCCACCATACCAAAAGCTTAAACTGCTGGTATGGTGGCCGCCACTATGGCGGCTGGGAATGGGGAAAAGGAATGAGGGAGGTGAGGAAAGAGGAAAGGGGGGAAATTGGGCTTCCGGCACTCACATCCGGGACATTTTGCGAATTGGACATAGTGCGACCAACCGGTTTTTTTATACAAGTAAGATGCCAAACTAACATCCAGCATCTCACCATGCATGCAGCACCACGTTATACAGACTTGGTTGTTACACGAACGTGACAATGGTTAAATAGAGTCTGAAACTTAAAAAGTGTACTATTCTTGATATTTTACAATAGAGTGAAGGCCTCTTCTCAAACCGAGAAGGCATTGAATAGATTGGATATTTTAAACTTTATATTTCTTTTTATAAGTCAAATTTAATCTATAATTATAAACAATTTTTACATTGTGATTGAATATAATACATAATCATAAAACTAATTAAAAAAAAACACTCAATATTGTTCTAATGCCATGCCATCACAGAAATAATAATGATTTTCTTCAATATAGTTTTTCAGGTTTTCAGTGTTGATGACACAATTATTAACATTCCATCGATAAAATTACTTACAATATATATAGATATTGTTGTTGTTACTGTTTGTTTACCCAAATAAAGCAAAGAGAAAGTTACTGTCGTGAATAATATATTTAAAATATATAAAATCAAGAATTAATACTGAATGATCATTACAGGGTCAAATCCACACAACAGGCTCCCCTATCGAGATAAAGCGCACCCTCGGCAACGGGTACAAGCTTACCGTCATCTACCCTGACAGGAGGGAGACGGAGGAGGGGTACGAGGACATCACCCTCGAGGAGAAGACCAAGCTGCTGCTCACCCTGGTGCGGGACGTCGTGAAGAACGCCAACGTGATCGACGTCAATGGATTCGAAGTGGAGATTGGATTACCGTTCTTTGATGCCAATGGACTTAATAATAAGTAAGTATGATTATGATGGCCGTTAGGACAAGTTCATTCTTGATGCTGATTAAAATAGCACTATTTATACTATTATAATATAAAGCGGAAAAGTTTATTTGTTTGAACTATCATTCGCATTTGAAAAATATTTTTGCGTGTGATAGGATAGCCCAGTTCTTAAGAAAGGTTATATGTTATTATATAACATCACGCAATTGGTGACGGAAGCGGAGCAGTTACCAAAGATGTAACTTAATAAATTCGTTGGTAACATTTCCTTCCCATGCTGTGCGGGCAACGGGGACAGTGAGGTAGCGGGAGGGGGAGAGGGAGGGGGGAGCATCTGACAGAAGCTAATGTTTGATTGGTGGTAACGTCCTCTGCCATCAGCGCAGACCCTGGGAGTGTCACCAACTAATTTGCCAAGCTATAGTCATTCAACATTACATTATTATTATATTACTCATTACGGATTACACGCTGCTTGTCACAAACGCTATTCGTCACTATCGCGTTATGTCATAATACGCTATTAGATATGTACGCAGCTTGTTACAGACGCGGTCCGTCATAAGCGCATTTTGTCATAGAAGTAGTTTGTCGCAAACGTATTACGTCATAAACGCATTTTGTCATAGAAGTAGTTTGTCGCAAACGTATTACGTCATAAACGCATTTTGTCATAGAAGTAGTTTGTCGCAAACGTATTACGTCATAAACGCATTTTGTCATAGAAGTAGTTTGTCGCAAACGTATTACGTCATAAACGCATTTTGTCATAGAAGTAGTTTGTCGCAAACGTATTACGTCATAAACGCATTTTGTCATAGAAGTAGTTTATCGCAAACGCATTACGTCATAAACGCATTTTGTCACAACACGTAGTTTGTCGCAAACGTATTACGTTATAAACTACTTCTTTTATAATCTACCAACGAAAGAGCCCTGGTGACCTGTAATACAGGTTTTATAATAAATCTACATCAGGCACCAGTTTTTTACAAAGTTGGATTATGTTAAGTATGGTTAAAATTTTGTGTTAAATGTGAGCTTTGTAAAGAGAAAATAAAACATTATTATCATTATTCTACCATTTTATGTCACGGAAATTCGAAGCTAATATTTGTGTCTTGGGGCAGTTGACACCACATTGAGTTGTTCTCTGTGTACTATTTTGACTGTAATTCTTTCCAGCTTCCTGCAGATGTGCGTGATGTTGGAGTCTCACAAACCCTCCCTGGGCTACAGCAGTTACACCATGGACTGCAGCACCCTCGAGCAGGTGTTCTTCAACGTGTGCCAGCAGGCAGACAACACACTCAACGCTATTGAATACGGTGACTATACTTAAACTCAAAACATTTATTTCATTTTGGTCATAAAGTATGATGATTATGAAAAGAAAAAAAAAGGAGGTAGGCGCTAAAAAAGTATAAATGTTTTTTGTGTAGCTAAAATTTATTTAAATTAATATTTACATGTTTAATAATTATTTCATTGAATTACTTACATTACCGAAGTCATTAATGTGATTGGATGGTAATCTAACAAACACCACCTACCAGCAAATCATATTTTGAAACATTTGAAGAACGAAAATACACTACACATATACACTACAATGGCACAACTGGCAGCAATCCAGGAAACACAACACAAGCTGGAGGAGGCCTTTTCAAAGCGAATGACGGCACTTGAAACTCAGCTGCACACTGGTGGTCCCGCCAAGGACACTGTTGCGAAGGTCGCTGAGGAGTTTCGCACTTTCCGGGAGCTGATGATTAGCATATTGCAACTGCTTCGGCAACAAATTGCCGAATGTTCCAACGTCTTAGATGTCATGGAGACCAGGCATCGAAGAAAAGCACTCATCCTTGTTGGGGTTGAAGAAGCAGATAACGAGAACTGTGTTTCTGTTATAAATGACATTATGGCGAAGATGTCGCTTAAAGAAACTCAGGCATCTATTAGTGTGTGCCATAGAATCGGAGTTCCGAATAAAGACCGTCGCCGGCCGCTTCTCGTGTGGTTTGCCAGTGCAGATTCAAAGTCAACTGTGTGGAAGGCAAAGTCGAGGCTTAAAGGATCTTCGATATCAATCAAGGAGTTCTTGACCAAGCCTCGGCAGGCTGTATTCGGCAGAGCACGACAACATTTCGGCAAGCGCGCGTGTTGGACGCAGGACGGTACTATTATAGTTAAGACTTCAGATGGTAGCCGCCGAAAGATTGTTCGCATGGATGAGCTAGATTCCATGACAAAGAAGTACCCGAAGGCGTCAGATAGATCCTCTTCAGCGTCAAGTGGGGGCAGTGGCAACGCTATCACTATTAATACGAGTCATAAACCGCGTAAATTTTAAGCGATTTTAGTGGTTTTATTTATTTTAGTCGGTTAATAACGTGTGTAGCCGCAAAGTGCTTAAAAACAGTGCGTTGTTTACAATATCTTCTTAATATTACACTTATTTACAACCCACAATGGTTACATTTTAATTGCCAAATTTGTCGCACTTTGTTTTGACGTATACGTAGCAAACCATAGATTAGGTAAATCTGGTAAAGTTTCAATTTTACGTTTCGTTTTACCTTTTATTTTTGATGTAATAGTTTGTTCGACTTTTTATTTTTGTAGTGTGTTTGTATCCTGCTGGTGGGTGGTGCAGAATTGGAAATTTTGCATAGAACTCTGTATGTATATTTTTTTTTTTTTTACTTTATTATAATTTAAATATATTTAATATATTTTACTATTTTATTATTTTTATATTATTTATTATATTTTTTTTTTTTTGCCTAATTAAGGATATTAATGATTCTTTTCATTCTGCCAATGATTCAGTGAATCTTTTAACTGACAAGAGCTTCTGTTCTGTAAGTGATGATGACTGCTTACGCGATTCTCTGCGACATTACTTTAACCAACGCTCCCACTTATTCTTCAACGTATGTCACATCAACGCGCAAAGTATACCTTGTCACCACAGTTAGTTACTGGATACGTTCTTTGACGCTAACGTTCACGCCATCCTGGTCTCGGAGAGTTGGCTCAAGCCTAGTCTCCTGTCTACTTCCTACTCGCTCCCCGGTTTCATCTTGATTCGTAATGATCGAATGGAACGAAGGGGAGGTGGAGTTGCAATCTATCTCCGTAGTGACTTTCCTTACAAAATCCTTTCTTCTTCTTCTCCTAACATTTCTTCGTCTGCCGAGTATCTCTTTCTTGAGGTCAACATCAAGGGCTCGAAAACGTTACTTGGCGTAGTTTATTGCCCTCCGTGTGTCGATTACTTCTCTAGTCTCGAACTGATTCTAGAATCTTTAGGGTCAGAATATTCACATCACGTCATCATGGGCGATTTCAATACCGATCTCCTTTGTAGCCGTTCCCATCGATCCTGTAAGCTCCTTGAGATAGTCGAGTCTGCCTGCCTCCATGTACTACCCCTTCAAGCCACCCACCACAACGTTCAGGGGCAGGACACATGGCTTGACCTTATTCTCACCTCCTCCCCAAATTTGGTCGCTTCCCATGGTCAACTTCCTGCTCCCGGATTTTCCCATCATGACCTCATTTTCCTTTCATACAACCTGAAACCTCCCAAGTCCAAACCTAAAGTTCTGCACAGGCGCTGTTTTGGTCGTATGAAAGTGGAGAAACTTCGAGAAGACGCCTCGAAAACTAACTGGAATGAAATATACACAGCTTCTTCCGTTGATGCCAAGGTTGATTTGCTAAACCTTTCTAAAAAATTAAATTCTGCAACTGTATGATGTGCATGCACCAGTGAGGAAGGTGAAGGTGAAGCGTCTACCTGCTCCATGGATTACTAGGGGCGTTCGAATGGCCATGAGAAACAGGGACAAGGCATTTCGTAAATTTAAAAGGGACCGTTGTGATGAAAATTGGACACTGTTTAAATCTGCAAGAAATCGATGCAACCAGATGATACGTAATGCCAAACGCCAACATATTCTGAATAACATTAGTTCCTCGTCCCCTGCCGAAATCTGGAAATTCCTTGGAACTTTAGGTATCGGCAAGCAGCGTCGTAACGATTTGCGGATGACACTTGGTTTGGAAGATATGAATCGACATTTCAACACTATTTTTGCGCTAGATCACCAAACCAAGTGTCAAACCGTTGATTACTTAGCTGGTATACCCCATCCCAATATTGATTCTTTTAATTTTTCTCCAGTAGCTTTGGATGAGATTAGAAAAGTTATCCTATCCATCAAATCTAATGCTATGGGCTGTGATAATGTCTGTCGTCGCATGATCATAGCGATCCTTGATCAACTCCTGCTTCCGATTGCCCATATCATTAATGATTCCCTTTCTTCTGGCATTTTCCCATCCTTGTGGCGTAAAGCCTACGTTATCCCTCTACCCAAAATCCAAAATCCATCACTACCCGATCATTTCCGTCCGATATCCATTCTTCCTTTCTTATCCAAAGTGCTTGAAGCCTGCGTGCACAAGCAACTCTCCCTTTATATTTACCGTAACCACTTACTAAGTCCTTTGTAGTCTGGGTTTAGACCTGGGCATAGCACTGTATCCGCGCTCCTTAAAGTGACTGGCGATATCAGGGAGGGTATGGAAAACACCAAAGTCACTGTGCTGGCTTTGGTTGATTTCTCGAACGCCTTCAGTACCGTCAGTCACGATATCCTTCTGGCTATCCTCTCCCACTTCATGGTCTCGTCTGAAGCTCTGGAACGGTTCTCAAGCTACATTCGGGATCGTAAGCAGTCTGTCCGCTTTGACGATTTATCGTCAAGTTGGGCTGACATTGACTCTGGCGTTCCCCAAGGCGGTATTTTATCTCCTCTGTTATTTTCAATTTTCATTAATCTCATTACACCTAATCTTCAGTGTGCGTATCACCTGTATGCTGATGACTTGCAGATTTACTCTCAAGCAAGTATCGACTATGTTTCATCTGCGGTGGACATGGTGAACAAAGACCTAGACTGTATCAGGGATTGGTCCGACAGATTCGGATTGACGGTTAATCCTGCTAAGTGCCAATCTACTATCGTTGGCAGCCAATGCCTAATGAACAAATTAGACACGAATACCATTCCACCTATAAAATTCAAAGGCAATACCATAAATATATCTGTAAATATCAAAGACTTAGGGCTACACATTGACTCCACCTTAAATTGGAGAGCCCAAGTCTCCCAAGTCTGCCAAAAAGTCACAGGTACCCTACGTGCTCTTTATAAGCTTAAAAACTTTCTTCCTTGTAAGACTAAAACAATGCTTGTGCAGACTTTGATCTTTCCTTTAATCGACTATGGTGATGTATGTTATTTTGACCTGAATGCAGATCTCCTCAACAAACTTGATCGTCTTCTCAATAACTGCATTCGATTCATATTCTGTCTTCGCAAGTATGATCATGTATCTGCTTATCGCTCTCAGTTGAATTGGCTTCCCATTCGTCAGCGTCGTAGTTTACGCGCACTCACAACACTTTATTCCATCATTAAGAATCCCAATGCTCCCACCTATTTGACCTCACAATTCAAGTATCTCTGTTCTACACATCAAAGAACTCTTCGATCTTCTAACAATTTACTTCTAACATGTCCCTCTCATAGCTCTGATTTCATCCACTCCTCTTTTCCTATACAATCTATTCTACTCTGGAATGCCCTCCCTCTAGAAATCAGGATGGCCGCTAACCAGAACTCGTTTAAGGCAAAGGTTCGAACTCTTTTCATGAATAAATTGGCAGAATCAGCTAAATAACTATGTCTGATGATACATATCTATATGTATATGTATGTACATTTATTATTGTATAATAATATGTATATTTATTATGATATTTTGTGTATGTTTATTGTTTTCTTTTTCTTTTTTGTAATAGGTTATATGATATATTTATATCTATGTAGTAAAATAATTATTGGATTAAGCAAAAGTTAGTTTTCAATATTAAACTGTCATGCACCTACTGCGTTTCAACTCTGCATCACCCGATAGGTTGACTGGTAGATAATGCATTTGGCATTAAGTCCGCCTTTATGCATTTATGTGTGTAAAAAGCTTGAAATAAATAAATAAAAAAGTCATGAAGTCAGCTAATTAACCTACAGCCAGTTCGCTGACGAAGTAGAGCTGTTAGAAGAACTGGCAAGAAACTCACGCCACTCTTTTCAATCGCCAGATAATTACAGTTATTTGTATGAGTTACAACTTTAACATTCAACGCAACCAAAGAACCATACAAAGTAATTATTACAAATCAACCAATTACTATAATTACTAAGATTAAAGAAAGAAAAGAGAGGATTTCAATTATTAAGTTTCATCTAGTATGGTAGTTTGACTACGTATTTAATTAAAAAAGTAAATGCACTCCCGGTTACATTGAACGACAAGGTAATACTGGATTAAGTATTAAATGTATGCCATGCCAAGATTGACCAGTCATCCCAAATAGCACCCGTTCACGAGCATGGAAAACTGTTTTGATTTATGTATAATTGTAACTATATGTTTTCCAAATAGTAATAAAATAAAATGACGTACGGACCGGCCATCATCACCTTCCCCCTATTAGAGGGAAGGTAATGACCCAGGCAATAAAGTACTGCGAAATAAAACAAAGTGTTTATAACAACTATGTTTCAAGCTATGTTGGGTCTGATGTACTGGTATTAAGTCTGGTCGCCATTTACCGGTTAAGAATTCTAGCTAGTACTAAAAAAATTCAAATAATTTAGTACTACTTTATTCGATCGTGGAATTAGTCTTCCTTATATCTCTCTTCCACTTCGCTTTATTTGGGACTAGCGACTCACCCCGGCTTTGCACAGGTATTATGCTGATACTAAATATACTACAGAATGTCTTTTTAAACAACGTTCACAGCTTTTTTGTCATTACAAACATGTTTTCTTTAGAGGCCGGCGTCTCTCAGCCGGTATATACCGCCGCAATCGCTATGTCCCTGCATTACATTAGAAACCTCTAAAATTACCAGTGTTTCTCTACTATATTTTGCACGTATTATACATATAAACCTTCCTCTTTAATCACTCTATATATGTTAAAAAAATTGCATCAAAATCCGTTGCGTAGTTTTAAAGATCTAAGCATACATAGGGACAGACAGCAAGAAGCGACTTTGCTTTATACTATGTAGTGATATTATGCACGGAAACCTTGTTGATAGCGAAATGAGAGTGTTTCTTACGTATATAGAAATTTGATTATTAAAATTTTAAGTTTAGCATTTTGTACATGGGCAATAGTTGCGCGTACGTGCGGGTCCGAAACGTTAATAGCCACGTCCGCAGCGGGCACGCGGCGTCCTCGCGGGACCAGGTTCGCTCAGTGTAGATGTGCTCCGGGCGCCACCTCGAGTAGCTGTGGTGCCCAGGTCCAGATCTTCCATCTTGTCTTGGGTCTGCCTCTGAATCTAACCTTATTATAATTGAAGGACTATATTGCCATGACCCTATCTCTCCCCCAGCATCAGAGTGCAGTCCCCCCCAGAGCGCGTCGAGCTCCAGCAGCAGGCCGGAGCTGGTGCCGCCCGCGGGCGCGCTGCGGGGCTCCGCCGTGCAGCAGTTCCTGGCACTGCTGTACGCCAGGTATCTTCATCATATCAGGAACAGGTACGTGTTTATACAACATAATCATTTTAAAACATTTTAAAACAACTGAAAATTAGACAAGGTAGCGTTTTTGGAAGAAGCTAGGTTTTTGTCTAGCAATGAATTGCTAGTAGATTAATCTGAAATGGCCATTTAAGTGACAAGTGAAGTGACCATTCTGTTTTCTCTTTAATTTTAAAAATGGATAGTTTGCCATAATCTCTCCAAAACGCCACTAACTACTTACTTTTAGAAATTAGAGTAACATTTTATAAACAACTATGAAGAACGGCTAGCGGACTAGTTGATTTATTTAATTTACTTGGCATATAACACGTTATAAGCTTTAATTAAGACATATATGCAAGAAATTCATATATTTGACTCATACAAAAAGACACAGAGACAAAAAAACAGGTTTTAACAGTATGGCAACGCGCTAGTGATACTCCTGGTGTTGCAAGCGTCCATAGGCTACGGTAACTGCTTACCAGCAGGCGGGTTGTATGCTTGTTTGTTACCTTCGTCGTATACACATACATAAATTCTTAAAAAGTTAACACAAACATACACACAAATAATAGTAACACAAGAGCAGATATATCTAGAAAACACCAAACTATTTAACCATTTATTTATTTAGTAAACCGCATTCTAGTACTCATAACACAAGCTATAGTATGCTTACTTTAGGTCTAGATGGCGTTGTGTGTAGTCGTTGTGATATTATTATTTAGTTCGAGAGTCTTCAGAGTTCACTCAATCAGTAACACGTCAGTACCGTCAGTAGTTAATGCTTAGGCGACATTACTATAAAATATGGTAATTACTTATCATCAACAACTTCTATGGTTCGGTGGTACTATGTACAGACTGTCACGCAGACGTCGCGGGTTCGATTCCCGCTCAGTGCAAATATTTTTGTGCTTGTCTATTGCTTGTCTGGGTGTTTCTATGTTTATGAATGTATGTATATCCGCATTCTAGAACTCATATTATGCTTACTTGGGGCCTAGATGGCGTTGTGTGTAGTTGTTGTGATATTATTGAAGTTATAATTCTTTTGGCGCGATTGGGAAAAATGACGAGAGTGAATTTTTACAATGCGCGCGCACACCGACAGAAAAACCAACACCCTGAAGTTAGTTGCGAACCTTTGTGTGTCGTATCAGTACAAATAACCAGTGTGAATAAATAAAAAATATATTGGCGTTTATATCAATTCAATTATATTTATGACGGTGATAGATATTTTTTATTGATCATTTATCAGTAAAAATATTTATTTTGAATATTATAATATACTGTTTTAAGTGCATTTATAGACTTGAGGTTAACTGTTATGTATGTATGCGTTGTGTTATTATTTGGTATTTTTGAATTGTTACGCTAAAGAAGTATAACTTCTTACGTGCGTACATGAGTACACACACTCTTTTTTATTTATTAGTTGGAGGCTACCTACAAAGATTGTAAAAAGCTTATAACATCGGTGTACTGTTTGTTGCAGATGGCTGTTATTCATGTTGATAGTGCTTCCGTCGTTGTTCGTGGCCGTCGCCATGGGCTTCTCCATGCTGCGGCCGCCCATCGACAACGAGATCGCGCTCAAGTTAGGTGACCATCTATATGAAAATACCACGGATTTCATTGTGTGAGTATTAGTTATTAATTATTTTTTTTATATGAGTTTTCCAAAGTACTTACTGTAGTAGATCCACGCTAATTTCAGCCTGAATGGGTCGGATCGACCGGGGAAGTACTACCCTCTCATAGAAGATCGACTTAAGAGTAGTAGTATCCGTACTACTGCGTTTCGTTCGGTGAGTGAGAGCGCCGGAGGCCCAATTTCCTCCCTTTCTTCTTTCCTCACGTCCCTCATTCCCTTCCCCTAACCCCATTCCCAGTCGCCATAGTGGAGGCCACCATACCAGCAGTTTAAGACGATGGCTTTTGGTATAGTGGCCGCCACTTCTGGATTCCACTTACTGCTTACCATCAGGCGGGGTGGAGTCATTTTGGTAGGCTATAAAATAAAAAATAAAAAAATAAAAAGTGTCTACCCCACCTGATGGTATAATATATAATATTTCATAATATTTCAACAACTACACAAAACGCCCTCTAGACCCAAAGTAAGCATATTATATGCTTGTATTATGGGTTCTAGAATACGGATATACATACTTAAATACTTCTTTTTTTTTGAAAATACATACATATTATAGATAAATTACACCCAGACAAAGAACAAACAATCATGCTCATCACACAAATGTTTTGTCCTGGGTGGGAATTGAACCCACGACCTCCGGCTTAGCAGTCAGGGTCACTAACCACTAGACCAACAGGCCAGTCAGGTCAGGTAGAAGAAGTGGTGGCCACCATACCAAAAGCCATCGTCTTAAACTGCTGGTATAGTGGTCTCCACTATGGCGCTCTCACTCACGAACGAAACGCAGTAGTACGGATACTACTACTCTTATGTCGACCTTCTATGAGAGGGTAGTACTTCCCCGGACGATCCGATAATAAGTTTTATAGTAGTATATTTTTATATTGCCGATTTATACCAATGAAATATTTAAATAGGAATAGTCTAAGAACCACTATAAACCATTATAATAAAACTGTTAGTAACAGTGGAGACCGTCTAGTTCAAAGTCAAAGATGTTTATGATTTGGGTTAATTCCATGAGGGTGACATTTTGTAATTTTGACATTCAGAAGAGTTTAATGGCGCCACTTTGGTCTTCCATTTTGACATCGCTATCAAAACAATTATTTTTCAGTGTACATTTCGGAAATTTAAATGTTTAATTAACAAAATGGATAATTTACGTGCTCATGTACAAAAGAAAATTGCTGAGGTTTTCTAAAATGGCGCCTATGAGAGGGCAGCTACGATGCGTCAGGTCTAGCTGCAAGGTAGCGCTTTTTGAAAGTTAACTCCTAATTGGCCCAATGTGAAAGTTGAAGTGGCGACAACTGGTGCCGAAAATTTTCCTAAACACTAACTCTTCTGAATGTCAAAATTACAAAATGTTATCTAATTAACCTATAGCCATCGCTGATGGGGGTAAAGCATGAGAAGAACTAGCAAGAAACTCAAACAACTGTTAATTTGGCAACTTTTGGGATCATACCATAGGCGCTGCCAAGATTATTTTTAAGAAGGTGCATCTGTAGCAATGGTAAAGGTAGTGATCAAATTTTCACTGCTATTATTTGTTCAATGACTAACGTATAAAATATGTACTGTTTCAATAGTGGGGTGCGAGTGTACCTCATAGCAACTCGCTGTCGGTACCTGCACTCAATACTTCTAGAATTAACTATCAAGCAGATCGGTGTGCGCTAATTACAAAAAACGAAAATGTCTGTGACCTGCGTGGTTGGCACTGAAAATTAGTTCTGGGTTGGGTAATTCTTATCCCATTGTTGCTGAGTGTCCAACCAATTTGTGTATAACTGCGGCGTACACACTTACTTTTGTTTTGTCGCATTTTTTTCTGGAATAATGTCGCACGTGGTGCCACGTCAAATAAATTGAACTAAAGTCTGAACATGAGTCATCAAAAATTGATGACTCATGTTCAGACTTTTATCTCATTTGACACTTGACAGCACAGAATAGGCAAGTTTTGAAAGTTTGACACAGTTCAAAAACACAAATCATTTTTATTGTTACCACGTTACCACTGCTAGTTTATTATATTAGAAATTATTTGTTGGACTTATTGGTCATAATTATTTAAGAAAAATTGTTTTATGAGAAAAGTATTTGTATTAAAAAAAAAAAAGAAATTTTTATTTTTTATAGGTACCTATGTACGTCGTCTTTATAACACAATAAATGTTTTTCTTTCTTTCTTTCTTTCTTTCTTTCTTTCTTTCTGCACCTTCGTACTCGCCTGTCTCCTGCACTGAGGCACTTAACGAGTGCTGCGGCGGTGACCAGCGACCTAATCATCACCATTATTATCCACAGACTGAATCTACCCACTGCTGGGTATAGGTCTCTGTTTGTGCCAAACTGCACGCTCAGTCCATCTCATCATTTATTGCGATAACTGTGTAAGCTGTAGTAAGCTTTTCCTTAATTCCAAATGTTTTGCTACAGGCCGCGACCCTCGATATACTCCAAAGACATAGACCCGGCGTTAGCTGAACGCGTCGCTGGCTTCCTCATGGCCGGCAGACAGATCAAGAATTGGACAAGCGCGGTATGTATAAAATAAAAATAACCTCAGTATTGTAGTGTTGATATAAATATTAAAAAAGGTTAAGTTCTAGGTTAGGTTCTATATCTGGTTACAAATAAAAGATTTCTTTTGTAAATAACCTACGCATCTATTACTTTTTCTGGCTAATTTAGATTTAAAAATTATTTTAATTGTCACACAACACTATTTTTTTTATATTTATTTATAAAATATATTATAGTTTTATAGCTAGCTAAATATTAGCAGTATAACATAAACCATCGTTGATTTTACCGTATACTGTAATTTAACAGCTATTTATGATTACTTTATAACTAATTACCCATACATACATTTGACTGGCCTGTTGGTCTAGTGGTTAGTGACCCTGACTGCTAAGCCGGAGGACGTGGGTTCGATTCCCACCCAGGACAAACCTTTGTGTAATGAGCATGATTGTTTGTTCTGTGTCTGGGTGTAATTTATCTATAATATGCATGTATTTACAAAAAAAATGTATATAAGTAGTTTATCAGTTTAGTACCCATAACACAAGCAAATATAATTGCTTAATTTGGGGCTAGATGGCGCTGTGTGAATGTGGAAAAAAAAAAAATATATAACGGGTGGCGCAAAAGTAAAGACCCTATTTGGTTCAGCTATAACATTTTTTCTAAATTAGAAAACTAGATTTAGATTTTTTTAAATGTATATTTGTGCCATTAAATTTCGTACCATTAGGATTTAAAGATGATGTCTTTTAAATGGTGACCTCCAGAGTTGATACACATTTGAGCCCTATTTATGACATTTTGCATAACTTGCCGTAACACTTCCTGCGATATGTTCGTTATTTCTTGACGAATGTTTTCTTTTAGAGCTGCGAGAGTCTGTGGCTTGTTCACATACACCCGAGATTTCAAAAAACCCCAAAGAAAGAAGTCTGGACTGGTCAGATCGGGTGATCTTGCAGGCCAAGGCAAATCGCCAAAACGAGAGATAACTCGGCCTGGAAAAGCGTCCCTCACTAAGTCCATAGTGTCGCGCGCTGTGTGTGCCGTAGCGCCGTCTTGTTGAAACCAGATGTGCTCCAGCCCCAATTCGTCCAAACTGGGTATCAAAAACTCACGTAACATGGTTCTGTAGCGTTCTCCAGTGACAGTAATCGCATTGCCTCCAGCGTCTTCGAAAAAATAGGGTCCGATCACTCTGTCAACACAGATGCCACACCATACAGTAACTTTTAGTGGGTGTAGAGGTGTTTCTTGAATAATGCGCGGATTATCAGTGCCCCAGAACCGAGTATTCTGCTTATTGACATGCCCTGAGAGATGGAAATGGAAACGCAGGAAGTGTTACGGCAAGTTATGCAAAATGTCATAAATAGGGCTCAAATGTGTATCAACTCTGGAGGTCACCATTTAAAAGACATCATCTTTAAATCCTAATGGTACGAAATTTAATGGCACAAATATACATTTAAAAAAATCTAAATCTAGTTTTCTAATTTAGAAAAAATGTTATAGCTGAACCAAATAGGGTCTTTACTTTTGCGCCACCCAGTATATATATATATAATAATATGTAGGTATACATTAACAATCACAACAATAATTACGATTGTGTGCACGTATATCACACAAATTGCGTCCACTTTTCTTTCGCTTCAGAAGAGATACAAAAATTTAAAAAAAAACCAAATAAGTACAATATTTTTTTTTTGTACATCGAATTGTAAGGTAGACGCAAAAAATTTGTTTACTATGCTATCTAGGTACGACATACGATTTCCACAGTTTTAAGTTGGCTTGCAGGTTAGTACGGTGTTCTGTACAGATAAAAAATACCTTGTTTAGGGCATATTACACCTCATTTTAAACGTGCAATCTGTAATTATAATATGTGGACACTATCACACATCGTCATCCAGTCCCAAGCTAAGCAGAGCTTGTGTTATGGGTACTACATAATTGAAATATAAAATTAACGTACTTTTTTTTTTGTAAATACATACTTAAAATACATAGAAAACACCCAAACTGAAGACAAATACAAATGTTCATCACACAAATATTTGTCTTCCGCGGGAATCGAACCCACGACACCTACACTAACCACTAGACCAACGGTGCAGTCCATCTGTGGGCTAACTATGTTCAAGAATCGTACAGTTCCCTTCGTGTGCAATATAATAACGCGTTCCGGGTGTTATTGGGGCTGCGCCGATAAACCTCTCGACCATGTTAACGTAAAAACAACTCGCATTAGGCAACTTGTACCTGTATGTAAGTTTACCGTTAACATGTTCTCCAGGACTCTCCAATATGCAAATGTGTGACAACGCATCAAGTGTGCGACATAAAAGCGAACATGACAGCGCTGCCGGACATGATGGCGTTGCCGGACGTGGCTACACTCAACAAGTGGCTGGTTGATACACAGGACATTTATATTGAAAAGAGGTAAGGCGGACGAAAGATGTTTTATGCTTTTACGTAAAAATATTACGTGAACATCTCCGTGCTTAAGAAGGCACGTTAAAAGTCGGTCCCGGTTGTTACCAAGTTGATAAAAGGCGTTAGATCAAGTCAAATGCCTCTATAGAATTTTTTTTATACAACTGGTGGCAAACAAGCATACGGTCCACCTGATGGTAAGTGGTAACTGTAACCTATAGAGATGGTTGTGTTTTCCAAGCATCGCACAAGTAATAATGCTTAGAAAACACAACTAAGCCGTTGCCGACCATAGAGAAGGGGGGTTGGGAAAGGAAAAGGGAAACGGAACAGGACCGAGGGGATAATACATTTATCCATGAGTGTCGTACGAGGGAGTTAAGAATATCAGATAATGACACAAGTACTAAATATCACAACACAAGTAGTATCTATCACGTGTGGTTGCTATAGCGAGCCCCTCCTTTAAAAAGAAGTGCCACAGTAAACATATACAACTGATGGCGTGATGTGATGATTTTATAAAATTATAGTAGTCTAAGGCGATCCATACACTACTCCGCATTACGCTGCAAGGTGCGTGTCGAAGTAACATCTACACCGCGGTGTTTTGCACCACGCGTGATTTGTATACAAAGAGATAAACTTACAAACAACGCAATAACACGCACGCTCACACTACGATGCGGGGCAGTGTATCAATCGTCTTAATTATGCACAAGTTTTTCTCGCGTCTTTTCTTTATTGAATTTCTTTAACTCCACGGTCTCTGCATCAGATACGGCGGCTACACCACCTCACTAAAACAGAATATGACCCGCCTGGTAGCGTGGTACAACAACAAGGGTCACCACGCCATGGTGGCGCGGGTGGCCGCCACCCACACCGCAGCGTTGAGGGCCCTGGGGCACCATCCTACTGCGAACATCACCACCTATACCCACCCCCTGAAGATCTCTAAAGAACCTATCAGCAAATCTACCATGTGGGTATTAATAATAGATAACTCTACAACGTATCTAGACTGAAAGTAAGTGCGTATTATAGCTTGTGGTTCTAGAATGCGGATATACATACTTAACTTTTGTAATATTGAAATAACCGTTTTTTACTACATGTATATAAATTTATATACAGTACATACACCAAAATAACATATTTTACAATTTTTGTATGTCTGTCTGTCTGTTTGTTCCGGCTAATCTCTGAAATGGCTGCACCGATTTTAACGGGAGTTTTATTGGCAGGTAGCTGATGTAATAAGGAGTAACTTAGGCTACGTTTATTTTATAAAAAATCTTTTATTTTAGAAAAATAAAGTAATGTTGATCAATTGTTAGGCGGAACGAAGTTCGCCGGGTCAGCTAGTAGATAATAATTTAATTATCATATTTTTATGCATAATTTTTATTTATATTTTTTAAGTATCTTTTTGTGTGCAATAACTAAAAAAAATATATCACCATCAACATCATCATAGTTGTGGGGTTCCAATACTTCTAACATATGATCATTCACAAGTATCTTCTAAAGCATGTATCAAACGCACCATGTTTCATCAAAACAACAGAGATGCACGAAATTCTTAATGTGTCCATGGTCAAAGAAGAAATAGATAGGTACCCATAAAGCCAAGTACAGAAAAATACTTCAAATGCATACCAACTTGCTGAGCAACTTACTATCCCACTTCATCTGCTTATCCATACATATTATAAAAGATTTTGTCCTGACTGACTGACTGATTGCCAGACAACGTACAACCTAAACAGCTGGTCGTAGCGGCTTGAAATATCTAGAGGTGTACTAAGAAAGGGTTTTTAAAATTCAACCCTTATGTCAGTGAAAAGGGATGAAAACAACTGTAGCAACTTCTTTGTTTCTTAATTTTGAGTTTTGTAAAATTATTTTCGGGTACAACTATCAAATAAAAAATACTTTCATCAATGTTTTTGACAGGCGTGGCTTCAGAAGCGTGAAATTAGGGATGAAACATTATATGGAAAGGCCTTTGTTTTTTGGGTTATCGTTGAGCAAATTAGTATGGGAATAATTAAAAATGTTGTTTTTAATATTTTTGATAAAGCTGGGTTTTGGTTTTAGGGGGTGATACAGAGAGTTCTTTGTTTTTGAAGTTATAGTTGAGAAAAGTTACATAAAATGAACAATGGTGTATTAAATATTTTTGACAGGGATGGCTGAAGGGGTGAGTGACCATTTTCAGTAATTATTCTGGCTGCTCTGTATAGAAACAAAAAAATATCGTTTACAAAGAAATTTAGTGTTTGAACAACCCTGTCCATAACTTTATTAAATATAATAATATAAAATGTCTATTGAAAAAACGATATCCAAGCGATCGAAACCGTGGGCAAAAGCTAGTAGTATATAAGACTTATCACATAATCTAAATAGAAACAAAAACATAATTTTTCACCTGAAGCACGTCCACTTCTTGACATAGGACAAGCTTGTACTAAGTATATGTAATCGCTAACGGGAGCAATAGAAAAAGGTTTCTGGCGTTTTCTCAAGAAGTTATTTTTGTGTAGCTACCAGCACATAGCGGACGCGGGCATTTCTGGCATCCTGCTGGTGGCGTACGCGCTCGTCAGCGCCGGCGCCGCCCTCTACCTGGTGGCGGCGCGCCGCAGCCAGGAGAAGCGCCTGCAGCTGCTCTGCGGAGTCAGCCCCCTGCTGTACTGGACCGCCGCGCTCTGCTGGGACATGGTGGTGGGTCCTAGCGTCATCATCATCATATCAGCCGATAGACGTCCACTGCTGGACATATGGTCTGCCCACGCTGCGTCTTCCGGTTCGTGGTCGCCACTCTAGAACCTTCTGTCCTGACGGCCGTCAGTTCTGCGAGCTATGTGTCCTGCCCATACATAGCTTAACGTATACCATATTAATTACTTACCCTACTAACGATGGCACAACGTGCATTGTGTCTTGCGTGCTCAAACATAGCTGAGGAAGGAACTGATTTTACTACTGTTAACAATAAGAGTAGGTAAGCTCTGGGTTGACAGAATCTAAGCACACTCAAAATTGCCATCGATGCCCAATTTACCCCCTTTCCTCTTTCCTAACCTCCCTCATTCCCTTCCTCTAACCCCATTCCCAGCCGCCATAGTGGAGGCCACCATACCAGCAGCTTAAGACGATAGCTTTTGGTATGGTGGACACCACTTCTGGATTCCACTGACTGCTTACCATCAGGCGGAGTGGAGTCACTTTGGTAGGCTATAAATAAAAAAAAAATAAATAAAAAAGATGCGCTTAAAAGAAGTTTTATTCCTTACAGGGGGTAAATACTCTCTATTCTTTTTTTAACTGGCTTTGTGGAGTTGGAACCTTACTCCATCGAAAAGGAAAAATTCTTCGAACAGGCTGGATGATCGTGGCGGACCACTTGCTGACGGCTTGTAGTTGGCAGTGATAATAATAGTTAGTTGTTATGAGAACTTCGATATCGCAAATCAAGATTTCATACTTATCAGTGTTTTTCTTAATGGCTTTACATAAACGCCATCTATGTTTCATCGTCGTAACTTGTTGATGTTTTACGTGGGTCATGCTTGGCCTGATAGATGTCGCCACAGTACCAACCGGCAAGAATCTACTACACATATATACCTACAGATAATGGTGATCAACATGGGTATCACGGCGGCTGTGATGGCTGCGTTCGGTTTCCCTGTGTTCGTCGCCAGGAACAACCTGCCCGCCATCTGCATACTTTTCATTTTATATGGGTGAGTGATTAAATTTTATGTATAGTTGATTTAAGTGGCCTGTTGGTCTAGTGGTTAGTGACCCTGACTGCTAAGCCGGAGGTCGTGGGTTCGATTCTCACCCAGGACAAACCTTTGTGTGATGAGCATGATTGTTTGTTCTGTGTCTGGGTGTAATTTATCTATAATATGTATGTATTTACAAAAAAAAATGTATATAAGTAGTATATCAGTTGTTTAGTACCCATAACACAAACAAATATAATTGCTTAATTTGGGGCTAGATGGCGCTGTGTGAATGTGGTAGAATATTATTATTATATTATTATTATTATTATTTAAGTTATGTTATATTTTGTGACCTTAATAGGAACGAACTAGCACTAGTCTTGGTTCTTATGGCAGAAACTCATTACTTCTTTTAGAAATATTATCAAATAATATATCTTTGTTATCGTCACAATTAATATGTTAGAAATAGTTTTGAAACTATATCACGTTGGTACGCACAGGTTCGCTTGCGGCAACCTGGTGCACGTGGCGGAGAAGTTGTTCTCGGAAGCGAGCATGGCGAACATGGTGCTGTTCTGTGGCAACGCGTTCATCGGACTCTCCTTCTCCGCCATACTGCTCATACTGGACGTCATCTCGGAATCTGACGTAAGTGAATAAACAACCGCTAAACCTTTAAAAATGGAGAAATTTGCCTATTGCCTTTTTCTTTCACGGTCGGCAACCGCTGTGTTGTATTTTTTTTGCATTTTTTTTTATTGCCGTCAGTGGCAGACGAGCAAACAACCCACGTGATGGTAAGTGATAACTGTCGCTCATAGACGACTCAGAGTCTCTGACATTGCTCCTGCTATGCCAGGGACTGCGAAGCCGCTGCCTACTGTGAAGGGAGTGGGGTAGGTGAGGAGATGGAGGGAAGTGAGGAAAAAGGTATAAAACGCAATATTACGGATACTACTACTCTTACGTCGATCTTCTATGAGAGGTTGTACTTCTCTAGTCGATCCGACCCATTCATGCTGAAACCAGCGTGGATCTTCTACCGTGTTTACAACACTTAAATACAGCTGACGCCCTTATTACCATTTTTTTACAAACCATATACTTTTACAACTTAGGTGTAGGTGTGTATACAAAGGTATCAAACATCTAAAACGCTTAACAGTTAGTGATGTTTGCAGGCTACGGACAACGCTCGCTACACGTTACACAAGATGTTCCTGTTCGCGCCGCAGTTCGCGCTCGCGGACGGCTTGCTCGAGATCGCCAAGAACACTATACAAGCTCAGGTTTGTAAATATATTATTGGTTTTTGCATAAAAGTTTTAATATTACTGAAGGAATAAATTGCATGTAGCAATTAATTTACAGTAATGTTTTTAGTTGATCAAAATGTCTTAATTTTGCTTGATGGTAAGCAGTCAGTGAGGTTCTAGAGTAGTGGACACAGCCAGTTTAAAAGCAGTCAGACACTTTTAAAGAATAGTAAGTGAGGAAAAGCATTTATTCTGCAATAAAAACACGATGTACATAAACAATAAAAGGCAATTTTTAAAAAAAGAAAAAAAACAACAAAGATATCTTATCACTAAAATATTATGACCAAGAGAAAAGATTTGATTTTTGGTATGTTTGTCATGAATAAACTCAAAACCTACGTAACCAATTTAAAAAAATATTTAACAAATAGAAAGCTACAATATTAGCGAATAACATAGGCAATTTTTTTTTTGGTATTTTTACCCAAGCTGACAAAGCTGCTGACAATAGCTAGTAATTAATAAATTAAGACATAATTAAGTAACGTGTATATTGTTTATAGGTGCTAGAACGGTTCGGCATGGACACCTACCAGGACCCCCTGTCCAGCAGCCTGCTGCTGCTGCACTACTGCTACCTGCTGGCCGTGGGCGCCGCGCTGCTGGTGCTCAACCTCGCCATTGAGTATGATTGCTTCGAGATGTTACTTGTTAGGTAAGTTATTATTATTATTATAACATATCATGTCCTATATGTCATGCTATGACATGTCCTTCTTCAAACGAGGTTTAAAGAGAGCATTAATATCACGGTAGGCAGCGACTTCGCGGAGCCCCTGGCATTGCAGTATAATAAATAAAAATAAATAAATAAATAAGTTACCACTTACCATCAGGTGTGCTGTTGGCTCGTCTGCCACTGTAGGCAATACAAAAAAAAAATAATAATATTATTACTACTGTCAGCCGATCCGACAGATATAAAAATAGACCCTATTGGTAATACACCAAGGTCTTCGTTTGATTGAACTTTTAATAGTTTAGATTTTGGGTTTACGAGTTATAAAGCTTTTTTAAGGATTCGGAAAAGACCGTTATCAAATAAAAGTTTTTCTTACCAGAGCTTACACATCCAGATAAAAATGATGTCTCCAATTTTTTTTTATATTAGCATACCAAAGTGACTTCACTCCGCCTGATGGTAAGCAGTCAGTGGAATCTAGAAGTGGTAGCCCTCATATCAAAAGCCATCGTCTTAAACTACTGGTATGGTGGCCTCCATTAAGGCAGCTGGAGATGGGGTTAGGGGAAGGGAATGAGGGTGGTGAGGAAAGAGAAAAGGGGGGAAATTGGCCTCCGGCGCTCTCACTCACTAAACGAAACACAGTAGTACGGATACTACTACTCTTACGTCGATCTTCTAGGAGAGGGTAGTACTTCCCCGGATGATCCGACCCATTCATGCTGAAACCAGCGTGGAAATCCGAAATACCGTAAAAATCATTTGCTGTTTTCTAGATAGATCTTTAGCCAAAACCAAAATTTTGGACCTTACATTCCGGAAAGAAAATCCACGAAGAGTTTGTCCTTCTTTAGCATCATCAAGACTCTTCCATTCCAAGTTAATTCTCCATCGCCAGATTCCGCAAGGAGCACATTCCTCCACCTTCTCCAGGCGAGCTGGAGCCGGCGGAGGTGAGCGAGGAGAGGAAGAGAGTACTCTCCTCGCGCCTGCAGGCTCACCACGCACCACTCAGGGTCAACACCATCGGGAACATCAACAGAGGTATGGCTTTCATTGTTGGATCGTAGTATTAGCCTTGTGGACTAATTGGACTATTAGCTATTTTAATTCAAAATTTGTTTTCAAAGCTCGTCGACAGTGTTAGATTTTAAGCCGCCTCTTAAGCAAACTTCATATTCTAGTTCTGCTTTGTGTAAGCACGTGAATTTAATCTCGTAAGCCATTTCAGCCGAAAACAATATGCTAAGCTTAAAAGGATGAAAAAACCGAAATCTAAGTAGGTATATCTAAGCAATTAACAAAAGGCCTAATATGAAATGAAAATAATATAATAATAATATTTCAACAACTACACAACGCCATCTAGACCCAAAGTAAGCATATTATATGCTTGTGTTATGGGTTCTAGAATGCAGATATACATACTTAAATACTTCTTTTTTGTTTTTGTAAATACATACATATTATACATAGAAACACCCAGACCAATGCAAATAAACATGTTCATGCACACAAATATTTGCACTGAGCGGGAATCGAACCCGCGACCTCTGCGTGGCAGTCCATACACAGTACCACCGAACCACAGAAGCAGTCAAATAAACAGATGACGCGATTTAAAAAAAGTAATAATAGTAGAAACTCGGCTAAGAAAAGTGTAATGAAATAGTGATTAGTTAGTAATTATGCCCTAAAACGTGGTGACTACGATCTATGCTCGCGTGTGCGAGTGGTGAGGCCGTTGTCGGTCTCGCTCACTCTCAGAGGACGACTATACTAAACGCAAAGACTCGTGGCAGTCGGTGCCATAAATCTTTTTTGTAACAGGGATGTGCACGCGAAAATTACTGGATTATCGATAATTATACTGGACTATCGATAAAAGGAGAAGTTGCGAAAAAAAAAACGTTTAAAATAGCTGATGTAGAAAAATCAACAAATGAAACTATCGAAATGTAACTGTAGAAAATTGGCAAAAATGTGTGCGTCACGCTGAAACTCTGCAAGAACAGAACTTGAAGAAATCATTTTTAAGCAAACGGCTAATAATAAATGTCTATGATAGCGACACGGACGATAATGGTGACAATTTTGTAAGAATAAATTAAAAATACCAATAAACAGTTTTATTTATCACATTTCAAATACCCTATTTCAAACCTGTTGTTATCGATAAACGCACATACACAAACAACGCGCATCTCTGTGTCTGTGTGACGTCATCCATAAACAGTGCGAGAGAGAAAATGATGTGCGCTGTCTCTTTTGCACGTTTTATTGCTCCGCCTGCCACGAGTCGTTGCGTTTAGTATAAAGATTATCGCGTGGCGTGATTGCAAATATCAGAAGAATTTATTGACTGCTATAATATTTCTGTCAATGAGAAAATTTAAGGACACGCGGTCTGGATAGCACTAAAATATACAATATATTTAATGCACATGTAAAAAATCACTTTTTTTGCCGAATTTTACGCAACACAAGTAAAACACAGAATAGGTGCGCTTCGAAATCTCGTTTTATTGGGCGCCAGATGTAACGGTGGAGTGCTACCACGTTTGCAGAACGTGGTAGACTGAAGGTATTTAGTTTAGAGAGGAATGAAAATATGAACATATTCTATCGCACAGCTAACCAAATGTGCAAAACAGTAATATTGCATTTAAATATGGTGAAACATATAATGTAATATAACATTACACTAAGCAGTCTATGTTGTAAGTATAATAATAATAATAATAATAATAATATTCTACCACATTCACACAGCGCCATCTAGCCCCAAATTAAGCAATTATATTTGCTTGTGTTATGGGTACTAAACAACTGATATACTACTTATATACATTTTTTTTTGTAAATACATACATATTATAGATAAATTACACCCAGACACAGAACAAACAATCATGCTCATCACACAAAGATTTGTCCTGGGTGGGAATCGAACCCACGACCTCCGGCTTAGCAGTCAGGGTCACTAACCACTAGACCAACAGGCCATTCGATATAAATATAATTTTATACTTTAGTAATAAGCTATGACATTAATATTTTACGCGACATTATTTTAAGTTTTTCTATTGTATTGAGGTTACCATTATTTTAGATTTTTTATATTTGATTTTTTTATTTTATACTTTAGTTTAAGTTACGACATTACTATAATATTTCAGATGACATTATTTTAATTAACTATAATGTTATCAGTAAGAAATTTTTGGTTTTTATTATTATACAACATATAAGTGTGTTGGTTTTGCTGTAAGCCTATATTGTTGTTATTATAAAAAATAAATAAATGAGATTGCTAGGATTTTACAGTATGTGTAATGTTTTAGAGTCTCACAAATTACACTGAGATTACCGCGGCTTTATACAGAGCAATGAGATAGTCTAGACGGCGTGAATATGATGGAAGGTTCGTAGGTGTCATGCCGGTGGTAAGCAGGCGGACACTTATCTTCGTATCGAAGCTGGAGGGAAAGAGGCTGGCCGGCTGGCGACTGCTGCCGGCGTTTATATACCGCAGCAGCGCGCGGCGATGGTGGGCCGCTGTAGGGCTCGCACGGAGGCGCGCGGGGGCAGCATCGCCACAAAGTTTGAACATGTGATGGTTGGGTTCTATCAGGGTTCGTGCACAGCTCGGGCTCCAAGAACTCGCTGCAGCGCGTGCTGGTCCCGCTGAGCGACGCGGCGCAGGTGCTGGCGCTCGGCAAGGTGTACCCCGGCGTGCGCGGCGCGCGCCTCGCGCTGCGGGACCTCACGCTCGGGATACCGCCGGAACAGGTACCGACCACTCACACCTTACCACTTGAAACTGTTAAACACATTAATATTGGGTCCGAGTTTGCGTATTTTGTAGCGTTACACAAGGTTTTTAACCTTTGCACGACTTATGTCTAAAAAGAAAAACGACTGTAAAATAGTCAAATCTGTAATTTGACCAACTATAAAAATGTCCAACTACAGAAAAAACCGACCACTTATAAGACCAGCTCTAATAATGTCCAGGCATAAAAATGTCCAGTTGTATTCGTACTATTGTAGACTCAACTTTGGTTATACTTATATCAACTCTGTCTCGCAGTTATTAGTTCAGTTGTTCTTTTTTTTTTATATTAGCCTACCAATGTGACTCCACCCCGCCTGATGGTAAGCAGTCAGTGGAATCCAGAAGTGGTGGCCACCATACCAAAAGCCATAGTCTTAAACTGCTGGTATGGTGGCCTCCACTATGGCGGCTGGGAATGAGGTTAGGGGAAGGGAATGAGGGAGGTAAGGAAAAGGGAAAGAAGGAAGTTGGGCCTCCGGCGCTCTCACTCACCGAGCGAAACGCAGTAGTACGGATACTTCTACTCTTACGTCGATCTTCTATGAGAGGGTAGTACTTCCCCGGACGATCCGGCCCATTCATGCATGCAGCGTGGATCTACTACCGTAACTTTAAGATCTTTAAATTTAAGACGGTAAGTTATTTGCCGTCATAATTTTTATAATGTACTAGCTTTCCGCGGCGCTGTTCCACCCGCGTCTTTGCTTACTGCTCTGCTCCCGTAGCCAGTAGCGTGATATTATATAGCCTATGACCTTTCTCGAGAACTGGGCTATCATCACACGCAAAAAAAAATCAAATCCGACTGATAGTTCCAGAGATTAGCGCTGTGAACGCGCTAATCTCTGGAACTATCAAAACAACAACAAACAACAACAAACTCTTTCGCTTTATATATTTTTATGGTTGGCTATTTTTATCACTTGGGACATTCGTATTTTTGGACGTTATTCTTTTTGGGCATAAATCGCACAAAGGTTTTTGCCATATATAGGTATAAATAAAATGACGAAACGTGGATGATTAAACACCTCAGCTTACCCTATAAGGCATAAACGGCGTGAAGCTATGTATGTATGTGTGGATCGCTCAAAAAACTGTCTTTAAAATAGCAATGTAAAGTACCTAGTAATTTGTTGCCGCATGATAGTCCCTATACCTAATACTTTTGGCTTTCTTATTTCATTTTGACTTCGTTTCCCCTTCACGGTTGCGTGTAATGAGTGGCAGCGTCGCAATTTAGTGTCATATTTCATTTAACACTTTCCGGGTCAGTAAACGAATATGGCCGTGATGACAATACATCTATTGTCTACAGTAGTGTCCATAAAAGGGTTAATCGCAGCTATATCTTAAAAATATGTTCTGTTTAAATGCTAGAATTAGGTGAAAAAAGTAAAAAATAATTACGTTTACAGTTCTATTTATATGCAAATAATACATTTGAAACTTAAGTTGCGTTATTTTCATAGTAAAACTATAAGCATTATGGTGTAGCTGTATGAAAAATAAGTAACCATAATGCTTACAGTTCTATTTATATGCAAAAAAATGATTGAAAACTTCCATGGCGTTATTTTCGTAGTAAAATAACTGGTAACTAGTAACTTACTTTTTATACAGCTTTTACGTAATTCTAAAAAGTGTTCTGAAAACTTTTTTAAAATATATCTCCGATTAAATGATAAAATTGATAAGCACGAAAATATGACACAAAATTACGACTTTGCCACTCTAGACGTGTAAACCCTTTTTATTTATGTTTAGCCTTGTTTTGAGATGCTATGAGAACATGTCACGTATGTAACAGTAACCAGTAGTCACCTACATGCAACTAAACAAAACATGGTGTTTCCACAGTGCACAGCTCTGCTAGGACAGAACGGCGCGGGCAAATCCACGACGTTCTCCCTCCTGACCGGGCAGATCAGGCCGACCGCGGGGCAGATCTATCTCAACAACAAGCTGGTCAACCCCACACAGCTTTGTACCGGACTTATTAGTGAGTACCCCTACTCTTATTACTCTACTTCCTATTAAGTTTCTGTGTATGTGTGTGTGTTTGTTACCACTCAGCGCCTAAACAGCTGAACTGATTTCGATGAAAATTGGTATGTTAAAGCACATACCTAAATCTGGCAAAGCCGCAGAGCGCAGTTAGTATGACATAAATAGTGAAAAAAATCATTGTAATTTTTAGGAGGAACTCGGACTTACCTCGCTGCAGCTAGCTTTACAAGCGATACTGGTATTTTAACCATATAGATAAAGTTTAAAATGATCTGGCACTGAACGTTCTCGATCGTAGTGTGTAGCGGCCCTTACTACTGCGTACGTTTTATTTTGCCGCTCAAGGTCAAGTTCGGAGCTCGGAACAGCATCCCGAGAGGATCGGATTATAATCTTGATTCGAGATTTGAAATAATTAAACAAAATTAGAGATCACGTTCATTTTAAAGGGATTAAGTATGATTTATATATTATAACACGATGAAAAATAGGCATTTCTTTTCGCAGGTTACTGTCCACAGAGCGACGCGATCGACGCACTGCTGACTGTCACTGAGACGTTGAGATTTTACTGCAAACTCAGAGGCATCACTGATCAGGAACAGGTATATATTATACTTTTTATTTTAGTATACCAAAATAATTGTACTTTGTAAGGCCGGGTCATAAGTGGTACACCATTCCAAAAGTCTTCGTGTCGAACAGCTGGCATTTTAACGTCCACTAAGCTTTGAAGGTCGTGATGACCCAGTGGATATGACACCCGCTTCTTAAATACGAGGTCGGCGGTTCGAAACCGGCCAAATATCAATGTAATTTTCAAATCATATGTACTTTCTAAGTTTATTTGGATATTACTGACTAACGGTGAAAGAAAACATTGTGAGGAAGTATGGACTTCTGATAAAGTCTGAACAATTTGGTTTCAGAAAAACTATTCTACTGCATTAGCTTGTTTTACGCTAGTGAAATCAATAACCGAAGGTCTAGATAAAAAGCTTCCGACTGCTGCTATTTTTCTAGATATGTCCAAGGCCTTTGATTTTGTATCCCATGAAATTTTATTACTAACTAAAACTAGAAAAATATGGCATTAGAGGTAATGCATTAAACTGGGTTAAAAGTTATCTCTCAAATCGTTACCAATGTGTTGAAATATCACATTTGTCAGGTCTTTATAGAAATTCACAAAGATATTTCAATTTTAATATTTCAATACTTAATTAATATATGCGGCGTACCCCAGGGTAGCATATTAGGTCCGCTATTGTTCTTAGTATATATTAACGATCTACTAGATTCAACCACATGTAAATGTGTGCTATATGCTGATGACACAACACTGTTAATTAATGGTAACAACAAAGCGACTTATGAAGATGACATTAATAAAACATTGAACAATGTAACAGACTGGTTGGACAGTAATAATCTTAACCTAAACGTAAACAAAACAAAAATAATACAATTTCAAACCTACAATAGTACTGTGATACCAATAAATATTGCACAAAATAGTAAAAGCTTAGAAATAGTCGAATTCACTTCTTTTCTTGGTATAATTATCGATAAGAACTGTCATTGGAAGTATCATATAGATAGTATATGTTCAAAATTAGACACCTATGTTTATGCACTTAATAGAATACGACAAATAACAACTATAGAAGTTACTGTTAGTGCATATCACGGTTACGTCTCCTCCATTTTGCGCTATGGAATATTCATTTGGGGTAATTCTGCTAAACTAATTCGAGCATTCAGAGCGCAGAAAAAGTGTGCGAGCATTAGATGGGGCAGAATACCTACACAGCTGCATACCTTTGTTTAAAAACATAAAATTCTACCATTACCTTGTTTGTACATGTATGAAATGTGTGTATTTGTTTACAAACATTCTAGCCTTTTTATTAAAAACTAGCTGCGTCCTACGGTTTCGCCCGCGCGAAATATGCTTGTGTTAAATTAATGTAACTCGGGAATCAGAGCTGTTTTTTGGGATAAAAAGTAGCCTATGTCCCGAAACCAAATCTATGTACATACCAATTTTCACCGAAATCGGTTTAGCGGTTTAAATTGAATATGGTGGTTAAGTATTCTTAAACTTTCTAAATCACCGCGCAATTTTCTTAGTTTTTCTTTCATAAGAACCTTCTCCTGACAATAACAAACACAACAAAAAAAGAATAACGAAATTGATCTAGCCGTTCACGCGTGATGCCATGACCAAGGGAAATAGGGATTCATTTTTTTATATATATATATATATATATATAGATATAGAAGTTACTAATAGAAATGGTAGATTCTCTAATAAGTTGCAGGTTCACGCACAGCTTTACATAGTAAAAACTCTTTTTGTAGGCAGTACGAATTTATAATAAATTACCGAATTATTTAAAAATATTAGATTTATAGTTATTTAAAAGAAAATTATTTGATTTATTCATAAACAAATGTTATTATACTGTCAAAGATTACCTAAATGATAAAAATATGTAATTCTTTAAAATTGTTACCTTCTTTCGTTTTTTATTTTTGCTTAACATGTAAAATATTTGTACACCAGCAATGGTAGAATATCAGACCAAGCAATTTGTATGTAACACCATTTACGTACCATATTCAGAAAAATAAATATATCTTTATCTTTATCTTTATCACCTTGAGCAAGCGTGGCGATCAATGCTCATACCTTCTCAGTATGAGAAGAGGTCTTTCTCTGCAGAGTCTCTGTTTAAAAGACAACCATTGAGGCTATTGAATTATGTGTTATATTGTTTAAAAGATAATTTTTTTTTTTGACGTGTAGTAAAATTTACTTTTAAACTTTCGCGTTGCATGATATTAATTTATAATCATACGGGAATTAACGCGATCATGCATTAGGTATTTACATACCTTATTTTGCTTGACGTTTCGACCAGGTTACACCGGCCGTGGTCACAAGCAGACTGGTGAGGCGATGTCGCGGCTCCGTATGTGAAGTAGATTCTAGATCTACCCTCATATTTTTTTTTTGAAGATTATCAGACTTTGGAAAAGATACGTCGATGACGTATTTAGTATAGTAACGGGCGGTAAACAGGAAGTGGATCAATATATAGTATACCTAAATTCCATGCACCCAAATATAAGGTTCACATACGAAATGGAAACGGAAAGATCGTTGTCATTTTTAGATGTCAAATTGAGTGCGAGAACAGATGGGTCCTTATCACACTGTGTCTGCCGCAAACCAACACACACGGACAGATACTTACATGCTACGTCGCATCACCACCCTCGTCACTTGCAGTCCGTTATGACTTCATTGAAGAACAGAGCCTACGATCTGTGTGACCCTGAGCATTTAGAGCAAGAACTAGATCATGTTCAGGAGGTACTTAGTCGTAATGGATATAAAGGGAATCGGCGACGTAGGCAGCCAACGAAAAGGGTCAAACGTCCAGAGATCAACAGACAACCTGCTTTTCTGCCCTACATTAAAGGTGTGACTGATAAGATAGGAGACCTGCTTAAACAATACTGTATAAACACAGTCTACACCTGGGGCCAAAGTAAACAGCATGGTAGGCACGCCAAAGGATGTTTTGCCCCTACAAACACCGGGCGTTTACAAGATCAATTGCAGCTGCGGTACTTCGTACATAGGTCAGACTAAGCGGACTATTGCTGAAAGGGTCAAAGAACATATCGCCGCTGTAAAGAATCGACAGACCAGCAAATCAGCGATTGCCGAACATATTCTTCAAACGGACACCAATCACTGGATTGAATTTCATCGTACGCAAGTCCTCTCCACTGATTGTACCTATTACTCTCGGGTTGTACGAGAAGCTATTGAAATTAAGAAACACATAAATTTCAATAGGGAAGACGGCTTCAAGCTCTCAGCTACGTGGAATCCAGTGATTCAAATTACGCAATCTCGCTTTGCGCAGTTGGTTAACGCTCGGAATACGGACGGCATACAGAATAGGGACACTGTCAGTGTGTTTTGTGATAGTACGTGGAAAGACAAAAATTTGAGGGTAGATCTAAAATCTACTTCACATACGGAGCCGTGACATCGCCTCACCAGTCTGCTTGTGACCACGGCCGGTGTAACCTGGTCGAAACGTCAAGCAAAATAAGGTGTGTAGTAAAATTATAGCAGGGCAACTTGTTTGACGCATCGAGAAAAATCTAGACAATATGATGTTTTTTAAGTAATTTTGATATAATAGTATGATGTCCAAATCTTTTAATCGAGTTATTTCGGTCTGATCCCCCAGATCTGATCCCCTGAGGGATCGTAATCAACTTATAACAGAGTAAACTTCTGCTCCTGCTCCTCTTTTGTTTAAAGATATTTTGTAATGAAAGACATTGATTTGTTCTACCAATATATGTATATAATTTGTACCTTGTTATAATATAACTGTGTGGCGCTAGGTGATCAAGCACACGCTAGAGATGTTCGAGCTGTGCAAGTACGCGTCAGTGCGCACGGGCGCGCTCAGCGGCGGTAACAAGCGCAAGCTGTGCAGCGCCATCGCCTTCATGGCGCGGACTCCGCTCGTGCTGCTGGACGAGCCCACCAGGTATGGCACACCACTATGTGCTACTTATAAAAACAATTATATTTATGTAAAAAAAATAACCGGTCAAGTACGAGTCTGACTCGTGCACCGAAGGTTCCGTAAAAACGAAATATACGTAAATAGTATGAACGATCATATTATCTCTTGATTGCGTGGACATAGAACTTCAATATTTTTACAGCTTTCAATGGTTGCTGACAGGAGACAGTATAAATTTTAGCTTAATATCTTTAAGCGTTACTGAGAAAAAGATCTTGACAAACAGACAGATAAACAGACAAATAACTGATCCTGTAAAAGCTTGCACAAACGAGGAACTGTCCCTCGGGTACTTTTTTTTATAGATTTCTTATAAATTCTATTGAATAACGCACACGAAGAACTGAAAATATCATGTGTTTATATCTAGCGAGCCCCCCTTAGCTAGAGCGATGAAAGTGATGAGAGCGGTTAGCTTGTTCAATGTATCTACCAAATATAATGAAGTGGTCCAATGTACCTCCGTTGTATCCACAGAAATGACCTCTGAAGTCGATTTCCATCCAGCGGGGCCCTCCGTCGTTATCAGGCCGAGATACCTAAAAATGGTGGCTTTTAGTATTCCGTTTTGCCTTTTGAGGTACGGAACCGTCTGTAATTACCAATACGCGTTATGTGCCCGTAGTGATTAATGCTCAAGCCTTCTCTGTATGAGAAGAGGCCGTTCCTCACAGTGGGACAATAAAGGGGTGGTACGATGAGTGGAAGTACTGCATGGACTGTACGCGTGCGTGTTGTCCGCAGCGGCATGGACCCGGTGTCGCGCGCGTGCGTGTCGCGCGGCGTGCGCGGCGCGTGCGCGGCGCGGCGCGGCGTGCTGCTGGCCACGCACGCGCTGGGCGACGCGCGCCGCCTCGCCGCGCGGGTGGCGCTGCTGCGCGCCGGCGCGCTCGTCGCGCTCAACACGCTCGACCAGTGCCTCAACAGGTGACCTGCACTACCTTCCATTTGACAAGCTTTAATACAGTCACTTAAAACTTCGTCTAACAGTTCAAAATATATTTTTAAATAGAGTCTTCGGGTCTACTCCAATTTACTTAAAATTTCTTTTTGATTTGTTAGTGGACGCTACATTGCAATAAATTCCAAAGTGTGTGTGAATCTTTTGAGCTCAGGCACACTTTGGTATCTGAATGATCATGTTCTGTCGTGTGTCAGGTTCGGCGGCGGGTACGTGGTGCAGTGCCGCGCGGGCGGCGGGCGCGCACGCGAGGCGTGGCGCGTCCTGCGCATGCGCGCGCCGCACGCCGCGCTGCGCCTGCTGCACCGACACACGCTGCACGCGCTCATACCCACGCACGCCACAGGTAACACACACAACAACCACGCACGCCACAGGTAACACACACAACAACCACGCACGCCACAGGTAACACACACAACAACCACGCACGCCACAGGTAACACACACAACAACCACGCACGCCACAGGTAACACACACAACAACCACGCACGCCACAGGTAACACACACACAACAACCACGCACGCCACAGGTAACACACACAACAACCACGCACGCCACAGGTAACACACACAACAACCACGCACGCCACAGGTAACACACACAACAACCACGCACGCCACAGGTAACACACACACAACAACCACGCACGCCACAGGTAACACACACAACAACCACGCACGCCACAGGTAACACACACAACAACCACGCACGCCACAGGTAACACACACAACAACCACGCACGCCACAGGTAACACACACAACAACCACGCACGCCACAGGTAACACACACACAACAACCACGCACGCCACAGGTAACACACACAACAACCACGCACGCCACAGGTAACACACACAACAACCACGCACGCCACAGGTAACACACACAACAACCACGCACGCCACAGGTAACACACACAACAACCACGCACGCCACAGGTAACACACACACAACAACCACGCACGCCACAGGTAACACACACAACAACCACGCACGCCACAGGTAACACACACAACAACCACGCACGCCACAGGTAACACACACAACAACCACGCACGCCACAGGTAACACACACAACAACCACGCACGCCACAGGTAACACACACAACAACCACGCACGCCACAGGTAACACACACAACAACCACGCACGCCACAGGTAACACACACAACAACCACGCACGCCACAGGTAACACACACAACAACCACGCACGCCACAGGTAACACACACACAACAACCACGCACGCCACAGGTAACACACACAACAACCACGCACGCCACAGGTAACACACACACAACAACCACGCACGCCACAGGTAACACACACAACAACCACGCACGCCACAGGTAACACACACACAACAACCACGCACGCCACAGGTAACACACACAACAACCACGCACGCCACAGGTAACACACACAACAACCACGCACGCCACAGGTAACACACACAACAACCACGCACGCCACAGGTAACACACACAACAACCACGCACGCCACAGGTAACACACACACAACAACCACGCACGCCACAGGTAACACACACAACAACCACGCACGCCACAGGTAACACACACAACAACCACGCACGCCACAGGTAACACACACAACAACCACGCACGCCACAGGTAACACACACAACAACCACGCACGCCACAGGTAACACACACACAACAACCACGCACGCCACAGGTAACACACACAACAACCACGCACGCCACAGGTAACACACACAACAACCACGCACGCCACAGGTAACACACACAACAACCACGCACGCCACAGGTAACACACACAACAACCACGCACGCCACAGGTAACACACACAACAACCACGCACGCCACAGGTAACACACACAACAACCACGCACGCCACAGGTAACACACACACAACAACCACGCACGCCACAGGTAACACACACAACAACCACGCACGCCACAGGTAACACACACAACAACCACGCACGCCACAGGTAACACACACAACAACCACGCACGCCACAGGTAACACACACAACAACCACGCACGCCACAGGTAACACACACACAACAACCACGCACGCCACAGGTAACACACACAACAACCACGCACGCCACAGGTAACACACACAACAACCACGCACGCCACAGGTAACACACACAACAACCACGCACGCCACAGGTAACACACACAACAACCACGCACGCCACAGGTAACACACACAACAACCACGCACGCCACAGGTAACACACACAACAACCACGCACGCCACAGGTAACACACACACAACAACCACGCACGCCACAGGTAACACACACAACAACCACGCACGCCACAGGTAACACACACAACAACCACGCACGCCACAGGTAACACACACAACAACCACGCACGCCACAGGTAACACACACAACAACCACGCACGCCACAGGTAACACACACACAACAACCACGCACGCCACAGGTAACACACACAACAACCACGCACGCCACAGGTAACACACACAACAACCACGCACGCCACAGGTAACACACACAACAACCACGCACGCCACCGGTAACACACACACACAACAACCACGCACGCCACAGGTAACACACACAACAACCACGCACGCCACAGGTAACACACAACAACCACGCACGCCACAGGTAACACACACAACAACCACGCACGCCACAGGTAACACACACAACAACCACGCACGCCACGGGTAACACACACCACAACCACGCACGCCACAGGTAACACACACAACAACCACGCACGCCACAGGTAACACACACAACAACCATGAACGCCACAGGTAATACACACAAAAGCAAAACTACGCTACAAGTATAACACACACACATACTCAAGAATATTCATTGATGACATGATTACACTATCTGTACTCTACGCAAATTACCTTCTCCAAAAATCAGGGTGTATGACAAAATTTGTTCTAAGGGCCAACAATACACCAATGAAATGAGTTAAATACATTTTAACACCATGACTAAATACACTGGACCATATATTTTTTAATGAGTTATTATTAGTTTTGGTTGATAACACTCTTTAATGCCACATCTGAAAGGATTTGTATCGCAAGCTTACCTGTGGTGACCACACCATACCTCTAACGGAAAGAAAGGATCCTCTAACAAGGATAGTACCTGGCGGACAATTCAACTTTGATATCGCGAATTCATTGTTTGCGAATAACGCCATCTGTGTTTTTCTATGTTGTCTACTATACTATATTAATACTAGATAGTAAAATTTTCGTAACTATTCGTGTTTTCAGTGGACAACAAAGAAATAACGACGCAACTGAGTGACATCTTTCGATTGATGGCGGAACTACAAGCCACCTGCGAAATCGAAGATTACACTGTCAACCAGAGCTCACTAGAGCAGGTAAGTTGCTTTATTTATTATGTTTGATTACTGGGGCCCTACCACAATCTCTAATTATAACCTTACTTTGTCTCTATCCTTGTTTTTAATAGTACAAAAGAAAAAGACAAAACACAAAGTAAGCTTAAAATAATACTGCTAGAGGTGGTGGTATTGTCAGACAATCTGAACGTAGACTAGTCAATCGCGATTGCGTCTAAAATCTGGCTAGACCTCCCAATGGTTCCAAAATGGGACTACTGTGTTTCTCATGGTTAGTGGTCAACCTAGTGTCAGGATTTGTTTAGGTTGTCCATCATTAAATAAAGATTCGACTTTGACCTAGACTTTTATAACATGGTAACAGTCGGTGCCTCTTACAGCACGGAGACGCTGAGATCAAAAACAACTATGCGATCACGCCATGTACTGAGCTTTATAATAACACTTGTTTATAACACAAGTTTTACTATTTTCTTCACCGTAGATGTTCCTAAGCTTCACGGACAGCGGCAGCTCTCCAGCGGACACGGAAATAGAGTCCCTTCCTTACGAGCTACCACTCTCACCCACAGACATCAGTCCTGACGACCACGACACTGTCACCTCGCTATAACATCGTCTATATAAAAAAATATTTTTATGTAATAGAACCAAGTGAATCATGATCCACCATGAGCTTATTTCGTCAATCCATCTAAATGCAAGTAGGTTTAAATTCGCCTGGAGACAAATTTCGTTTGACAAACTTGTTATCATTTTACACTGTTGTTATGTTAGTATTAAAAACGTCCTAATTGCATTATGCACGATAGATGTGACAAGTTTGACAATTTTAAGCGAAATATCAGCAGAGTGGGTCATGATTTAGTTGGTTCGTTTGCACTATCATAGTTAGTGTTACATTGTGAGAGTTCAAATACTTTTATATGAATTTGGGTGCTCTACACAAGTGCCATAAAAACCGTAAAGTGTCGGTTTATTAAACGTATATGATGAAGAATAAGAAAGCATTAATATAGTATTGTGACTTTTTTGTTAACCGAATATTTTAACTTTTTCCACAGAAAAAAGTTATATCTTATCATCTAATAGGTAATTATTTAAAACAGTATCTGATTTTATGTTGACATAAATTTGACAATAATTTATATTTAAAATTCCAGTAATGTGTATGAAATATGAGATTTTTTTATCACAATAAAAAGGTCATTGACGTGCCTATTTTTATTCGAATCGCATAGAAATTGTATGTATGCGACATTTGCTCAAACGATAGTTTCGGTAAGCGAGTCTCATGACACCTGTGTATCAGCGAATAAACCAGGCGCTATGAACACTGTCTTGCAAAACCAATTAATATGACAATCTTTGAAATATTTTTAATGAATTTTGTTTTATATTATTCTGGTTGCAATGCATTGCATGGACATTATGACTTTGACAATAATTATTTTATTATGAACAAAGAATTTATATTTTTTTTTTATATTTATTTATTTTTTTTAAGGTAAATGGCAATAATATTTTAAAGCTGGTCATATTGAACATTAGGTATAAGTGTGACCAGACTGAAAATATAGTGTGACAGACGAACAAAATTAGTATAAATTGCCGCGAAATAGCAAAACTTTGTGTGTTCTTGCGGTGCAATATAAATAAATAGATGTAATATGTAAATTTGCTCAATACAATGAATGCATGTACAATGTAGGTAATATTATGTAAGCATATAGGTACTTAGTGTTTCCTATTTTAGGATGCTAGCGCCAATGAATTTACTAGTATTTAAGGACAGTAGGAAGTCATTTTTTTAAGACTATTTACTTAGTATTTGTATGGCAAAAGTATAACATATGGGTAATTGTGTAAGTAGTTTAATTTTAGGAGATATTTAATCGAATTCAAGATATGTGTGGAAAAGAAAGATCTGTTAATAATGTTCTATATAATGTATGTGTGTGTGGTGTGGGTATGTAAAAATTGATGAATGAAATGACTTATGTTTTATTGTCACAAAAATTATGTGTATAATTAGTTTTTGACTACATCAGTTATTTTCTCTAGTAGTTGTTCTCTAAGCTTTTTCGGATCGGTAATTTGTTTTGTTTTTATCTATTACACGTGTGCGTGATACTAGTGTTCTATTGAAGTAATAATCATTTTGACAAAAATGTTTTACATTAAATTTGATAAATTTTTTAACTTATAAAATAAGCCAAACGTAAAATGTACGTACTTTCCACACAGGCTTAATAGCATGTAGACATTATATATGCCGTTTTTTGTATATTTGTATTATGAAAGTTAGTATTGTAGTTGATAAATATATAGGTATAAAGCAGAGCGACCCATAGTTCGTAATAAGTTAAGTAATTAATCAAAAAGCAACTTATACTATATAGAAATTTGACGGCGTGAGTCGTTTTGAACATATTCCGTCCGTTAATTTTGACATGAAATGTGTTTCAAGACTTTGCATAACTATACACTACAAAATATATCAAAGCACAATAGATAAAAGTGCAATAGTTTAAATTATAAAATAATAAGTAAAAAACAATGTGAATGTTGTCCTATATTATTGTCATGTGATCAATTATCATGTTTAACAAATATGCAATCTCTGTGATATTTAATGTTTTTACATATAAATAAACTATGGTTTTTGGATGGATGTATTTTATTTTCACTTCAGTAAAATTATTTCACCTTTTCAAAATACTAATATAATAAAAACATATTCGTAATATCTAAATAGGTACACATGGTTTAAATCTATATTTTTATTAATTAAATTTGATTAAAATTAATGGAATGATTGGAATATAAAAAAATAACAAATCTTTAGTATAACAGATCCTTAGACTAGAACAATCTTAAATAGGAAACATTCTAAATATAAGAGATCTTTGGATGATATCAATCTTTAAGTAAATTAAGTATGTCTAAATTAGACTTATATTTGGTAACAAGCAACCTGCTGGTAAGTGGTAACCGTTACCTATAGACATGGCTGTGGTTTCATCGCTGAAATAATGCTAAGAAAACATCCAAGTCGTTGTCGACCATGTTAGATGGGAAAAAAAGAATGAGGAAGGAAAAGGAAAAGGAACGTAGAGGTTAATTTTGGTTATTACCTGTTCTGGGAGAAAAGGAAGGGAGGCGAGGGGCATAATTTATGTTAAAAACTATTCTAAGTTTTAACCATAGTCATTCTGAGGTTCTTAATTATTATCAAAGGATGGGTTCCTAAGGGCGGCTGCTTTCTTGAAGTGCCCCGCGAGCAAGTCTAAGGTTCGGAAGATGACGTCCTTATTGACTTCCTTGTGCGTGAAACTTGATACTAAGAGCCTGGCCGCTGCTGATAGGGTCTCTTCGCCGAACACGTTGAGGATAGCTAGACAAGTTATGAAAAGTATAATACTATAACAATGTACGAACCACTTTTAAAAATATATTTAACGACTGCCTCTGTGTACTACTATGTATAATATGTATGTATTTATAAAAAAAAGTATATAAATATTATCTGCATTCTAGAACCCATAAGACAAGCTATAATATAACTACCACTTCAAACTCAAAGCATTTATTTTATTTTGATCATAAAGTATGATGCTTATGAAAAGTCAACATTACATCAAGTCAACTAATTAACCTACAGCCAGTTCGCTGACGAGGTAGAGCTGTAAGAAGAACTGCCAAGAAACTCACGCCACTCTTTTCAATCGCCAGATAATTACAGTTTTGTGTATGAGTTATAATGTTTTTTTTCTTTCGGTTAGTGTCTTTTTAGCGACTAATTACGCGATTAAAAAGTAAAAAGGGGACCCAGCAATGAGACAATTATTTTTTTTTTTTACAAAGAAGATCTCTTTCTTACCGGGCGCTTTTTCTATCAAAGCCTGACAAGTTTCCTCCACATTTAGTGGCCTGCGTACCGCAGTGCTGGTGAGGCTGGTGTCTCTCTCCGATAGCTGCTCGAAGGTCAGGAACACCTGGCTGCGGAGCCAGCTCGCCAGCTGGGACAGCCACACCTCTATCAAGGATTCTGCCAGGTCTTAAATGGAGACAAGAAAATGATAAAGTATTTTATTATAAACTAAAAAACCGGCCAAGTGTGAGTCGGACATGGCACGGAGGGTTCCGTACCATTATCTATAAAAAGGACAAAAAATCATTTTAAGTATGGGAACTGCCCTTAAATATTTGTTTTATTTTAATTTAATTATTTAATTTAAAGTGAATATATAACTAAAGTATCTCTAAATATTTTAAGCGTCTATCTTGCCATTATCAATATCGAACAAAAACATCACGTTTATTGCATTATTTAAATTAAAAACTTAAATATTTATTTATTCCGGTTTTTAGTATTTGTTGCTATAGCGCCAACAGAAATACATCATCAATTCTGTGAAAATTTCAACTATCTTTTTATATTCATGAACAGCCTGGTGACAGACGGACGGAGAGCGGAGTCTTAGTAATAGGGTTTGTAATAGTAGTGTCTTCTCTGTATGAAAAGAGGTCTTCCTATTGTGGGATAAAAAGGAGCTGGCATAATAAATAAATAAATAAATACTTTATTTTCTCTTCACAATGGATATCTTAATTCTAAACATAGTTGTTTGATGTGACAGATATAAACGTAATATTGTGAGAGACTGGTGCTCGAGGTAGATTTAATAAAACCTGTATTACAGGTCACCAGGCCTTCCCCTGATGCTAGCATTCAGATCAACATGAAAAGTTATGTATCTATTATTGCAATTAAGATGAAATAAAGTAATAATTAAGGATGACTGAAAGATATAAAATTAGTTGTTTGTGTGAATTCTGAGTGTGAGTGTGAGATGTGTGAATTAAAGTAATGAGTGTAGTGTAAAGATGTATTTGTGCGGGTGTACTCAGGGTGTAAAGTATACGTATGAATAAAATAGGTAGAAATCAAATGATATATGTTAGTAAATTACTATATGAAATGGGATAAAAAGTTATCTGTATCTTGATAATTTAGGGTCTTAATATACGTCATTACAGATATTTTACAGCGTGCTCTGGTAAGAGGATAAATGTTCAGGTGTAAGTTAAGTTTATTATAAAGATGCCAACGAAACAAAAAAATCGCTGCGCAAAGTTTTACTGGGGCACAAATCTTATCTTTACGTCGCTTATTATTTACTAAATTTGGGTCGTAATGTATTGTGAGTGTTTCATTAAAACCATGTGAAGTATATAAGTTTGCCTTACAGTAAGAACATCCCACTCTTTATTTAAGTCATGAGATGGGAACCGGTAGGAGAGACCAGCTCCTACTTTTAATCTAGATCGTTGAGCTCTTTCAACTTCAATTAGATAGGATTTACTGGCACCACCCCAGGATGTTATACAATAGTCTAAGATCGATTGACACAGGGCGAAATAGACCAACTTTATAGTTTGTCGATCGGCAGAATATCTAAGAGTTTTAAAAATATAAATAAGCTTACGCAGTCTAGTGACAAGTATTTCTAAATGGAGTTTAAAGTTTAGGGCCTGATCTATAGTGATACCAAGGTATTTAATTTATCTGTCCTAATGAGTGATGAACATGAACACGCGGAATGGACAGTTTTAAAAATATAAATGAGCTTACGCAGTCTAGTGACAAGAATTTCTAAATGGGGTTTAAAGTTTAGGGCCTGATCTATAGTGATACCAAGGTATTTAATTTATCTGTCCTAATGAGTGATGAACATGAACACGCGGAATGGACTGCATTGCATTCATGAGCAATAATGTTTAGGGTAGTATCAGGCAGACCATTTAACCTGTGAGCAAATGCTATGTATTTTGTCTTATCGACGTTAAGGGTTAGAATATTGGTTAGGAGCCATTTACTAAAAATGGAGAATCCGGACTGCGCAGTAGTGAACACTTGCTTCCAACTATTATCGGTAAACAAGAGGGCGGTGTCATCTGCATATGTAAGTATTCTGCCTTTATCAAGAGAGAGAGCGCAAAGGTCGTTTATGTATGCCAAAAACAATGTTGGACCAAGAATACTGCCTTGTGGCACGCCATATTCTATAGGCAATTCATCACTCAACCAGTTCTCTGTCCTAACACGTTGTTTTCTACCGGATAATAGCTTTCAAGCAATCTCAGTGAAACGTCTCTTACACCAAGCCTCTCCAGCTTGCGAAGGATTGAGGGATAGAAACCGTGTCAAATACTTTGGCGAGATCTAAGAATATGGCCAAACACTAATAATGAAGATATTATGATAAAAATAATAAAAACAATTTTGCTTTGTACATTTGGTTAAATATATACTAAACTTTGACTTGTATAAACACAGTTATAATAAAAGCTAGGTTGCATAATTAAAAAATGATATTTATGACCTAGTTCAAGAGTCTTATTTTTCCATTAGTCCCGCGCGTGGGGTAGACAGGTGGACTCAATGTAACTTCGTACGACGAATGACGACACGCAGGAATGCGTGGCCTCTTGTGACATAAAACCGTTGCATTTAACTGGCTGAACCGCTAAATTTTGTTCCGACTTCGTATTCTCTATTCTCTCGATATTTTCTTTAAATTGTAGACTAGTATTCGGGACAATTCAATCCACATGCCTATCACTGTGACTCCTGTAAACCGAGATTAACAGTGATATTCAATACCGAATATACCGAGCTTTGACATTCGGGAGTCCCGGGGACTGCTAAACCAACAAGTAAAAAAGAGGAGTTGGAAATAAAAAGGTAGGTTAGTATAGGTACATACCGGCCAGCAGCAGCGTGGCGAGCCTGTGCGCCACGTGCGAGCCGGCGAGCTGCGCGCCCGCCGCCGCCGCGCCCGCCGCGCACCAGCGCCGCCCGCGCGAGCCGCACCACTCGTCTGTGCGCGCGGAGCGTGAGCACTTACATCACCACAATTAAAGTAGCAAGTGGTAGTCTTAGGGCAAGATTCACAGACCGCACTTTGACTTTACAAAGTAAAGTCTAAACTTTGTACCAAAAATATGTTTGAATATGAAGTTGAAAGTAATCTTCGGCAATACAAAGCTTACTTTGGGAAGGTGCCTTTGCTGTAAAGTAAAGTCACTATTGTGAATCTGGGCCTAAGATACATATTTTTGGTACAAAGTAGATCTTTGCATCAAAGTAAAGTCAAAGTGCGGTCTGTGAATCTTGCCCACAGACTACCTCCTCATAGATCCCGCATAAAGACAATAGGTACCGATTCACTAGCAAAACAATTCAGTACTAAGCTCTGTTTCCAATATTTGACCTTGAATGAGGGTGTTTAGAAAAATTTTCGTCACCAGTTGGCGCCACTTAGGTGAAAGGTCCACCAATTCAAGTTTCAAATCAATAGAACCGTTCACGGTTATCCATCAAAGATTGAAAACGCTTTGACAATTGTCTGGACTGACGCCTCAGTACTGCCACCTCGTGGGCGTCATTTTAGAAAACCGTCGTTGTTGTGAGCCCTATTCAAAACAAACTAATGTTAATGCGGTATCTATAAGGAGGTGATCTATGATCATAGCTCACCAAAGTCCTCGGGTGTGGCTCCCCTCTGAGGGGGTCGTGGGTTCAGTTGGTCGAGCGAGTCGAGCGCGGCCTCTACGTGGGAGAAGGCGCGCCGGGACCCCACCAGGCGGGCCACTGCGCCCCCCACCTACCCACCATGAGGACAACGTCACAACTCAAAATAAATTGTTTGATAAAAAAATTTAAAAATATGGATAATTTTTCATATTATACACAACAAAAACAGAAGGATTAAGAATTGCTACTTGAGGAAAACTTTCTTCTCTTCTGAGGAAATCTTTTTTCCAATACACATTTTTATATTATTTTATTCTGTTTTCCGTACTATTTCTAATCGCCCATTCTACAAACCCTCTTTCACCTACCTACAGATATCCCCCGTAAAAAAAATATACAGTACACTAAAGCAAAATTTTCACTACAATAACTTTCCCTTCCCCCTCCCCCTTCTTCCCCACTCCTCCCATTCCGCTTCTCCCCTCCCTCCCCTCTCTTTTTCCCGTCATTTCACTTTCCCGTTTCTTAGCTTCTCCCTTATTTCCCCCTTGCTTCACCCTCACTTCCCCTTTACTTTCCCCTCGCTTTCCTCCCCTGCCCCCACAATACCCCCGCACTTCCCCTCACTTCTCCCTCACTACCCCTTACTTCTCCCTCACTACCCCTTACTTCTCCCTCACTTCTCTCTCGCCCCCCCCCCCCCATCCCCCCTCTTTTCAATTTTCAAGTCGCTAACTTCAAAAGCAAAGATTTTTATAATATTTCATCCCTAATTCAGACCCTCTAAATCCACCCCAAAAAAAAAATTATGAGATTTTTTTTATTTTAATAGAAGTATTCTAAAACAAAATTTCAAAATTATGAAGAAGTTTCATACAATCGTTTTCATCCCTTTTCACACACTTAGGGGTAATAAATAAACAATAGAGGTTGATCGTAGAGAGATGAAAGTTTAGGGTTGTATGTATTTTTGTATGCTGTATCATAAAATAATAAAAAAAAATTTAACTAAAAAAATAAAAAAACTTAAGTGTGAACCACCCTAAACATTTAGGGGGGATGAAAAATAGATGTTGTCCGATTCTCAACCTTAGCCGATATGCACACAAAATTTCACGAAAATCGGTCGAGCCGTTTCGGAGGAGTTCAATTACAAACTCCGTGACACGAGAATTTTATATATTAGATTATCTTTTATTATTACATGAACACTGAATTCAGGGTGCATAATATCACAATAAATGAATTTTTCACAATAGCGTTTGTGCTCTACATTGACAAATACCTACTTTTGAAGAATCACTAAAACATCAATATATTAATTATCTTATCACAATTTGTCTCCAAATTATGGTGATATCAAAATTTGGAGTTTAAGATGAACGCTTATAAATAATATTATACATATTGTCTCACACTTAGCTCAATGCTGGTACAGACATATGTCCAGTCCTGCAGTTGTCGCGGCGCTCCCTCCCCCTCGGCCCCCTCACCCTCCGCCCCCTCGCCCCCCTCCGCCCCCACGGCTGTTTTAATCGAGTTGAACACGCCTGTCACTGTGCGCTGGAACAATCTGGTGTACGTGCACGTATACGTAAAAAATATTTTGGTCATGAGTCTTGTGGTGCTTGTAATCCTCTACATAAGGTATTTACGTGTAACTATTAAAGCTCTATGATACAGAGTTTGTTTCGTAGCGAAAGAGCCGTATTCTTTAAAAAACAATGGTAAGATATATATATACGGTCGAATTGAGAAACCTCCTTTTTTGAAGTCGGTTAATAAAAATTCAATCCAACCACCAACTACATTACAATATACTACTCGGTTCTCGTATATAATTTAATAGTATATTATTATAAAATGTTGGTATTTATAAATATGATAAGACTTCCATCACTGCGACATATAAACCACAACTAAAGGAAGACCTATGATGCAAGTACAAGGTGTGTATACCAATAACATGCAACACTGAACACAAAAGAAAAGTACCAACTTGTCAAGTCGCTGCATGTTGTTGGATGTCTGTCCAGGCGAAGCGTTCCGATCCAAGTTCATGTCGTATTCATCTGTAAAGTTATCGATACATTATTCTATTGATTAATGTTTTCTCCGAAGGGGTAAGCACGCACGTTCCTCTTACGCAGTTTTAAACCAATACAGGTCTTCCATAAAAGAAAATCTCATATGGTGTGGATGTGTGGTCACCCGTCTTAAATATGGGACTACTTTATCTCTTCCTGTAGGGATAGTAAGAGATGTTTATGAAAACACCAGAACAGGCAGTATCTGCGCACTAAATATCACTTTACTGCCTTTACCGAGCGACTGTCAAACGTGCTGACTATAATGTTCAACCGTGGTCTTCCTGCTGATATAATAAGAGTGGCGATAAGACTCACCTGCAAGTGTGGCAGTGTCCACGGGTCTCGAGGAGTGATGGTGTTGGGTCCTTCCTCGCGTTTCCTCCGCGCTCTCCCACCACACGTCTTCAGTGCGACTGGAAAGCATATTTTTCTTACTTAGTAGAAGTTATTTTAATAATATTTTTTTTTTTTTAGTTTGGTTGTTGTGTTAATATCATTATTTATTTCTAAGTTTACCAATAAGGTCCAAAGAACAGGTGGACAGGTCTGCGGCCTCCTCGTACTAATATGAAGATGAGCAGTACCTGGGGCTGGTCTCGGCCCTCTGCTGCAGCAGACAGCGTAGCTTGGCGATGCTGGTGGACAGGTCTGCAGCCTCCTCGTACTCCGGCTCCGGGGAGTCCGCCAGCGGCACCAGCAGCGGCTCCGACTTCGGAATTGGCTTGGCTTGGGACGGCTAAGACCATGATTGATGGTTTAGTAGCATCCGTTATGGATGGAGAAAATATGCATAACAACGACAATAGTAGATACTCATATCTTTAGTAATTTGTGCAGTTAACAAGGGTAACATAGGTAAACTATTAAATGCCAAATTCACTAAAAATACTAATATGAATAATACTTAAAGGCCAGTTAACTTTAAAGTATTTCTATCGCTAAAGAATAGATGAAAATAATAAAAAGAGCACGAGATTAAAAGCGTTGACGCGTCATGAGTGGTAACGTCGCAATTCAGTGTCATATTTCGTGGTTATCAATTTTTATCAATTATTCACAGCTATATTTTAAAAATATGTTCTGCTAACATGCTAGAAAACTATATAAAAAGTAAGTAACTACAATGCTTAGTTATTTTACTATGAAAATAACGCAACTTAAGTTTCAAATGTATTATTTATAATATAATAATAATACCAGCCTGTTTACTGTCCCACTGCAGGGCAAGGGCCTCTTCTCATATAGAGAAGGCATGAGCATTAATCACCACGCTTGCTCAAGGCGGATTGGCAATTTCAGACTTTTAAGTCCAGGTTTCCTCACGATGTTTTCCTTCACCGTCGGTCAGAAATGTCCAAGATAAACTTAGAAAGTACATATGATTTGAAATATCACATTGGTACGAAGCGAGTGCCTTATCCACTGGACCATTACGACTCAATTAATTAAAAAACTGTATTATTTGCTAATAATTAATGTAATTATAGTAATTAATAAATAAATAGAAATGTAAACGCAATGTTTACTTACTTTTTATACAGTCTACACCTAATTCTAGCATATTAGTAGAGGATATTTTTAAAATATAGCTAAGATTAAATGATAAAAATTGAAAACCACGAAATAGCGACATTGCCATTCATGACGCGTCAACCCTCATAAGATTCACTCAAAGTTATTTATTAGGTTACTGACCACACTGTCTTGTGAGATGACTCGATGTTGTTTCAAAAGTGGAGGCACGGACGTGTTTTCATCTGTAATTAATCATATTGATACAAAATACAATTAACAGGCACAAAATACATTTTACTTTTTAATTTTTCTTTACAACATAGAAAGCTGTAAGTAATTAAGTATCTATAGAGTTAAGTGTATTGCCTGCATCACTTTGCATGCTACTTGAAACTGTAACTTACAAAAATTGTAATAACCTTGCGATTAAAAAGAGTGGCTTGAGTTTCTTGCCAGTTCTTCTCATGGCTCTACTTCGTCTGCGAACTGGCTGTAGGTTAATTTGCTGACATTTTGTAAACTTTGACGTTCATAAGTGTTAATTTAATAAACCTATATGAATAAACATATTTCATTTCATTTCATTTCAATATTATATACTGACCCCTAGCATTGTTAGTTAGAACATCCTTGTGCTCCGGGAGCTTGCCGCGCGACATCTCCGGGGGAGTCTTGTCAGACCTATGCGATGGAGACTTATCCTGCAACATTACAAACAACTCATAGCAACACTACTAGTAGTGTTATTTCTGTTGGTGAGTACTGATCTCCAGAACTACTAAAGAAAGAACATTGACAAATGAGGTTATGGCTTCGGCTGCATGCATAGCCTTCCTTTTGAAGATGCGGAGGGAGAAGAGTCCAATTATCCTCTTCTCCTCCTGTTACTTTTCCTTTTTCCTCTTCATTCCCTTCTCCCTACATGGTCGACAGCATCTTGGTTGTTGCCTAAAACACAGCCATCTCTATAGGTTACGGTTACCACTTACCATCAAGTGTATTACCACTTAAAACCTGGTGGACTATACCATAAGCAATAAAACAAAAAACTACAAACGAACCTGAGAGTCATCACTAAGTCCTGTTAGCCTGAGCCCTTTCTTCAGCCCAGCTATCCCGAAGTCCAGGAGTCCTTCCATCATGCCCGCCGCCTCGTCCTACACCCAGCACACAACTATAATATCTGGTCCACTGCTGGGCATAGACCTTGTTCAATTTACGCCACTTTATGACCAGCAGTGGACATCTTTTGGCTGCTATGATAATTTTTATAATTCAGATCAATGCAAGCAAAAAACCTTTATACAGTTGATTTTCTTGCAGCATACAAAATATAGTTATGTAACTATCATTTTAGTAAACTGTCCTATTAATATGTATCTGTGTGTTTGTTACCACTCAGCGCCTAAATGGCTGAACCGATTTCAATGAAAGTTGGTATGTACATAGATACGGTGCCGGAGAATAGGCTATGTTTTATCCCGAAAATCGGTCTGGTTCCCGAGGGATACAACTACAGATATTTTAGTTAGATATAAAAACAAAATTAAGTAACTTATTTCAAAACACAGTATGTTTTGAATGTGTAATAATAATATGTGGTCATATTTGGGCTCCCACAGGCGAGTTTACTGTTGATGTTAAGAAAAACATATGGAATTCCTGTCAATGAGTACAAATATGACAACATTTTCAACTCAGCATGCTCAACAAAGCTCTCTACTCCGAATTTGTTCAGTAAGAAGCGCGTGAGAGTCAAGCAGAGGTTTGTACAGCCAAACTGAAGAAAACACTACCTGTACGTACTGTAGACCTTGCAACACCAAAATATTTATTAAAGAAAATACCTTACATCATTCTCCCAGAGGCGTTCATAGCTCGTGGCGCTCACTGATCGGTAAGCGATTAGCGAGTTAAGCAACATAGAGGGTAGCTGGCTCATGGATGGGTGACCGCGGTATTTGATCTGAGCGTCTCCGTGGGTCACAGAGCAAGTTAAAAGTCGGTCCCGGTTGTTAACAAGTTGATAACAATCGTTAGGGCAAGTTGGATGCCTCTATAATTAATTATGTGCTTGTGTGACCTGAACAATTCCTAACACAAGGTTGACCACTAACCACTCAATATTTGATTTTTCCAAAATCACTCTACTCGATTCAATTAGCTGGTCAAGGGACGTCGTGAGCGCCGGAGGTCCAGCTAACCCATCGATCCTTTTACTTTTTCCCTTATTCCATTATTCCTACAAAGTCAGCAACAGCTGCATTGTTTTTATATTTCTGCTATGTTTAAAAAACACAACCATGATCGATTACAGTTACCATTTAATTATCAGGTGGGCTGTATGCTTGTTTGCCATCAAAGTTATTAAAAAATAAACATTCTGACTGTCCACATAGTTCACTTCTATTACTTCAGAACGTAACAATAGTTTTATTCTAGTACCAACATTGCTTGGTCTACAGCTACACACAAAACCTCAACCATCACGCATCTACATATCCAAAGCGTAAGCAGAAAGTATCGTGCAAACAACATACACTGGAGGTTTGCTTGCGGGGCACATCTAAAACTTTGGCCTCCACCTGTAGGTCACCGATCTTGTGCTTGGCCTGGCTGACCGTGCTCTGCAGGTCCTTCAGCAGCTCCGCCGGCTTGGGACTCTGTTCTTTCTTCGACTCCTTGAACGGGCTTGTGTCTATGGGATCCATTGTCTCCTCTTCGCCTGTAATATTAACCCAATTTCTGTTTCTTTCAAATGCATTTCAAGCATTAAGTTTCTACATGGCTAGTTTTGGATTGAAACACTGAGAAAATAGATGGTAACATTTATAAAAAATAGTATATGGTAACATTATAGTAGATTATTGCAGGATTCAGCATGAGTGTACGGGATTGATCGGAAAAAGTACTACCCTCATATAGAATATTAGACTTAGAATAAAACATCGACTTAAAATAATTGTTTTTGAAATGAATTAGAAAACATAGCCATGTCCAAAGATCACGGTTTCTACTTTTTAGAAGTTTTATAAAAACAAAATCTTAACAATTGCTAAGATGTTGAAAAGCTTACCAAACCACAGTGGCTGCGGCGACTTGGCGCGCGGCGGATGGGGGCTACCGTCGGGGTCGTCGTGACCCCACAGCCTGCCCAGTGTGAGCTCCCCGTCTAGGCTCGCCAGTAAGTCCTGCCCAAGACTGATGCACTGCAAGTCTATGTCCGTCTCCCACGTCTTTACACTACCTACCAATAATACATCTTTTATGAACACTTACATAATATAATGATACTTATTAACGACATAATATTCAGTACTAGCTGTTGCCAGAGGCTTCACTGGTTTAAGCATGAAAACTTAACAGACAGAGTTTTTTTTGCATTTATAATAATAGTATGGATTGAAGTAAAATATTCATACCTTCAATAATTCTATCATAAATTTTCACTTCGTTCCTCCCCTGCCTCCCCCTCCTTTGTCTCAATATAGGAGAGCTTTTAATATCAAGAGGTTCAGTACTTGTCACTGGTACTTCCTCCACAATACTCTCTATAGTATCCACAGTTTCCTCCGGCAAATCCTCATTAATCCCTCTTTGCAATATCGGTGCCGTTCCTTGAGTTATCAGTGATGATAAAGCAGACTCTATACTTGGTTGATTTACTTCGGGGGGTTCATCAGGAACCACTATGGGTGCTTTCGGTTGTTCAGCAACTTCGGACTCTACTTTACCCTTCAATGTTGTTAGCAGTTTGTCGTTTAACCATATAGGGTCAGCTAGAGTACTGTCTATAAAAGTGTCCAGCTTTTTAGAAAGAATACGGACCAGCAGTTCTGAATGCGGTGTGTCCCATAACTCCCATGGCACTAACTCTTTAAATACAACACGTAATATGTTTGTACAGTGATCGGCAGACTGCAGTTTTTTACTTGAGTCATTGTAAATTGGATGAGTCTTCTTATACAAAGATTCAATGGAGTTTGTTGGTGTTTTTTCGTGACGCTTCAGCGCCTTCTGATACTCTTTCAAGTGACATGCTAGTAGTGTGCATGTGCCCACAAACACGTCACTAGATTCTATTTTGTTTGTAATCTGTGAACAATAAATTTGGAAGTTCTAAAGGATACGGTAATGTAATTCTTGAAATTAGAAACTATACCATTATCTACTTCCACTATAAAAATGCAATGTTGTAACATAAAAAGAACTATTACCCGTACCATGTACTTTCTAAGTTTATCTTGGACATTTCTGACTAACGGTGAAGGACAACATCGTGAGGAAACCTGGACTCAAAAGTCTGAAATTGCCAATCCGCCTTGAGCAAGCGTGGTGATTAATACTCATACCTTATGAGAAGTATGAGAAGAGTATTCTATATGAGAAGAGGCCTCTGCCCTGAAGTGGGACAATAAACAGGCTGGTATTATAAGCAGCGGCTTTGCAAAGCCCCTGGCATTGCAGAAGTCTATGAGCGACAGTTACCACTTACCATCAGTTGGGCTGTTAGTTTGTCTGCCACAGTAGGCAATAAAAAAAATCTGACATAATAGAAATAACATTTTGTCTCATGTAGATCTAAAGCACACGATGAGATAAAAAATATATAAATGTTAGTTTTATAAAGTAAGTACTTACCTACCCTAATTATTTATTGTACCCATATCAATACACAAACACATAAAATACAAGTATTTACAAAATCAACCTAAAGAATTATCCAAAATCTTAATAATATAAAAATTTAACACAAAACAAAATCTATACCTGAAAACTCTTTCCAATTATCTGATCCAGCATTTGCTTGCAGGCAAACGGGAAGCCGATCTCTTGAGATATGTAGGGCACATACCACGACGAGACCAACCTCCGCTCCAGTACCGTGGAGATAACGCTCAGCTCATTCGTGTCGTATTCGCGACACTCCACCAATGTCGCGCGACGATTGGGTAGAACCGTCGACAGAAACGACAAGTACGGGTAATCCGCAACAATTCCTTCCAAATCATACTTTAAAGGTTTATTTAACCTCAGTAACCACTGAATAAACTTTATACTAACACACAATGACACGATAAATAAAGTTAGAATGTATAAAGGAAACCAAATTCCAGTTATTGGTGAAATATTTGTTATGTAGTTCAGTAGAATGCATATTAATGTACCACCGCACGATACGATTGTTGTGCATTCTAATAAGTTTCTTTTCAACAACATCTTTGCGGGTTTTTAAATTATTTTATGTGTTGGACGTAGTTTTTTGTATTGATTTTTGATTTCAAAATAATACAATGTCTTTTTGACACACATAAATTTGACATCCTAAACAGCTGTTCGGAGGACGTAATCAAAACATGAAGGTCAACCTTAGAATAAGTACTAATTGTTCAGAGAGGTCAACCCATGTAAATTCGAGGTTGTATTTGACGACTTTGTGTAAATTTTTATGTTTACATTTTTATTTATTTTTCAAGTAAATTGTAAACTTTAATAGTTCTTACACATACAGTAATACTGAAGTTGAGATCAAAATAAAACATGGCGGTAGACTATGCATCAAATTATTTTCTGCAAAATAAAAACAAAGGTAATTAAATGATAAGTAGGTACATGGTAAGAAAAGAAAATAATACTTATTTTCATTATGTAGTTTAGTTTTTCAATTTAGAAAAACATTAGTTTTGGTTTTGGTTTTGAAATTTGACATTTTCAGTCACCAACGTGTAAACGTCATACGTCAATGGTTGGTTGAATTTTGGTGCATTGCGAAAACTGAGTTTTTGTGTATATATTAGATCCTATTGATAAATTATATAAAAATGTGAGTAACAGATAATGTAATAAGATTTTTTGTTACATTTCATAAAGTTATAATGTGCCTATGATTTATAAATTTTCTTTGTATAGGTCGAAAGTGACTTTCAAGATTACTCTTACTTCTGACCCGAAATTGCCGTTCAAAGTGTAAGTTTTAATTTCAATTTAATAATAACAATCTTGTAACTTCAACGTAGAAAGCTAGTTTATCTTTCGCGTGGTAACTTTGATGCAATTTTTAATAATCAAGTACATAGTGATATAGTTTGTTCATTTCGACAGATGCTGATCGATCGCAGGCTCTACGTTGAAGTTACACGTTGTTAGCATGGACACGGCCGTGGTGCAACAGTTCCTCAATTTTTTCCAAAACTATATAGAGCTGTGCCAAGCAGACAACTGGCCAGACAATGACACTAGTGAACTGGAGCTTAGAAATGCTTTCTTAATATCACAACATGTGGAGAAATGCCTTGATAAACTACAAAAACAGGGTGTTATTAACGAATTCATATCAGTACTGAATAGCAATGAAAGCACATCAAACAGTATGTTCAAATATTGCCTGTCTCATCCTCCAAGATATATACTAAAGAAGATTATAAATTCTAACACTAATATAAAACAAATGGATGTAGGTTTTAAACTGTTTCTAGAATTATTCTCTGAAGAGAAGCTAGAGAATTGTTTAACAGACTTTATGCTTGAAGCTGCATCTAAAGAAACATTGTTACGAAATTTACCAAGTGAAGTGCCAAAGGATACATTAATTAAGTTCAAAAGTGACGTATTGCTATCTCAACTGAGCTGTAGTAATTCAAACATTTTAGATTTGTTTAAAAACTATGATCAAAATATTGTAGAACTATTAGTTGTAAGTTTATTGAACACTGAACCAAGCAATACTGCTACAGTTAAGCTCATTGCGGATACATTTCTCTCTGTAGTTGTGAGTAAAGATAATATTTACAAGGACTTTTGGAGACACCTTTTCAAAGTTGATGAGAAATATTTAATAGAAATGTGTTTAGAGAATGCTGATATATTTACATGTATTGTGGAAGCTGTCTCCGATTGTGGGAAGCTACTTCGGGAAGCCATGTCATCCGAGTTGTTCTACATAGACTTAGATAAAACAGAACTTAAAAATGTTGTTAAATTGATATGCAAAAATAATTGTTTGAAGTCACAGTTCTTTGTCATTATAGAACATTATGATTTTGATGTAGATTTCTGGCATAAGTTGTTGTAATGTTGTATTAATATACTTTATATTATAATATTTCTTTTAACTGTGTAAGAATACATTTTAGACAAGAAGAAAGTAAAAATAGGTAAGCATAGTTGCCGATTTTAAATTAATTTATCTATATAGGGCTCTATCTTATAGCAGGATTCTTTTAATGTCTCTTTGTGTTTTGTCTTTTTCTTTTGTAGCATTAAAAGCCAGGTTAGAGACAAAGCAAGATTATAATAAGATTGCTATAAGAGTGTGGGTAGGGCCTCTGAACTGCATCCAATGATAACCAGGACAGACATTCAGTTTTATTGCCGCTCAGTCACACCCAGATACCTATGTAACAGTGTGACTCATTAGGAATAAAATTCCTGTCGAGTAAAACGTGACATATTGCTACTTTTTGTTTCTATTAGGTCACACCAACATACTCAACAGGAATTTTATTCCTAATCAGTCACACTGTTATATATCTGGTTGTGACTAAATGAGAATAAACCAAAATTCAGAAGATAACTCTCTCTTAGTTGATCTTTGTTGATATAGTTCACCCATGACAGACTTGGCTATGACACACAGAAATTTACTATTTTCAGTTGCTTATGTACCCACTTATTTAACTAGCTTTGCGCGTTTTTGCTTACTGCTCTGCTTCCATCGCCAGTAGCGTGATGTTACATAGTCTATAACCTTCCTCGAAAACTAGGCTATCATATGCATTAATAATTTTCAAATCGGACTGGTAGTTCCAAAAATTAGTGCGTTCAAACAAACAAACTCTGCCACTTTAGAGCATCTCACATATTACTACATATTTAATAATAATAATATTTGGAGCATCTGTGCACACATAAGTAGAGTTACAAACTAGCTTTCTATTTTATATATTTACTGTTTCTTTATGTTTGTGTCTTGTTTTTGTGAGCCAATAATCAATAAATAAATAAATATTAATTAATTCCTTCTCACTGGCCTGTTATTATACTGCAGGAAAAGGCCTCCTGTCATACAGAGAAGGCATAAGCATTGATTGCTACGCTTGCTTAATCTTCAAGTCCAGGTTTCCTCACGATGTTTTCCTTCAATGTAAGTCAGTAATGTCTAAGATAAACTTAGAAAGTACATATAAATTTAAAAACGTAACAATAGTAGGCCAAGAATAATTTGTAGTGCACCAGTCACCGTGAACGTTTAATACACTTATAGGTTGAGCGTACCAGAAGCGACTCCCTTCACAGCAGTGCTAAAGTTTGCGGCGGAAGAGTTCCGCGTGGAGCCGGCCACCAGCGCTATCATCACCGACGACGGCATCGGCATCAACCCTCAACAGACCGCAGGTGAGAACTGCCTACTGTTAAGATCAGAACAGGCACAAGGTGGACCGACGACCTGATGAATGTGGTGGGCAAGCGATGGATGAGTACGGCTCACGACTGGCTCAGCTGGCCAAGGTGGTGAAACTTGGGGGCCTACGTCCAGCAGTTGGCGTCTTTCGGCTGATATAATGATGATGAGATAGCAGGCGGGCCAGGATGGTGATGCGACGTGAGAGGTAAATGAACTTGTTGACATAGAAGACGCCGCTACGAGTGGTGTGATACGTCTTCTACAATAGCTTCATTACGTCGCCCCGCTATCTGTGCCGGCCTTAGAGTCCTGCCTCATTGAGACGGCATGGCGACGTCGCCGGCTATGTATCCAAGCAGTTAGTATTAAAATGTGTGGTACCTAACTCACTTAGCGACGTTTTAGCAACGTTGCCAATTTGGAAGCTTGGCCACGAGCTACGGCTCCCTACGTGGCGACGAGATACTCTGGCGACCTGGCGACGTATTGCCACTCTATTGTAGGTAAACTGCGCTTCCTTTACTATCGCCAGCCGCGATTTCTTCTACGTCCATTTCTGACGCCGTAAACGAATTGACTGTCGAGACGCGATGGACGCGATGGCGTCATGAGGGGAGCTCCTAAGGTAGACCATCTATTTTCTTCTACATTATTTTAATCTTACTTTCTGTTTTGTCTTTTTCTTTTGTACCATTAAAAACAAGGATAGAGACAAAGTAAGGTTTTAGTAAGATTACTATGAGGTTGTGGTAAGGCCCCAGGCCTACAAGGCCTACAAGGACATGTCATCGCACCACTCGACATCGCAGCAAAGTTCATCCATACTACCTGGACACGATCTCGTCTAGCACGGTTCGTTTTTAGCGTTCATTTCTCCCACGTACGTGCAGGCTCTGGAACGAACTACCAGCTGCGGTGTTTCCCGAGCGCTATGACATGTCCTTCTTCAAACGAGGTTTAAAGAGAGCATTAATATCACGGTAGGCAGCGACTTCGCGGAGCCCCTGGCATTGCAAAAGTCTATGAGCGACATTTACCACTTACCATCAGGTGGCCTGTTGGCTCGTCTGCCACGGTAGGCAATAAAAAAACAAAACAACAATGGCATAATTACGTCATACGTGCACTAATGTAAAATTTTGTTGTTGCAGGCAATGTATTCTTGAAGCACGGCTCCGAGCTGAGGTTGATCCCGAGAGACAGAGTGGGCCACGCGCCTTCATGAGCTACATTCATTCCTCATTAATTTAAGCATTATTATTTTTATATACATGTAATATATAAACTTTATCTTTATGTTGTATATTAAATGATTTTTATAAATTATTATCGTATTATTTGTTTCATCGAAGTTTACCGTTTATCTTTCTGAGAATTGTAGAATAGAAAACTAGTGTGAAATGAACGGAGAAGGCTATGTCCAGCAGTGGACGTCTTTCTTCTGTCTATCCCTTGTACTTACCTACTTTTTGTTAAAGAGCGCAATGTTAAACACTTCATATGTACCTCATAATATTACCTATAGTCTAAGCTAACAGGAACTCTTCATATCTAAGTTTGTTCAAAGATAATGTTCAGACTCGTTACTTGGCCACCATTTGGAAAGAAAGATTTTACCTAAAAGGGCGTCCTGCCAGGTGGACAGATGACCTGAAAAAGGTTGCGGGTGTAGACTTGACGCTGAAGGACAAGGACAAAGTGTTATGGCGTAAATGTAGTAGTGGACTGCGATTACGAGGTTGATTGTTTAATTTGGCCTAAACTCGAAGACCATCGTAATTAAAATTTCCGTTCTGCTGGTTTATGAACAATGTGGGGTGCTCTATTGCTATTACCGGTACTCTGTTCTGAGGTATGAATCACTTAAGAGTTTTGCTGCATGTACCAATCTATAAAATGTACTCTGTGGTATGTATTCTCAGAACAAGAACTAACAGAATGTCATTCAAAGGTTTGTCATTAAATTTTTGTTGTGTTTTATTGTTACTTTCTAATACTTAATTACTTTTGTATTATTTTACATATTATTATTATTCTTTATATTTTCTCAGTGATCACATAGAAAAATATCATGTTAAGATATATATTTAGGTAGGTAGAAGAGTCATCGTTAAACAAAATAGTTCGGTTTCAAAATAAATCAACCAAATGCAGTGATTTCTTTTAGACGAAGTAAGTATTTTATTTAACATAATAATAGGTAAGTATGTGCATCATGTTACAAATATAGAAACAGCCGGCCAAATTTGAATCTGAATTAGCACACAAAGATTAAGTACCTACCAACTTCTTATAATCAAGCAAAAAAACACTCGCACCACGTCCTCTTTTAATACAAACCGCCTTTAATTTTACATATTATTTTGCATAACATTTTCACGCTCCTTTCTCTGAAGAGGTAAGCAGAGGTGTTGAAACATTTCGCCATGTTGGCTGTGATGTACTGATGCCTAATCGACTAGACCAAAACCCAATACCTACCTCTCATTTATTTAATACCAAAAACTTACGTACCTACTTATTTAATAATTTAGTTAATATACCTACTGGCTGCTATGGCATGTATAAACTTCTTAAAGTAGAAACAAAGACAAGATGTCAGCTAAGTCACCCGCGGACAAGCCTGCGCCAGAGATGGATCCATTCATAGCCAACCCGGCGGGAGAAGTGGACCGAGGTCTTGAAATAGCAGGTATTTTGAACATAATGTACCCTACGCAGTTAGGTAGATACTACCTATTACCGAAAGGTACATTAGTATATAATATACTTATTAGCTAACCAAATAATAGGTAGTACCTACCTAAGGTACAAAATATAGAATAGATTTAACCCATATCATAGGAAACTTTTGACGAATTTTTTATATATTTTCATGTTATGAAACCCTTTAAGGAGTCTGCCTACTATACAGTACCATACTATGACCGAGGTGCAAGGTTTCAGGATCGAAAGCAACAGCGACGATACGGCATAATATTCCCACTATAATATTGCCAGATATATCGACGCTTAGTGCATGCCACGCTAAGGTGCTGTTCGGTGACGGAACGGTCTAGTGGGCGTAATCTCATACTTTTTAGTACAAATAATATTTTTTATCTGATACGTTCATAGCGCCTCGGTTATGGTATGGTACGGTGTAGTGGGCAGACTCCTTTAGTTGTCACAAGGCGAAAGGAACGAAAAGAGTGATACATTTTTATTTCTAACTTTTAGAAGGGTATTTTATTTCTGAATAAATTAGATGCGAGGGCCAAGACAGACACCTAGTAGTAGTGTTCGGCACTCTCGAATTAGCATGGTATTCGCAAAGATTGGTCGGTACAATCCTGGCTTACAGCAGTCAGTGATGGACATGTGTAGCTTAACTTTAACTTATTGCAGGCTTTGGATGGTATACTTTCAAGCTGTGCTTTATATCATACATGACTCTGCTGTCCTCTCTCATGGAGATGATTGGAGCCTCTCTCATCCTGCCCGCTGCCAAGTGTGACCTCAACATGTCGGACCAGGCGCGAGGGTTCGTCTCAGCAATTCCTTATATAGGTATGTAATACAGAACCTTACTATTTACTTTCTTGGAATAGGACAGCATTTTTTCGTACCTATAAAGATTATCATCATCACATCAGCCGAGAGACGACTACTACTGGATATAGGCTTTCCCTAAGTTTCGGCCGCCCTCATCCATCGGTTGCCCGCCAACCTTATCAGGTTGTTGGTCCAGCCTCCTCTACCTCTATATGATGAACTAAAGTAATGTCCCACTAGCCACCACAGGTGAAGTCTTTTATAGCCACGTTTGCTTACGAAATAGCACCTACCAGGTTAATATATGTTACAGTCCAGATTTTATCACAATTTTATTCCCTCACCTTGAGTCAGATTAAGTAAACTTTAAAGTACCAGATTGTAAAGACACATGGGTACTTACCCCGATTTGAACTCACCCATCGTGAAGTCGCGGATGCCTTACCCATTACATACAGTAACTTAGCAAAACAATGCTCTTAAAGACTTTACAACCATTTTTAAGTATATCATTCTGGCACTTAGTTTTTTTTTATTGCCGTCAGTGGCAGACGAGCACACAGCCCTTGGATAGTAAGTGGTAACTGTCGCTCATGGGGTCGGTGAAGAAATTGAGAGAAGTGAGGAAAAAGGAAAGGGGGAAATTGGGCCTCCAGCTCATTCACCGAACGAAACGCAATAGTACGTATATTACTACTCTTACGTCGATCTTCTACGAGTATGAAAGGGTAGTACAGTAGTACTGCCCCGGTCGATTCGGCCCATTCATGCTGAAACCAGCGTGGATCTACTACCGTTGCAAAACTGACAAACAGTTCGTTTTCTAGGTGTGATACTAACGTCGTACGTGCTGGGCTACTTGTCTGACACGCTGGGGCGGCGGAAAATCCTCGTCTGCACCACGCTACTAACTGGATGCTTCAGCTTCCTGGCTGCGCTGATGCCAAACTTGATTACATTCATAATATGTAAATTTCTTTCAGCACTTTGGTAAGACAATAGGTACTTATATTATGTTATCTTACATTATTTTTTAAAGACAACTCCTCTAAGACAACAACCATACAAAAATGAGCACAGAGTACTTAATTTTTTTTATTTGAAACAAGTATTTATGTAATACACTCAAGTGCCGTATGGAAATGGGACTTAACTACAACCTCAAGTAAGTACTTATCTATCTACGTTATAAATAATGATTATTAAGTAATGTACATTCGTGTTGTTGTCAGCATAGGAGGCCCCTCGGCGATCCCATATGCCTACGTGGCAGAGGTGGTTGCTCCCCGGCACAGAGACATAGCACTGGCCATGGCTAATGTCTTCCAAACTATAGGTGCTACCCTGATCCCGTGTGAGTATTACTTACCTATCACATAGTTTTGCAGTGCCGTCCATAGCTGGATGTAGGCCTCCAACAACTATCGCCACGTTGATGATACGATAGCCGCCCTCATCCCTCGGTTGTCGATGGGTAGGACAGATCGCAGAACTAAGTGGGCGACCACGAACCACAAGACGTGGCGCGGTGAGACCCCGCACAAGGTGGACCGGACTAAGTGTATTGCCTGCGTCACTTTGCATGCTATTTGAAACTGTAACTTACAAAAATTGTAATAACCTGACGATTAAAAAGAGTGGCTTGAGTTTCTTGCCAGTTCTTCTCATGGCTCTACTTCGTCAACGAACTGGCTGTAGGTTAATTTGCTGACATTTTGTAAACTTTGACGTTCATAAGTGTTAATTTAATTAACCTATATGAATAAACATATTTCATTTCATTTCATTTTATTTCATTTCATTTCATTTCATTTGATAAAGATAGGTATAGAAACAATTAACTAGACGGAAATTTGTCGTGGTGAATACCATGGTGGTAGCCAGGAACTTCTTACACTTCAAAACTCCAAGAGCGTCGATAAGAACTTGCGACGCGCTTACACAAAATAAGTGTAAAGAGGGGCAGTGAAACTCTACACCAAGTCACTTTGGTGATTATTTTTATAATTTGCCGAGAACGATCAGTTTTCAAAGTTGTTCAAAAGATGGGGTACTTAATTTTTGTATTAAGTATATTGATATTAAAAGAAAGAAAGAAAAACATTTATTGTCACGACGACTACATAGACAATAAAAATACATTTTTTTTCTGTTTTACAGTTTTTGCTTGGGCAGTAATACCATTAGATTTTCGAATAAACTTCGGTCTGTACGTGTTCCGCTCATGGCGGCTTTTGACAATGATTTACTCTTCGTTCATACTAGTGACGAGCTGGGCTTTGCTCTTTGTGCCAGCGAGCCCCAAGTTCTCGTTGTCTCAGGGCAAAGCGGACGATGCCCTCAAAGTAATGGGTAAAATGTACGTTGGCAATCAGAAAAAGCCTCTAGAAACGTATCCAGTGAGTAAAAGACAAATCTTACACAACTAAGATGGTAAACAAGCATCAAACTGATGGTATATAAGCAGTTATCGTAGCTTAAGTGAGACAACTTGAAGTATCACTTGCGTGTTGACGACTCTGTAAAAACCACTCCTATCCTGAAAACTCCATGTTGTAGTCTTTCGGGATAACCTCGATGGACTATTTCACAACTTTATCGAACCTACGTTAATGAAAGTTTCACTAAAACCTAAGTATCAAGTGATCACCTACATATCAAACTTAGATCGAACTCTCGATTTTCGATTGTCACGCAAGATAATTGAACTCTAGACTAGGATTGAGGACAACTAAATTTATACTTTGTCTATACAAATAAAAATTAAATTTGTTTTACACTGAGTACACGCACGACAGCAGAACCGGTGTCGTCCTGCACGCTTAGTGCATAGATTGTATTGAAAAAAAAAACGACCGGCCGTGCGCCGCACGACAAACGCACCGCTGTGGTGCGGCAGCAGTCCCACACGAAAAGTCTAAATTGAAGGCGCCGTTATACATAGGATGACGATTCTCATAGGCGAATTACAACAGCCGAAAATCAGCAAAGATGGCTTTGCGAGAGGCCTACTCGTATGTCCAGCAGTGGACAGACATGACGATGAATATGCAGTAATACTGTTTAACGTATGTTTATAAGTACCTATTATGAATAATTGAGAGTAATTTGTTTTAATTGTTAGATAAAACGTCTACCTATACCAGAGTTAACGGAACATGTGAACATACTACAGTCTGTAAAGTCCCACTCGCTTCCCCTGCTGGAGTGGAAGTATTTCAAGTATTTGCTGCTCAACGGCATGCTCTTATATGGTATTTTTTTCATGTAAGATTCTGTTTATTTTTCGCCATAGGTACCTTAGCTTATTAACGAAATTTGGATGTTGTAAAGAAATACTAATGGGGCACGGGCCTCTTTCAAATGTTAGTGAGACACATTTCATTGGTAAAAACTGCTTCTGTGGTGCAGTGGGAGTGCAAGTGACTGCTGTGCACGAAGTTGTGGGTTCGATACCCACAGGGGACAAATCTTTGTGTGATCCATAAGTACCTACTTATTTGTTCCGAGTCTAGGTGTACTTTGTGTTCGTTATTTGTATTTTTGTAAAGCCCTTCCGCTGAAAGCATATATTATCTTAAGAAAAATTAACTTAATACCTAGACATTTTGTTGCACTGTAAGTAAGTACCTATACCTAATAAAAATAAATGTTAAAGGAACATAATATTATGAGTTTATTTTTTGATATTTATGTAGTTTTTTGCAGATTGAACGGTATTCATATGTGGGTGCCAGACTTGGTGAACAGAGTGTTTTCTGGCGGCGACGTGCACGGCAAGAAAGCGTGTCAGATCATCACAGAGGGATTTAAGGTTATATTTCTTCTTTAAAAAGTGTATAGGTACTTAATTTAGCTGTTTAAATTCTTTTTAAGCAACGTACCTGCCTAACGGATTTTAACGTCTAACAATTTCAATTATCAATGTATAACAGGCCTAGCAATGTTTTATCACTTCACAAGAAACCACACATCACTAGAATTACTTCACAGTTATCTACTACTGCAAAAAGATTACACCCGAACAGTCGATTCGAAACTTTACCAAATTACAAAATCTCTGAAAGTTCACCACAAAAAAATCATGTTTTATTAAAAAACGCCGTAAAACGTGAAAATCAAGATGGCGCCCACACTTACCTCTACTTAGGTTAAATATGGGCCTCTACTCTGATTGTGTGTATGCAATATTAAAATTTATAACTTTTAATAAATAATACACTTATTTAATAAACATGTGACAAATCAAATTAAATTAAAAAAATACAAAGACAGTATTTAAATTAACAATACACATGTATTGTAGTTTAACAATCTACCTGCTCGTTGCACTCAATAATCGGACGATCAACGAGTTAAGCAACAAATTGTACAGCTGGCTTATGGATGGGTGACCGCATACTTGTAGAGTGAGCGTCACCATGCTTTAGAGGGCACGTGAAAAGATAACGTTGATAACAGTTGTTGGTCAATTCGGATGATTCTAGAATGTAGATAACAAAAGTAGGTCATCTTCCTTTACAGAACAAAAAGCAAGACGCAAAGTGTGATGACTCGATTCATCCCTTTGTATACCAAGTGAACGGCATCTCTCTGTTGATATGCGGAGTTATATCCGGGCCTGTCGCGCTTTCCATCAACTACATTGGCAAGAAGGTGCTGGTGCTCGTCACGTACTTCCTCATGGGATGCCTCATCATACTGGTGAACCACATTAAAGAAACAATGGTGTTCGCTATAATCATGTCCTCGTTCCCCCTGATGGCGCTGTCAATCGGATGTGTTAATGCATACTCTGTGCAAATATTTCCAACGTTTTTCAGGTAATAACGTTTAGCTTTATTCAGACTACAAGCTCGTAATATTCCGTACCTAATGTAAGTCTGTTCTTCAGGGCCTCATGCCTTTACCACGCTCGCTTCAAGCGGATTAGCAATTTAAATTTTTTTGTAACAACAAACTTAGGAACAGCACACACACACACACACGTACATAAATACATACAAACTTTTGCATTTATAATATTACTAGAACTGCCACAACAGCACTTGGTTTTCAGTGATAATGTTTTCCTTCACACTTTGCAAATTGTTTAATTTGCAAAATTAACTTGAAGAATAGGTCACTCTTTTTTATACTTACATCTTTTTTTATATGTAATCCAGAAGTGGTGGATACCATTTCAAAAGCCAAACTACCGGTATGTTGGCCTCCACTATAGCGGCTTAGTGAGATACCTTTTACGCCCTACTTAAAAAAAAACCCAGGATCAAACTTAGATGGGAACATCTTCTTCATACTTGCCCAGTTTTAGAGACTTAACCTCTTGACAAAATGCAGGTGTTATCAGTAACCATTAGCTAAATAACGACTTAATTAAAATTGCAGGAGTATGGCGATCTGCCTCAGTATGATGTTGGGTCGGCTGGGTGGCATCAGTGCGAACATGCTGACTGGCTCTCTGATAGCTGTCGCATGTGAGGCCATGTTCTATATGTTCGGAGGACTGCTTATCTGTAAGTACATGGTTTTAAACATACGTACATGTACACTGACTGGTCAAATCATCCTACAAATAGTATAAATGCGAAATTTTGTGTGTTTGTTAACATTCAGCGCCTAAACGGCTGAACCAATTTCGATAAAAATTGGTATGTAGTTATTCGGTGCTGGAGTTGGACATAAGCTACTTTTAATTCCAAAAGCGGTTTCTGAGTGATACAAAACAGGATTTTACGCACGGGTTAAGCTACCTCAGCACCAAAAAGTCCACAACTAAATATAGATCTTCCTGCAATTTACATAGAAGCCCATTAGAACAATGATAATAAAAATGAAAATGAGAATATATTTATTCATATAGGTTAATTCAATTAACACTTATGAACGACAAAGTTTACAAAATGTCAGCAAATTAACCTACAGCTAGTTCGCTGACGAATTAGAGCCATGAGAAGAACTGGCAAGAAACTCAGGCCACTCTTTTTAATCACCAGGTTATTACAATTTTTGTAAGCGTCTTGTACCGCCTTCATTAGGTCATCTGTCCGTCTTGCTGAAAGATAAAGCCTAATATTGCAATAAATAGATTTCATGGCTACTCAATAATTGACATGTTTCCAGTTTGCGGCTTACTCACGTTATTGCATAAATAACCGAAGTTTGTAAAGAACGGATAGTGAAAAAGATATCTTGATGACACAGATCCTGAAGCTTGGAGATACATGGCTAATGAATAGTAAATAATAAATATATTTATAGGTATATAGGTTAACTACCGAACGAAGCTTTTTATGGTTTATATGCGTCGTTATTTTTTAGACATATTTACTGTGAAAGTTTATTAAAATATACTATACTGATTAGTGTTTTATTTTTTACCTTAGGGGGCGTTGTCTCGAGTAAATAGGTTGTCGGTGGTTTCAATGTGATGTGTAAACGTTGTTTAGTTGCAGTTTTGAGTGACATGGGCAGTAGTACATTTGGGTAGCTTTTTAAAATGTCGTGTTATGCATGATTGTGGCTAACTGTGAGGATGGTTTATTCTGTGCATGGAACTGTGATGGCGTTAACGTGGAGGTCTATGACATGTTTGATAAGCTTTCTTCTGTGAAGGTCGACTAATAGCTTATGTTTTGCTAAAAAGTCGGCGCCCAATATCGATGTTATCACGTCGGCAATGGTGAAATATTATAACTTCTACGTAAACGTAGGTTAAGCTCTAGCGTGCGCTCTTGCGTACACCACAAGCTTGTTTGTTTTATTGCCGACAAGCAGACGAGCAATAGCCTACTGATGGTAAGTGGCAACTGTCGCTCATGGACGATTCACCCTAGCATTGCTCTGCGAAACCGCTGCCTACCGTAGAGGAATGGAGCAGGTAAAAGGAATGAAAAAGGAAAGAAGGGGCATTGCACCTCCGGCGCTTTCACTCACCGAACGAAATGCAATAGTATGGATACTACTACTCTTACGTCGATCTTCTATGAGAGGGTGGTACTTCTCCGGTAAAGAATTAACAATAAGGATTTTATTATGTATCGTCCTAATTTTGTTTGTGCTCGGGTAGCTGGCTCGGGCACTGTTTTACTTCACTATGACCTTGTCTGTAGGACACATATACTATTATCTTGTTCGTGTTGTCTATAGTCTTAGAATGCCGCGGTTTACCCATAGACACTACAGATAGGGAAAACCTACAAATGATGTGTTTATCTATCTTGGTATCAAAACCATTCTTATTCTAAAGATATAGGAATAAATATAAAATACTCATGTTTGAATTAACAATATAATTAATCTTAAACCTAATGGAACTGTGTTTAATGAAACATTAATAGCTAAATTATATCTAGTCAAGTCGTAAAAGGGGCTCCGTCGCTCGTAGGAATGCTTTCTCGAACTCCATGCTTGAGAAACGATCGACCGACGCTCTGAGGACAAATAATTAATTTTAATTCGGAGTTCGATGCCCGCTCAGTGCAAATTTTTGTGTGCATATAGTATGTATATCCGCATTCTAGAACCAATACAAGCTATAAAATGCTTACTTTGGGTCTACATTTTTTTTTATATATTAGCCTACCAAGAAGACTCCACCCCGCCTGATGGTAAGCAGTCAGTGGAATCCAAACGTGGTGGTCACTATACCAAAAGCCATCGTTTTAAACTGCTGGTTTGGTGGCCTCCACTATGGCGGCTGGGATTGGGGTTAGGGGAAGGGAGTGAGGGAGGTGTGGAAAGAGGAAAGGGGGGAAATTGGGCCACCGGCGCTCTCACTCACCGAACGAAACGCAGTAGTACGGATACTATTTACTCTTACGTCGATCTTCTATGAGAGGGTAGTACTTCCCGGTTGGATCTACTACCGTAACATACATATACATAGCGTTGTGTTAGTGTTGTGATATAATTATTATTTTTCGTTTAATCTTTGAATACTTACATATTTAAAATATAAATACACATTTTAAAAATTTAAAATCATTGTTGTTGTATTATAAAAAAAAGCAATTACCTGGCGTTTTCAATGATCCTCCTCTTCTCCTCGTTGGGCAGCGCTATGACCTCCAGTATGGCGCGCGCGTACTCGTCGGCCTCCGCCGCGAGGTACCCGTTGCGGGAGGTCTCCGAGGTCTCGATGATGTCCGCCAGGGGTCCGCCAGACCTGTGCGCGACCGTGATCAGACCCGCCGCCATGCACTCTACCACACCTGAATATATTAATGGTAAAAATTATTAAATTTATATAATAACTAGCTGACCCGGCGAACTTCGTTCCGCCTAACAGTCGATCAACATTACTTTATTTTTCTAAAAAAAAAAAGATTTTTTCTAAAACCTGCCAATAAAAGTCCCGTCAAAATCGGTCCAGTCATTTCAGAGATTAGCTGAAACAAACATGTTATTTTGGTGTATGTACCGTATATATATTCATATACATGTAGTAAAAAACAGTTATTTCAATATTACAATCAGACACTCCAATTTTATTATAAGTATAGACAGTGCCGGATTAAGCCAGCGCGGGGCCTGTAGCAAATTCTGTCAAGGGGCCCTTGGTTTGCTTTAGGTTCTCAAGTTTAGGGTATTAAATAAAACAAAACTGTTACAAATACACTTTTCTAGATTTAATATGGGCAAATTTAGAGATATACACACTTTCAATATCGACTTCTCTAAGTAAATCATGCTCTACATTCAACAAAGTGAGATGATTAAGACGTTCTTGGCCATCGTGTTCCTTAATTCATTTTTAATACGTTTTAATGTTGAAAAAGAACGTTCGCCACTGCAGTTAGTTATCATGAGAGACAAGTAAATGCGCAAGGCAATTCCTAAGTTTGGGAAACAAACACGATTCTAAAGAATTATTTAATAAAAATTTGAAGCGATTGTTTACGCTTGCTTGGATTGCTCGGATTGCGCTCGGATTGCGCTCCGCCCGGCATTGTCATGGCTTAAAATATGATATTTTGTATGAAGAGGGCATATTGTTTTTTATTAATGATAGTGTTTAATGCATATTAATGTATATTAACTATAACTTTTTTACAAATACGAGTATTTTATTCATTTTTAACGATTTTTATAACTTTAGCCGTTAAAAAATTTCGACCTTTTTTGAAATGAGTATTAACAATATAAAAACTCTTCACTCGGACTTAATATATGTTTTGTTATGAAGTATATTAAATGACGATTCCAATTACATAAGTTTTATATACACCTGCCATTTAATGATTAAAAGATATCACGATATTAAAACTGCGCAGCCGCGACATTTGAAGTTTCGGCAAATCGCGCCAAACAGCGCCACAGAAGCGTATATTTGCGCGTAATAGGTGCCACAGCTGAAGTCTGCAAAACATACCTAGTAAAATATCTTACCTTAAGTGAAGTTATTCTCGTTAATATTTTTGCCTTTATACATACAAAAACTCTTCTATTGTGTTTTAAAAAAGATAATTGAATGAGTTGCACACAGCGCTACGTCACGCACGAAAACAGTACTCGAAGCAATGTCAAAACAACTTTTCTCAAGAATGGCTGACATCTAAAATGCTTTTAAAAGTTTTTTACGTTGTGCCAAAGGTAAATGTATAGCAATTTCTCTTTGTTTGATAGTCAATAGAATCCTATTTTATTTGTTCGAGTTACGACTTGCTCGATCGATGACAATTAAAGCCTGGAACTCTTTGCCAGCGCATGTGTTCCCATCTAATTTTGATCCTGGGTCTTTTAAGCGGGGCGTGAAAAAGCATCTCACTAAGCCGCCATAGTGGAGGCCACCATACCAGTAGTTTGGCTTTTGGAATGGTGTCCGCCACTTCTGGATTCCACTTACTGCTTACCATCAGGCAGAGTGGAGTCACTTTGGTAGACTAATATAAAAAAAAAAAAAAAAATTACAATGTCAGGGAATTCCCCTATAAGTTTTGCAGTACTGCCAACTTGCGTGTAGTGCAGTGCAAGTAGTACAACACATAACTTGTGGTGTGGCCAGCGCTCAATTTTAGAAATGTAGTACAATTTAAAATTATTGTTGTAGATTTTGATACCAACGTTTCTCGTGGTAGGTATTATACCTACACCTAGCTATAGTAATTTAAAAAAAGTTTAAAATCGAAAATATCCAAATGTGCATACCTTAAGCACTTATTTTTTAGTAAAGATATTCAAGGAAATTAAAAGTCGACGAACACATTAAATGTGTAATTTTTAATTGAATAACTTTTTGTTTATAATTTGAATAGTTCATTTTTAAATTACCCGCCTTTTTACTTTAGACTGAAAAACCTTGCTCTTAATCTACCGTCACTAGCTTTCAATAATCTCGAAACATGATCGATATGATAATCGATTCAAAAAAGGGTCAGCTATATTCACTCATAAAATGAATCTATATTTTATAATAAATCAACCAACCACAGTAGATTGGATCGTGACTGAGTTAATAAAATTTAAATAGTTCGCCTGTTTTCTCGAAATACTTATAATCGATATTATATTAAAATCGATTAAAAAAGTACAATCTTAACTACGTAAACTCGCAAAATAAATGTATACCTATATAAAAAAATAAAAATCTGGCCGCTTGAAGGGTAGAAATGTGGTATAGATGCTAGTCTAGTAGTAATAACGGGTGGCGCAAAAGTAAAGACCCTATTTGGTTCAGCTATAACATTTTTTCTAAATTAGAAAACTAGATTTAGATTTTTTTAAATGTATATTTGTGCCATTAAATTTCGTACCATTAGGATTTAAAGATGATGTCTTTTAAATGGTGACCTCCAGAGTTGATACACATTTGAGCCCTATTTATGAGATTTTCCTTCAAAATTGGTTATGAGTGACGAAGCGCATTTCCATCTCTCAGGGCATGTCAATAAGCAGAATACTCGGTTCTGGGGCACTGATAATCCGCGCATTATTCAAGAAACACCTCTACACCCACTAAAAGTTACTGTATGGTGTGGCATCTGTGTTGACAGAGTGATCGGACCCTATTTTTTCGAAGACGCTGGAGGCAATGCGATTACTGTCACTGGAGAACGCTACAGAACCATGTTACGTGAGTTTTTGATACCCAGTTTGGACGAATTGGGGCTGGAGCACATCTGGTTTCAACAAGACGGCGCTACGGCACACACAGCGCGCGACACTATGGACTTAGTGAGGGACGCTTTTCCAGGCCGAGTTATCTCTCGTTTTGGCGATTTGCCTTGGCCTGCAAGATCACCCGATCTGACCAGTCCAGACTTCTTTCTTTGGGGTTTTTTGAAATCTCGGGTGTATGTGAACAAGCCACAGACTCTCGCAGCTCTAAAAGAAAACATTCGTCAAGAAATAACGAACATATCGCAGGAAGTGTTACGGCAAGTTATGCAAAATGTCATAAATAGGGCTCAAATGTGTATCAACTCTGGAGGTCACCATTTAAAAGACATCATCTTTAAATCCTAATGGTACGAAATTTAATGGCACAAATATACATTTAAAAAAATCTAAATCTAGTTTTCTAATTTAGAAAAAATGTTATAGCTGAACCAAATAGGGTCTTTACTTTTGCGCCACCCGTTATATCGATTATAATTAAACATTAGAACATTAATGTTAAAGGTTCTTGCTAGACCAGTCTCTATTATTTTCCGCACCTCAATAGAAACTGGAGTATTCCCGAGAATATGGAAAAATCCATTATAACTCCTATTCCTAAGAACAATAAAAAAGACATTATAACAGAATACAGACCCATATCGAAATTGTGCGTCTTGGGTAAGATACTCGAAAAAATAGTAACTTCCCGAATGTCAGCTGTTTTTCGTAATCATATTTCTCAACATCAACATGGTTTCTTTAAACTCCGTAGTGTAGACAGTAATATGTTGAATTTTTCAGACTTTCTAGTTCAAGCAATGGACAAAAATCTTCAGGTTGATGTCGTGTACACCGACTTTTCCAAAGCATTCGATAAAATAAATCACGATATGCTAATTGATAAGCTGTCGAAGGCCGGTGTGCACGGCAACCTCCTGAGGTGGATTCAATGTTACATAAAAAACCGGAGTCAGGCCGTCTACCTTAAAGGTTACTCATCCCAATTTCTTCCTGTCCCTTCTGGAGTTCCCCAGGGATCCCATCTAGGACCGTTGCTTTTTAATCTTTATATAAATGATATAGGATTAATATTTAATCATAGTAATCACCTACTTTACGCTGATGACACTAAGATATTTACTGTAATCAAATCCATACTTGACTGCACAAAACTGCAAAACGATTTATTAAGACTGCATCAATATTGTAAAAGCAATCAACTTTTCCTTAACATAGACAAATGTTTTATTATGTCATATACACGAAAGTCTCACCAAATCAATTTTGATTATATGATAAACAATTCTATTCTTAAAAGAGTTACCATTATTAGAGACCTCGGTTTGATTATGGATTCCAAATGTAACATTTAACAATCACATCGACCATATTGTTAGCAGCGCATTTCGGAACCTAGGGTTCATTCTTCGTATCAGTAAACCATTTAGAGACGCTGAAACACTAAGAATTCTTTATTTCTCGTTCGTTCGTTCTATTTTAGACTTTTGTAGCACTGTTTGGAGCCCATGCTTTCAAATACATATTAATCGTATTGAAAATGTTCAGAAAAAGTTTCTTAAATCACTTAATTACCGTATGAACATTCGTGATGAATTATATGAAGATGCACTGCGTAGGCATAATTTAGTAACTCTTCAAAATAGACGTATAATGTTTGATATCACTCAATTATTCAAAATTTTAAACTCCCTTACAGATTCACCAACATTATTAACAAAAATATCTTTTAAAGCTCAAGCTCGACTACCTATGCGCCCCTCACGAATCAAGACACTTTTTGTACCCCCAAGACTTTGTAAAACTTACACTCGTAACTCATTCATATACCGTTCCACTAACAATTATAACAAAGACTTCACAGACATAGATCTTTTTGATAGCTCACTCAAAAATATAAAATCTAAATTAAAACAAAAATTTAATGTTATTTAAGATAATATATATTATATATCTTATTTATTCTATTTCTTGCTTTGTATCCTTTATGCTACGTACCCTTGCTATGTATTGTAACCTTTATGTACTTAATCTTGTTATACGCGTCTTTCCAAATTAAGAGTTAATATTGTTACTGTACCTTTAATTTTCTTTTCGGCACTGTAGGTTTTTTGTAAAGAACCACATATTATCTTATAAGCATTATATCTGTATATAAGTGTTTGTTGCCAAAATAAATGAAAAAAAAATAAAGAGTTCGTAAAATACCTACTTATTTTTACGATTTACCGTGACGAAATCGAGTTTTAGATTTTCAAGTGGAAGTGAAGTATAGCCTAAGCGCTTCGCGTTTAAGTCATGCAAGATATTTCACGCTCCTATCTAAATTAATATTTTTTTATTACGGTCAGACAGGCGTTGGAGCGCGGGGCCCCCAAATTCGCGGGGCCCGTAGTATTTGCTACTCTTGCTACGTGGCTCATCCGGCACTGAGTATAGATTATTTACTGTATAACACTTGTATTTTGCCGCAGTAAAAAATGAAATTGAGTTTTCCATCGAAATATTCTCAGTATTCAATTTTTATTCTTAGGCATAGGTTTACGCATTAGGATGCGTTTCTACTGACGAGGAGCTGGGCGGAGTGAAAAGGAGCGGACAGTGAATTGACCAATCACACTGCTCGAAATCTATTGCCACTGATGTGGAATGGAGATTTCGAACACTGTGATGAACACACTTACACTAATAACGGGTGGCGCAAAAGTAAAGACCCTATTTGGTTCAGCTATAACATTTTTTCTAAATTAGAAAACTAGATTTAGATTTTTTTAAATGTATATTTGTGCCATTAAATTTCGTACCATTAGGATTTAAAGATGATGTCTTTTAAATGGTGACCTCCAGAGTTGATACACATTTGAGCCCTATTTATGACATTTTGCATAACTTGCCGTAACACTTCCTGCGATATGTTCGTTATTTCTTGACGAATGTTTTCTTTTAGAGCTGCGAGAGTCTGTGGCTTGTTCACATACACCCGAGATTTCAAAAAACCCCAAAGAAAGAAGTCTGGACTGGTCAGATCGGGTGATCTTGCAGGCCAAGGCAAATCGCCAAAACGAGAGATAACTCGGCCTGGAAAAGCGTCCCTCACTAAGTCCATAGTGTCGCGCGCTGTGTGTGCCGTAGCGCCGTCTTGTTGAAACCAGATGTGCTCCAGCCCCAATTCGTCCAAACTGGGTATCAAAAACTCACGTAACATGGTTCTGTAGCGTTCTCCAGTGACAGTAATCGCATTGCCTCCAGCGTCTTCGAAAAAATAGGGTCCGATCACTCTGTCAACACAGATGCCACACCATACAGTAACTTTTAGTGGGTGTAGAGGTGTTTCTTGAATAATGCGCGGATTATCAGTGCCCCAGAACCGAGTATTCTGCTTATTGACATGCCCTGAGAGATGGAAATGCGCTTCGTCACTCATAACCAATTTTGAAGGAAAATCTCATAAATAGGGCTCAAATGTGTATCAACTCTGGAGGTCACCATTTAAAAGACATCATCTTTAAATCCTAATGGTACGAAATTTAATGGCACAAATATACATTTAAAAAAATCTAAATCTAGTTTTCTAATTTAGAAAAAATGTTATAGCTGAACCAAATAGGGTCTTTACTTTTGCGCCACCCGTTATATATAAACTTTTATGGAAGGCTTTTTTCGAACTAGTAAGAGGGCAACCGATGGACCTGTCAAGATGGCAAGAGACTTAGGGGAGGCCTGCTGTATACTGACCGATGCCGAAGTGCTCGTTCCACATGGCGTGCAGCGCCAGGCGGCAGGTCTGGTACAGCTGCAGCAGGCGCGCGTAGGGCGCGTGCTGCACGAACAGCACGCTGTGCTCCAGCGCCAGGTGCCGCGCCAGGTCCTTCAGGTGCTGCACGCGCTCCTCGTCCACTGCGTTGCGGCACGACCCCACCAGCACCAGCTTTATCTGAACGCGACAATTATACACTCTGGGTGACACCGGGGCAACAGCTCGTCGTTGGAGGCAGTCAAATAGATGGAGCTCATATTTGGAGGCTTCTGCCCAGAGGTGAGCATGACAATTAATCTATCACTGTTCACAAGAGGCCAACCATTATCTATTAAATTGATTTCGAATTCAGGGCAAGATTCACAGACTGCACTTTGACTTTACTTTGATGCAAAGATCTACTTTGTACCAAAAATATGTTTCTTAGGCCCAGATTCACAATTGTGACTTTACTTTACAGCAAAGGCACCTTCGCAAAGTAAGCTTTGTATTGCCGAAGATTACTTTCAACTTCATATTCAAACATATTTTTGGTACAAAGTAGATCTTTGCATCAAAGTAAAGTCAAAGTGCGGTCTGTGAATCTTGCCCTCACACCAGACACAGTTATTACCCTATTCCAAAGCACTTCATTCTTGATGAGTAGGTTCCTCAACTCGTACATGGCCTGTAACATCAGCGGATGGTCCTTCTCAGGGCGGAACTGCGCCACGCTCAGGATCAAGATAGGGTCTGTCTCCTTCACTAGGGAGCGCAGCTGCTTTAGTTCGGTAACCTATACAGTACAGACATTTATACATAGGAATACAGTTTGAAGGCAAACTAATTTAGATCTAAATCACCTTAACTTAAAAGCTTTTTGGATCCCACTGACTGCTTACCAGGCAGAATGTAGTTAGTTATGGATGGTTCATGAATAAAGGAAAGATGTAGTTAAGCACAAAAATGGTTAATTTATTAATTTAATTTTAATCTAAAATAGTATGGATTTTAATGGTTAGATGAGGACACGCAAACCGTTTGGTGAACGAACGTGAACAAATAATTTATTAATTAAAACGGCGCGTGCTTGCGTAGACGCTGACTAAACGCAATGTGATGTACGATGTAAAGGCTCGTACACGTACTATTATGAATAAATAAATACAATTTGCAACTTAGAGTGTCATAACTGAAATGCAAAACCGCAACCCCTCAAAGAATCACTTCGTTGTCTGTCAACACCCGGTTACTCAGAAACCGATGAAGTTATCAAAACGAAATTATTATCAATCAACCAAGGATTTGCATACCTAATGTCGTAAAGCAAAATCAAGTTTCTAAATCAACATGGCTTTATGAGATTTATTTATTACTAGCTGACCCGGCGAACTTCGTTGCGCCTAACAGCCGATCAACATTACTTTATTTTTTTTAAATAAATGAATTTTCTAAAATAAACGAAGCCTAAGTTACTCCTTATTACATCAGCTACCTGCCAATAAAAGTCCCGTCAAAATCGGTCCAGACAGACAGACAAATGTTATTTTGGTGTATGTATGTACCGTATATACATACCGCATATACATGTAGTAAAAAACGGTTATTTCAATATTACAAACAGACATTCCAATTTTATTATATGTATAAACTAGCTTTCAGCGGCGCAGCTTCATCCGCGTTTTTGCTTACTGCTTTGCTCCTGTCGCCATTAGCGTCATGTTACATAGCCTATAACCTTCCTCGAGAACTGGGCTATCTTATGCAAAAAGATTTTTTTAAACCCGACTGGTAGTTCCTGAGATTAGCGCGTTCAAACAAAAAAAAACAAACAAACGCTTTCGCTTTATACTGGCAAAATTTTTAGTGGTTTTACAAACTTCGTATTTTTCTTATATCAGGGTATTACTAAGTATATATCAATATTCCAGATTTACAAAACCAAAATTAGAGGATTAGACAAAACTCAAATAAACGTCGTGTACTATCGAGGTATTGCAGTTGGTACACTACTTGTCAGGGCAATGACCGCGCCGGGAGAGCGTCAGTCGTTTTTGTTATGTCGCACGTCACATCATCGATGTATTGATGTGTGCGTACGCAGGTTCATACTACGAATTTTCATTCCTTGTAGTTTTATTGCGAGCATTGGCACAATTTCGATATTTTTTTTTCATTTTATTTTAGCGTTTAATATGTGTATGTCCAAGTAAAGTTAAGTATGGAGTATAACTAATACTATTACCCAGAAAAAGTTTGTAAAACCACTAAAATTTCTCGGTGTATAATAGTACAGATTTACTAGATGACACGGTGAACTTTCGTATCACCCACATCTACAGTTTTTAAACACAACACAAAAACTTACCAAATGGGTCTAGCCATTCTCGAGTTTTAGCGAGACAAACGAACAGCAATTCATTTTTATATTTATAGATAACAAAGTGCACGCTGGCCTAATGCCGAGATATCGAGAGCGTAATATACTAGTCGAAGAAATACTAATTAAAGTTCTTTGTATACAACACTAGAAGAGGTTTGTATATACAAAACTAGAGGACCGCCCTCGCTTCGCTTCGGTATCTACAGTTTCATTTAATCTCACAACAAACTTCTACGTTAAAATCATAGCAATAGTGTCGTATTGCATCATTTAGAATTACGAAGGCGCTTAAAATATTGAAATACTAAAAATGACTGAAAATAATATGTTAAACAATACATACATACATACATAGCCTGTCGAATACATAACCCTCCGTTCGGCTTTGCCGTAGTCGGGTATAAATAAAATTTAGCCTATGTTACCCGTAAAATTTATTGATTTCTAATGGTGAAAGAATTTTTCAAATCGATAACGTTTATTTTTAGTTATATCTTTGCAAACATACAAAAAATCATTTTTTTCTTCATTATTATTTTATGAATGATACTTTTTATCTAAACTAAAATATTAGCTATTTATAAAATGACTTCAAAACTACAAAACTAAACATTAGGTAACTTATCAGTACGTGACCCTTACCTCGCATGGCGGGAACACTCTGTGCGTGCTGAGAGGCACCTGCCACAGCTCGTTGATGTGCTCCTCCGTCCAGGAGCCGTTCACCATGACCACGTGCGCGCACCGACCCACCACACCGTACAGCTGACGATGAACATAATATAATATCACAACAACTACACACAACGCCATCTAGTCTCAGATTACGCATATATTATAGCTTGTGGTATGGGTTCTAGGAATGCGGATATACATACTTATATACTTTTGAAAAACATAAGTAATTAAACAACAAATACAGGTCATATATCTACATACATTCATCGCTTCACGTCTTATATCCCCGACGAGGTGGACAGAAAGTGTGTCATCCATTTTCGCCATTTTTATTTTAGGTTTCATGTAACACGGGGCGAGCCTGTTGCCATATATCGACAATTCCAGACTCCGGGCTAATACTGAAAATTTTTCCAGGCCAATATCACTTTACCCGACCCGGGATCGAACCTGAGACCTCTGCGTGGTAATCCGTTCACAGTACTATTATACCACTATCATCTTATCTAATTTCGATGAAAATTAGTATGTAGATAGATTTGGTGTCGGAGAAGAAAGAAAGAAAGAAAGAAAATCGGTGGATCACAAAACATATTAATACTCCCGGGATAAGCCGTGGGACGCAGCTAGTTTTTCCATAAGACCAGGTTTCGTCACAATATTTTCCTTCACTGTAAGTCAATAATTTCCAAAGTATCATGATCCATTTTGCTGATATTTCGCTTAAAACTGACAAACTTGTAAGATCTATGTGTACAATGCACTTAAGACGTTTTTATTTCTTACTAATCAAGAGTGTACTCAGTAAAATATCAGTGTCTAATAAAATGAAAGAAAAGCATTTATTGTGCAAAAAAAACCACGACGAACATAGAATAAAAGTTATTATAAAAAATAAATAAAGAAAAGCACAAAATATCTTATTTATAAATATATAACTTATGACAAAGGTTAAATTAAGTAATAGATATTTTTTTTAAATGTAGATAAAACTAACAGTGGTAACACTTTTTTAAGTAATGTGTTTTTGAACGTTGTCAAAACTGTCAAAAAGAGAAAATATTATGCTCGTTGCCAAGGAAATCTGTTTTCAGGCGAATTTCGACCTACTTGCATTAAAATGGAGTTACTCACCCATCCGAAGATTTGGTAGTAGAGCAACTTAAGCCAAGTAATGAGGGGGTTCCTGGCGATGGCGCTGGCGTTGTTGTAAGCGACGACGCGGTGCTTGACGCGGCGCATCATGGCGCGCGTCACCGTGGGGTAGTGCGTGTAGCAGCCCACCGGGCAGCGGGCCAGGTAGCGGAATATAGGATACGTGAACGCGAAACCCGTCGTGTCTATGTACACGTCTACAATTACATACAAACATACACACATTATTGTAAAATTGATTAATATAAATATGTGTGATGTACTTTATTTATTTATTTATATATACACAACATACGACTATCTTTACAGGTAACGCTTAACCTAATGCGATAGTGTACCACAATTTTTTTTTTTTTTACGTGGGAAATGCATTACGCATACACACCCGCCCGGGCAAAGCGGGGGTTATGTCGGACTCTCCGACCGCACTCAAAGTGCATACCGACTAAAACCCACGGTGTTCCTCCAGACGGCCAGAGTGTCGGGGTCACGGGAGACGCTCGCGCATTCATCCGCGACCCCGACGGGCCACGGCCCGCTCACAACACCGGAGCGGGCCCCGTCCGATTTGGGGGACCTAGCCCTTCCCCTCCCTCGAGAGGCGTGTGCGGAACACGTGCACTGCCATCTCGGGCCCGTGCTGTTCGGGCGGCGACTGCCCGATCGCCGCCCGCAGGCCACCTCCTAACTCGGCCGCAGAGGATAGGGAGAACGGCGCGTCGCAATACCGACACTCCTCTTCCCCTGCGGCCCCACCGCGTCCGCAATCTGGCGGTTGCGGCCCCGCCGAAGCCGCGGAAGGTAGGGAGAGCGGCGCACCGTTATACCGGCACTCCTCTCCCGCCGCGGCCTCGCCACTCCCCAGCCGCAGTGTCGCCGAAGCAACACCGCAGCCCGACCCAGTTGCGGTGCCGCCCATACAGCACCGCAACCCTCCTGAGCCGCTCCATCGTGGGCTTACCGCCAAAGCCCAGAGGAGCGGCGCCTCCTTGGGGTTCCTCTTGGTTCACCGTGGTCCTTGGTAACCACGGCTACTAAGCCCCCCCGCCGCGACAAGGCGAGAACCCCGTTTGGGGGGGATAGTGTACCACAGTAACTTAACTTAATCTAACTTACTAACTACACTATAAGTGACCTTTGTGAATCCGTTCAATGTACACGAAAACAAATCAATTTGCCCAGCCACGATGTTGAGCGTACGCAGCGCTCGCGTCAGTGGAGCGTGAAGCAATAGGTTGGTACGCGCTCGCGGCACCTCCAGCAACGGACCCACGTACCAGTCTGGTACACACAACCGAAACGCCTCTAGGACAGCTGGGTTGTGTATTATACCGCGTAACACTTTAAATAAATATGTGGCCAGAGCTACTTCCCTTCTCACTTCCAGTTTGTAGTACCCTATCATGCCAAGGATAAATAGTGTAGGATACAGAAGTGGGTATCCTGGGTACACCCCAAACTGTTTTAAATATAAAAATCTAACATATTTATTTTGAATGCGTTCTAACATATTTTGTACTTGGCTTCATGTGGAGACCAGACTACTGCATTACACTCCAAGTGACTTTTTACGAAAGCTTCAAATAAAGCTTTTAACGCTCGGATATTTGAGAAGTGATGAGCTTGACGTAAGATGAACCCCAAGTTGCGGAAAGCTTTTTTGCACACGTCCACCACATGCTTTCTGAAGTGTAGATCGGCTGTGAAGCTAACTCCTAAGTCCCTCACCTCGGTGACTCGTTTACTTAGTTTGACTTAGTTTAATATTGTGGTTTTAACATTATATATAACTTTATGACATAATATGTATTTCTCAGTGTTATTTAATTAGATTTTCTTGATATTAATGATAATATTAAATAACTTTTTTTATTTTAATCAATTACATTACATACTTTGATATTTAATTTGACACATAATATTTGTACGCCAAAAAAAGCAAAACATTACTGATAATCAACTATATTTCCACAACCTGTAAATATGTGTGCATACTCATGTTCAGACAAATAAAATTATCTAAAATAATCTTTATCTTTAAACAAAGAAAGAGTGTATTTTTTGCTTAGAGGCAACCCTTTCGCTTTGTATAAGCAGACGGGTTTGTTTGTTTGAACGCGCTAATCGCCAGAACTACCAGTCAGATTTTAAAATTCTTTTTGCGTATGTTAGCCCATTTCTTAAAGGTTATAGACTATGTAACATCGCGCTACTGGCGACAGGAGTAGAGCAGTAACTAGAGACGCGGCTAAAACTGCACTGCGGTAAGCTGGTATTTGTATAAGAAAGTCTGTTTGTTTGAACGTGCTAATCTCGAGAATCACCCAATAAATTGAGATGCGGTTTTCACTGTTATATTGTGGATTTCTCGAGTAACGTTTAAGTATATAATACATCAACCTATTACCTATAGGAACCGAGCAGTAATGATAATAGTGAACCAAGCTGGAAAACATTTAATTTTGATAAAAGTTATGGAAGTTGCTAACACTTAAATAAATCACCGGCAAGTTATAAGTAACGGTAATTGACGGTAGTAGATCCACGCTGGTTTCAGCATGAATGGGTCGGATCGTCCGGGGAAGTACTACCCTCTCATAGAAGATCGACTTAAGAGTAGTAGTATACTTACTACTGCGTTTCGTTCGGTGAGTGAGAGTGCCGGAGGCCCAATTTCCTCCCTTTCCTCTTTCCTCACCTCCCTCATTCCCTTCCTCTAACCCCATTCCCAGCCGCCATAGTGGAGGCCACCATACCAGCAGTTCAAGACGATAGCTTTTGGTATGGTGGCCACCACTTCTGGATTCCACTGACTGCTTACCATCAGGCGGGGTGGAGTCACTTTGGTAGGCTAATTTAAAAAAAAAAAAAAAAAAAAAAAAACATGTTACCATGTTTATTACATTCGTTAGGTCAAGTCGAATGCCTCAATATTATATTATAGGCGAGCTGAACAAATCCTGACACTAGGTTGACCAGTAACCACTTATTAAGAAGAATGACTCACCAGGGTTAAGCTTCATGAATGCCTCCATGCCTAGGACCATGGATCCTAAGCTCTGGAACAGCAGTGTGAAGTAGGGGTAGGACTCGGCCTCTATGAGCCGCTTAAGCGATAGCCGCACGAAGGTCACCCTCCCCGGCTCCACTTTTACGTTGAACTGGTTCTGCGCGCGGTCCAGGATAACTTGTGGTGCCGCTGTTTCCACAGTGTAAATGTAGATGTTCGTGTCGGGGTACCTGCAAGTTTACAGTGTATGTCTCTAAGTTACAATAGACAACTAGAGTATTAATATGTTGCAGGGGTATTATACAAAAGTAATAATAAAATATAATTCATTCCCGTAGAGTGGTTTCATCCGCGACTTGCTCACTGCTCTGCTCCAGTCGCTAGCAGCTTGATCTTACATAGCCAATAAATGGGCAATCATATGCAAAAATAATTATTTACATCTGGCTGGTAGTTCCATAGATGAGCTCATTCAAAACAAACAAACTCTTCCACTTTATAAATTGACATATTATAATGTTTATGAAATATAATGTAATTGACCACACAAACTTTTTTTACCATGTGTAAATTAAACCCACAATCTACTGCATAGGCATGTACCCTACTGCACCACAGAGACAATCAATAGTCACATGTTTTTAGTAATATGGTAGTTTTTAGTAACACAAGTATTTTCATAACTTACTGGGGATGCCTCATCTATTTGTAATGAAGATGATAAGAAAAACCAGTGTTTCGTAATAACAAATCATAGTTACCTGGCTAGCATAGCTTTGATAGCGACCCACAGCACCCTCTCCCCGCCTCCTCCCGCATTGGCATAAGGATGGAAGAAGGCCACATTAGCGCCATCTTTCTTGCGTCTCTGCAGCTTTCGCTCAGGGATGCGCATGTACCACGATGCGAAAATGAACGCAAAAGGCACCAGCACAAATAGGCAGAAGAGAATAATGCCTATGAAGGTTGCTGGCAGGATTACCAGTATGCTGAAAGTGAAAAATAGTTTTATTTTGTATAGATAATAGCTTTCCGTGGCGCGGTTTCTTACTGCTCTGGTCCCGTCGTTAGTAGCGTGATGTTACATACCCTATAACCTTTTTCGAGAACTGGGCTATCATACACAAAAAGAATTTTTTAAATCTAACTTGTATTTCTAGGGATTAGGGCGTTCAAACTAACAAACTCTTCCGTTTTATATTATAGTATAGATTACTTAAATAAATATAATATCAAGGGTCAGATACAGAAGACTGAAGGATGCTGCTTGACACAGCCTGCATTGGGAGGTACCTATCTCTGGAGCCCTAACCACCGGTAGTTTGGTCCATATTTTATATTTTTAAATGTATATGGTTATTTTTATAATTATATTTAAAAATGTAGTATATTTGTAAATTGATTAAATAAAAAAATAATATAATAATTTTAACAAATATTAATATGCGTTTATTTATTTATATAAGGTACACCAACAACATGCATGTGTTGTGTCATGTACCTACTAATTTTTTCCATGTGTTTTCTGAATATCTAGTTCATAAAAAAGCAAGAATACTTATATTTTCTTATCTATAAGAAATAAGAAATAAGAAATAGGAACATTTATTTACTCAGAGTACAGGTGAAACCAGGAATATGAATTAACAGAGTCAAAAGCTGTTTTAAAAACAAACTTGTTCTTGGTCAAATGGTCACCTTACCATAAAAGGCAACATGAGTAGCGAGTGGCAGTGAATGTTTTCATTATAAATAAAAATAGGTAGGTACTAATAATAACCGGCTTTTCAGATAAAATTGAACCTACTGTAATTAATATTATGCATTGTATAATAAATTGCTGCAACAAGTATTAATATTACATCATAAATAAAATTTTAATTGATTTAAATTTTATTTTAACAGGAATATAATTATATTTGTGGATTGTTTTTGATTACAGAAATAAGAAAACTGATTTTAGAAAACAAAACCTTAGAGTTTGTAACAAACGCCAATAAATATCTTAAGGTATGCAAATTAGGTACACCTAAGTAACTGCTAATGAGGTTAACCTATGATTACATAATTTACAAATTGGTACAAATATTCAATCTAAATAAACACAAATGACGTAAAATAACTCGAAGTTAATTAAGAGCAAAGAATTTTTTGTTGGTATAGGTTTTAAGCATTGCTTTAAGCACTTTATCATATTACTCCTAAGTCAACATGGTATTCTGAATTTAAAAATCTAGATTGAGCGATGCTGTTATATAGGTTTGCAATATTAATTCTTTTATTACGTGTAAAATATCAAAAATACTTACATAAAGTATTGCCAAAACATTGTCAAAGTTGTAAGACCGGTTACATTCGCTGACGACACAAAATTATACTATATCATTACAACGGTGTAAATTTACACATTTGGTTAATTGTGCGATAATATCAGAACATGAGAGTATTAGATTTATTTATCATAATCATAACCTAATTTATCACAAAACGTAAACATCACTGTTGGCTGGCTGCCATTGGCACCTAACCACAGATTATCAGAACAAATTCAGTGTTCACTTCACTTTGGCAGGTCACGTCAATCTTGAGTTGAATGCAGAGATTTAATTGAATGAATCAAACCGACAAAAGATAATTTAGAAATAGATAGAAATATTTTGCCTTCTGCCGCCAAAGGTCATTTTCGTTTTCTATATCTTGTCGACGTCGAAATGGTCCAGTGGATAAGGCACCCGCTTCGTAAACACGAGGTAATGGGTTCGAATCCGGGCAAGTACCAATGTGATTTTTCAAATCATATGTACTTTCTAAGTTTATCTTGGACATTAATTCTGACTGATGGTGAAGGAAAACATCGTGAGGAAACCTGGACTTAAATGTCTGAAATTGCCAATCCGCCTTGAGCAAGCGTGGTGATAATGCTCATACCTTCTCTTTAAGAAAAGAGGCCTTTGCCCTGTAGTGGGACAGTAAATAGGCTAGTATTATTATTATTTATATTATATCTTGTGAGATGATTATCTAAAGTCTAAACTAACATTTTATAGACGAAAGAATTGATTTGATTTTTGTTTGTTTGCAACAATTACTTATGAAATACGAGCCCCTTTCCTACAAATAAAAAATAGGTACAATGGTTGGGTTGGCAACTGTCAAAGGGGGTGTGCGTTAGCGCAACGGAATGTTGTTGAATTTAAAGATTTTAATTATGCAGATATTTAGTTTAAGACGTCGTATAATTGTGTATGGTAAAAAAAAATTGTATTTTTATTTTTACCATACACAATTATACGACGTCATACACTAAATATCTGCATAATTAAAATCTTTAAATTCAACAACATTCCGCTGCGCGAACGCACACCAAAGGGGCGCTAGCGTAGTTAGTTTCCAAAACATTGCATTTTAAAATTAAATTAAAATTGAGAAAATAATAATTATCACAGTGTTCTCGAACCTACCGATTTTTCGGTATTTTTACCGATATGGGGTCTCTTCTACCAATTTTTTTCACGATTTCTGAGAATAGAAAGAAAGATTTTCTGATGACAAATTTGGCGATGATAGTGAAATGTTTCAGTTGTTGTCTACTTTTGTCTTTACCATTTAATCACTCTGCCCCATTCCTCAGCTAATGTTGAGTATTGTTGAGCGTATATTTTTCTCGCTTATTAATCTTATGAAAAAAAAGCAGCGAAATAGGCTGTCTACTGAATCTATCACTAGTTTGTCTTATATACAAAACGACTAATTAAGACGCTAACTGTTATAATAATAATAATAATAATAATAATAATAATATATTATGATTTCCAAATTAGTTCAAAGATGACTGCGGCTATGGCCAAGGAATATTGGGTTGGATATCCTTGATAGCAAAAAATAGATTTATAAAATGGTTTATATCTTTATTTAATACACTAATGTTAGTTTCGATATCGTATTATGTAATATTGTATTGAACTGCAATATATTTCGTGTAGGTACATTATAAAATATACATTCATATTTGATTGAATATTCCTTTTTTTGTTCATATATCGATTTTAAATGCGAGTCTACCGTTATTTGAATCACTTTTTTCAGAAACAACACACGTGTGTGTGTTGTTTCTGAAAAAAGTTTTCACGAAATTAAGTTTTTACTGGCAGCCCCACTTTTTGTCACTGACATCTCTATCAATTTATGTATTGGTGAGATGTAGGCAAAGTTATTTTTGCAAGTTTCTGTGTTTTATTGGAAGAAAATGAGGAAAATATACCGCTAAAGCAAAAAAAGGTTTCATAGTGTGAGCTAGAAGTCAAAATAAATTAATGTAATTCATTGTTATTACTTCCAGATGCAAATTAAAGTGCTTTAAAAATTTAAGTACATATACAAACAAACTATTTAGGACGTATTTCGTAGTCTTGGCTCCATTCTTGGTCCTTTTCTTTCTTATAAACTGTTTTTCTTTCTTCTTTTCTATTTTTGGTGTATGTAAATGATTTGCCGTACTTTGTACAGGATTTCTGCGATATAGTGCTATTTGCAAACGATACGTCTCATATTTTTAAAGTTAACCGTAAATACCCTAATTTCGATGTTGTAAATGGTTCGCTCGCGCAAGTCCTGAACTGGTTCACGGTAAACAATCTTCTACTTAATTCCAAGAAGACAAAATGATAAAATTTTCTATGCCAAATGTCAAAAGTGCAGGTACAAACCTGGTTTTAACCCTTAACTTGGCAAAATGTAAACCACATTTTAGTAGGTAGGTATTCTGGCAAAGTAAAAAATCGCAAATAGTTATGATTTTTTTTATCTGTGGATATTGTAGGTCTTAAAACAATATGTTATAGTATATTTTTGTATATATTAGTTTATTATTTTTGGAAATATCAATAGTGCCCTAAAAGGTACATCACCAATTTCACTTAAATTGATAATCTCTATTATTTGTGCCCAGCGGGTCACCGTGCTAGATTAGTTTAGAACAAATTAATGTGATTAAATAATTAAAATATGGTATGTATGTATGTATCTAATTAAAATAACAATAAAAACAACATTAGGTAGGTACTCATAACAAATATTTATTAAGAAAACTGTACAATTACTCCTTATTATGAAAACTTATAAAACAATTTCGGTCTTTCTTTATACATAATCTCATTTCGCACTTACTACACAGAAAACTAGTTTTGCCAGAATTACATTTCCTACAACGCACGCCCTTTAGACGTCACAATAGGAAAATGATTAATGCCGTCATATCTAACTTCTTCAGCGGGACGTGCTTTTATAGGATTAAATATTATATTCCTAGATGAAGGTCCTGGAACATCATGCAAATCCATACCAAACGGAAGCTGTTTAGGTGCCTGTAAGCCTTCAGCTATACATAGCCTAAAATCTTTTAGTCTAAGATATTTGTCATCAGTCAGTCATATTGTTGCGAAAAAATTGCCATATACCATTTGTGCGTTTTATAATACGTTCTGTATATCGCAATCAGCATATCTGAAAGATCTACCCCACCCATATGTTTGTTGTATTCTTGAATTATTTTCCGGCAAGGTATTTCAATGTACTTCTTCACTTCTTTACTATATCTATTACATACTCCCATAGGTTCAAGACCAACATTTCGCACCCTTAAAATTACAATGACGTAAGTGCATACACCATGCTTTTGAGAAAAATGCATTTAAAACTTTTAATTTACTCTTTACCCAATAGCTCTTATGTATAGACAATATTTATAAAAAGTTAACATGATATGAATACATGATTACATGTACTTTTATTTTAGTTAAATATAATACTCAACAATTTAGTAGTTTTATTATTATAAATTTTCAAAATGCAGGGCACCTACAATTAAGTCATTGTTTCACTGAAATATGTGTAAAAGAATTCAAAATAGTGAAGAACAGTGACGTTACGGTATAATATTTGTGAAATATAAAAATATTTTTTATCATCACTGCAATAAAATGTCCAAAAAAGAAAAATAAATAGTAAAAAGGTACTATATAACTTGAAACTGGCAAAGAAAAATCATTAACTTTTGTGTTATAAAGGAAAACGATAAACAGGTGATACATTTTGAAGAAGACAAATAAAACAAAGTTAAACACAATTATGTATGTATTTATTAAATTTTGAGATTAATCAACGTTTCTATAAACTGTGAAGCTTATTCAGTCTTTTGACGACTTTTCAAAGAAAAATAACATGAAATGAAATGAAATGAAATGAAATAATGAAATGAAATGAAATGAAATGAAATATATGTTTATTCATTTAGGTTAATTAAATTAACACTTATGAACGTCAAAGTTTACAAAATGTCAGCAAATTAACCTACAGCCAGTTCGCTGACGAAGTAGAGCCATGAGAAGAACTGGCAAGAAACTCAGGCCACTCTTTTTAATCGCCAGGTTATTACAATTTTTGTAAGTTACAGTTTCAAGTAGCATGCAAAGTGACGCAGGCAATACACTTAACTCTATAGATACTTAATTACTTACAGCTTTCTATGTTGTAAAGAAAATTAAAAAGTAAAATGTGTGCTTTACAGGTTGCCTCAATTTGCATATTGCTACAAAAGGTAAAGGCAACATGTGAACTGTGATAAATGTTTCTATGTAGATATTATATAAACTGTTAATTTTTGGTATAAGTATAAAGTAAGATGAACTTAATGTGTTACTTAACTTTGGTATAAGTATAAAGTGAGATATACTTAACATGTTTAAGTATATCTCACTTTTCAAAAATCACTTAGTAATGAACTTATTATAAATGTACTCTTAAATCAGTCTTTATTAACTTATTATTAATAAACTTTTTCATTTTTAAATCAGTCTTCTGTGATTTGTTTGATATTATTCTTAATCTATATTAATCTTAATAATCACCATAATCAATAGATGTGTCATAAAAACAAATAAAAATAATGTGATAAATCACAGGTTCCTGTAATATTCCGCATAGTAGTGGGGTACTATATTCTTTTCAATTAATTGCAATATATCTTGCTTCTTGCGTTCAGATATTGGTATTGTATAATTATATGCCGGCTGAAGATGTATCTCATCAATCGACCTAGTTGGTCTACTTGTGCGTAAATTTCTTTTTACTTTTATATTAGCCTGCAACATATTTTCAGTTTTATAAGATAGTTTATATCCAAAGGTATCCTGATTCTTTGTAAATTGAACCACTTTTAATTCACTCAATTTGATTTGATCCCCATGAATATTCTTCGATAAATTTATATTTAACTCTTCTGTTAATGCTTTCAGATCAAAAAAGTTGTCATAATTCATTTCATGCACTGTAAACGGGTTCCCAGACATTTTAGCTTTTCTTATAACGTTAACATATTGATCCGGAACATAAATTGGACCGGATTTTCTCTCCTTTTTAACGCACTTTTCAATCAAAGAATGGGCAGTATATCCCTCGTTTTGGGTGTGACCGCGAATAAGAAATTTATGGGTAATTGAATTTATGTTTAATTTCAGCACAGCAAAATAATACATCGTAAGAATATACCTAAAAAAAAGAAAACATTTAATACAAAATTATTAATACTTTCAAATCAAATAACAATGGATAAGAAAGGCAGTCGTGCAGTCACTTACTTGTTTTTTTGCTGGCCACAGCAATTGTCCGAATAAAAAACAATATCACAATTATTGGGATGTTTTGTAGCCAATTCTTCCAAATATTTATAAACGCAGGATACAATTTCAATGGCACCCCTATGACCCATACCCTCATGCCAAAAATAACAAGTGGTATGATCGTTACCTAAAAAAATGGGTAATTAGAAGACTAGAATTACTGAAAAAGAAATGACTGCATAACAATAGAAACTTACCGTAAAGTTGTAACAGTTCAATCGAGTTTTGTAAAAAAATGCTGAAGAATCCCCGACTGGGCATGGTAATACCGCTTGCAAATCGTAGGTGGCAACAACTAAATTGCTGTTATTCATATCTATTTGTTTCTCAATGCGGCTTAAACTCTTTTCTTCCAAATGTGATTTATAATCGGATTCAAGTTGCGGTTTCACTTCATTAGGTGCGTTTTTATAACCAACACAAATGTCGCACTGTTCTTTCTTTGGAATAAAAAACCCAATATTAAACTGTGTATTGAATATGTGAAGATAAGCAGCGTATGGTGCAGTAGGTAAATTACTTTCTCTTCTTAAAGTTTCATAGTTCCTGTGCATTTCTGCTACTGTTAAGCCACCATCAACAAATTCTCTGCTAGTGTTAGCTCTCAAATAATGGCTTTCAATTTTGGGTATAGATTTTATATGATCTATTATTGACTGTCTTACTTCTTCAGGGAGATTGGAATGATTCTTATGGTGCCCTCTTTTATCTTGCGGAGCAGTGCCTAGATCTTCATTTTTGGCTTGTATCACGGTGCGTAGTGTTCTTTCAGCAATGCCTAATGTATTCAACAGAAAGATTTTGCATACTCTTTTTTCTACTCCATCAACAGAAAATAATATGCCATGTTTGGGTTTCTAGGCTTTGCAGGTTGTTTATTCTGGATATCAACCTTGATACGTCTATAAGCTACGTTCAGTGGTTTAACACAGGAACTTAGATATCCTCTTTGTCGCTTTAAGTCACCTAATTCCCAGTAACTGTCAAAAATAGCTTCTCTCTCTTCTTTAGAAAATTTACTGGGTCCCATGACTTTCCCACACACGTACTTTCCTGTTCTAGAAAGGTATTCTTTTCCTGTATTTTTAAGTTGCTTCGCACGTATTCTTTACCAATTATTTGGATTTCTGGTACGTTTTCTTGCTTTTTTTTGTTCTGCTGGTTCACAAATTATGTCTTGAATTGCAATAGATGCTTCTGGAGCAGAAACATTGGTTTCATGTTCGTCTTCCGAACTCGACGACGAAGAAGAAGAGCTACTTGAACTACTGTCTTCGCTACTGCTACTGTCACTATTATTCAATGACGTGGGCTTAAATTCATCTGAACTGGTCCCAGAAAAGTCACCTTTATCAGAATCGGACGTAATTGAATCCGTACGTTCTTGAATTTTGGATTCTGACATTTTTGATAATCTTTGATTAGATGAACCATACTCCTCAGTGAAACAATTATCTTTAGCCAATCTTACTAATTTAGCCCCTCGTGACTCCATTATGTAACAACCTAAAACACAATAACAGGTAAATAAATCTAGAAGAACAATGACCTAATTGTACAAGCGCCATTGTTCCTATAAATGTATCAATTAAAATTTGAAAAAATTACATAAGTTACAATTAGGTCAATGTTCCTCTTATAAAAAAAAAAAAATGGCCTAATTACCTTAGCGTCGTTGTAGCACAGTGAAGCAACCAACTCGTCCTCCCCGCGAGTAACTGACCAATCGGTCGTTGTTGTTCTCAAGTCTCGCTAAATTTGACGTTGACACTACTTCCATCTAACGGAATTTATGGTAATTACAAAAGAGTCGATGTTCTTTACGTTAGTTCGGCACTTTTTACAGTGTTTGTTATACTTAACTCAATTTGACGAAATTTTGCACTTGCGTCGTTGTAATTCTAAGGGTGCGATATTTACTTGCAATTGTAACCGGTTTATTGTCCAACCATTTTACCATTATTATTTTCTGATCTTTACAAACTCTATAATCAACAGATCCGCGAGGTTTCTTTTTCATCAACTTGTCGGGTTCTAAGTCACATCTTCTCATTCTATTTTGTCTGAAAGTTCCGATAGATAAAATGCCCATTTCATCACGTAAGTATGTCATGAGTTAGATACCTGAGAAAAAATTGTCAAAATAGACTACTGATAACAACGGATTCTTCATTGTGCGACATAAAGTTAAAATAACCTTTGCTCCTAGTCCCATAGATTTCTCTTTACTATTGAAGGTAATTCCCTGAAAAGTGTTTTCGCCGCCATACAACAGAAAATCGTATACGAAACCTGAGACACCTGCTCTTACAAATAGTTTGTATCCCCATTTTTTTGGTTTAGGCTTCACATACTGTCGTAGGTTTCCGGCTTTTTTCCCTTTGTAGGGTATCATCATTTCGTCTATTGACATACGACTTTCTTCTTCAACATTATTACAATTTTGCCTGATAGCTTCAACTAGAGGTCTTATTTTAAAGTATCGGTCAGTACTGTTTTGAAGATTATCATTATTGTTAAAATGCAAATATCTTCTAATCAATACATATTTTTTTAACGGCATTATTTGTGCTACTTGTTCAACCCGTGTTTTTGAACTCCAGTAATCGGTATAGGCCGGTAATTGTATTATTCCCATTAGTAATTCAATTGCTAAAAATATCGATATCTTGAGATGATAGCGTTATGTTTTTAGTATCTGCTTGGAATGCGTACAAGGTGCTCTGTTCACGAATTTTTTTTATTATTGTATCGGTAAAAACATTTTAAAGCAATCAATAGGTGATTTAATTCTTTCCGGCTGGGTAAAAGCATTATCCCTGATATTATGAACTTCATGTAAGAATAAATCTTTTTCCCATTCTAAGTTTCGTGTTGTTTTTTTTACATTTTTGTTTTTATTTTTTTGTTTTACCATGTTATTCTTTTTTGTTGATTTACGGATGTTTTTAGTATTTGCTATTGCGTTATTTTGTGTTGTACTTTTGGATGTTGTTGGTTTAGGAGATAGATCCTGCCTTCTTTTGTACGAAGAAGATTTGTCTGAAACATTTAGTTTTCTTTTTGACCTTTTTGGAGCAATCGTAATAATTTCTTCATCGCTATTAAACTCAAGATCACTAGCACCATGTGGGCATGGGCTTGACAGTGTCGAGGGCGGATTATAATTAATTACATCTAGTAAGCTGACAGAATTTACTGGTGACTTATCCTCTTCTTGTGGTGGACTGTTTTGGTTACATAAAGTGTTGACCTCTGTATTACAATTATTGTTAGGTGATAAAATTACATTATAGGACTCAACAGATAACTGGTTGATGGTCATATATGCAGCAGGTGTCGGTACTGAGCTACATAGTGAACTAACAGTACTCATATGATTTGAAGCTAAGTGGTTAGGCTTGACGGTGTAATCTGTACTTTTAGGTGACTCTGGTATCTCATCTATATCTGAAGGATCTGATTCAACTATATGGTATGGAGGAACATTAAACTTGTTATAATTTTCGTCAGAGTCTGTGTCTAAATCATTTGGTGGTTTTATTGCTTCCATAATACGCTAAAACAAAATAAAAAACATGTCATGCTCATGCACTTCTAGCTCTATAATGAAAATAAACAAGGAAAAATAAACAAGGAAAAGTAGGCAAGTGATCTATAGGTTACAACCACCAAACTAAGCGTAATTGGTCGAGTACCCAAAAGGACCCATCAACAGTTTTCAATGAAATAGGTAGCGTGCCCAAGAGAGTACAGTCAGCTTTATAGGGAAATATCTGTCGAGTACCCAAAAGGACCCATCAACAGTTTTCAATGAAATAGGTAGCGTGCCCAAGAGAGTACAGTCAGCTTTATAGGGAAATATCTGACGAATTATGCCGAAAACCATTATAAATTATACAATAACTAATTGCTATATGATACACCTTACGAATTATTGTAAAATAAACCCCATAAAACCGGTAATAAAAAGTATATAAATAAACTTACCATTAGGCGCGAGCTCCGATGCTGACGTTTCGGCATTTTGGCGGTTTATGTTTAAAATTGACATTTTATGAAAGCAATAACTTTGACAAACGCATGTTTACGAAGAAAGGTACAGATAAAATAAATAAAACACCTAGACATTTAATATTATTTTTCGTTATTCTCTGCAAATAGGTTCGTGCCCTATAGGAGCCTTGCCCAAATTTCATACCATAAATTCATGTGCACTATAGTACACTTGCCAAGTTAAGGGTTAATTTATCCTAGTATTGACTTAAAGTCAAAAATATTATTATTATTGAACCTTGCAAAAATTGCAGATAAAGCGTATTTGCCTATTTATTATTTAACTACTTAAACATAAAAAATTTGGCAACTGTTTTGGCACTTAAAAATCTTTTTTTTATAAAAATAAAACATTTAAAAGATTCTAATGATTACAATTAACAATTCTATAAAAAGTCAGATAAGTACGTAAGTATAACAAAATAATAGAATACCTACCTAGTTTTTTTACTGACTATTCTAAAGGTGTAATTAGAACTTAAAAGTAAATCGAATTGTCATCATTCACAAAAAAGTAATTCAGTGTTATAGGGTCTTGTGTTAAATCAACTTTTTTCACTATTAATATCTCAGGAACATCATCCCTATCGATTTTCTTTGTCATTTTAAATGTTAGTTCTGGTTTCTTAATTGTTTTGTAAAATCGTGTTGTGTAAAATAGTTCGTCCTCCTTTATTTTAATATTTTCAATTCGCCCGACGTAATACGTCCATTTTTGTCTGATATGGTATCTTACTAAGACATCGTCCCCGGAATGATACATACGGATTTCATGTTTTTCATCATGATCTACGACGGGTGTAAAATCATTTATCGATTGTATATTTAAAGTTTGTGGTAATGTGTCATGGTTATTTTCATCGCCTTCATCTATTAAAATAGAACTATCTGATACTATATCTGAATCGCCATAGTCACTAATTGAACCGGAAACGCTGGTAGTTGAAGATGAAGAAGGACGTCTTTATTTGGATTTACAAAGTCCCGATGATCCTGGTTTAGGGTTTTCGTAGATGTTTGTAGAGTCGAAAGTCTTATTTTTCCGTTTACTGGATTGTTCGGCCTTTTTATACTGTTGAAATTTAGTATTCAAAACCTTAGTATCATTTTGCTTTTTTGCTGGTTTGATATCTTTGCATAATTGTATCTTGCTTTGTAAAACTTTATTTTCTTTACCCGGTATTGTCGGTTTAGTAGTCTTGTAATATTTTTGGTTTTTAGTTTTGAAAATGTTTTGGTCTTTTTCAGTATTGGGTTGTTTAATTAATATATATAATGAATAGACTCGCATCTGGCCGAAACTTCTAATAAATTATCAATTTTATTGGTAATTGGCAAACTAATTGTTTTATTTAAACTATCACGTAACGTCAAAATATTTGTCTCGAAATTTTAAACTGATCTAAATCTTCTTAAAAAATCTCGACCAATTATGCCATTCGACATAATAGGCAATGTATTAAAAACATAAAACTTATGACTTATAATTAAATCATCATTACTCAATTGTATATAAACGTATCCTATTGCACGGACTTTGCCCCCTAAACCATTTATAATAATATATTCTTTATGTAATGTAAGATTTTGCTCTATTATATATTTATATTTAATTGCACACAAAGATGCACCCGAATCTACTAAAAATGAAAATTGTTTCCCGTTTATTGTAAAATAAGTAAAACAATCGCTGTCGCACGATAATATACAATGTTTCTTATTGTTGGTCACGAAAAAATGTTTCTGTCATATTAGAATGTGAACTTTGTGGTTCTGATATAATCTATAGAATATAATATATATATAATAATAACTGTCTGCCATAATCTGTAATTGATAAATTATTTTGCTTAATTTGCTCTAATTTACCCGATATTGCAGTTGCAGCCTTTCGAGGTAAAAGTTCTTTTCTCATATCCGAAATTAAATCGTTTACATTGGAATAACTCGAATTCAATCTTAATTTCGCAGCTTGAGACAATCTACTTTTTAAGACAAAATTAATTAAATTATTTTTACATACATCTTTTTCCAATAAAGAATTATAATAATCAATATTATCAATTAGGTAATTGTTTCGTCTTAGCCTCTGTGTCTGTCATACAGGGCAATAACTGCAAAGCCGTCTTTAGATCAAAAGTAGGGTGAGTGGTCCAACAGTTAACCACCTAATTTTCTGATCATCATAGGGCGTAATTGGTAATTCAAAATATATAATTATCTGCAAGGTACACAGTAGTGGTTTATTGGCTACATATTTGCATTTAATAAATGTTGAATTTACTTCCGATTTTTTGCAGATATGAGTTTAAAAAAAAAATGGTGATTGGCTAATTGTGTCCACACTATAGTACACTAATAACCACAGGGTATGCCACAGTTAACCAATGTGTACACATTTAACCGCTATATATGATTTATAAATTTCTTAAATAAAAAACAATATGAGTGGTATGAAAATGAGTCTTATTGTTTAATACTTTTAACAGTTGACTTACAACTAATTATTAGGGAACTTTATAATAGCACAGTTCAGTCTCATGATTGTTAAACTTAAAGTGCCTAATCTTTTTAAATAATGCAGGCACTTAAGATACTAACTAGTATGTTAAATCGAAAATATCAAAGTTTTATTAATTTTAGGTAAATTCTTTAAATAAATAAATAAAGATATAAACATTTAACGCAAGTTTCACAGAATTAATTATTGGCAAGTTATTTAACATTAAATTATCTCAGTCCCAACAAACTTATTCTAAAATTAGTAAAGTCTTAGTAGGCTTTGGTAAATACTTAAAATAATTATCTAATTGTTTGTAGGTTTATCAAAAACTTAAGTAGGTATATAATAACAAAAAATAAACAAATATCTGAACCTTGAATGTAACCTACGTTGTCACAGCATTATAAAATTAAACTAAATATATTTTATTCACATACAATCTGACCGTCGGATATTTAAGGTGGCATTCCTCGCTTGCCTTTCTTATACTCATCCCAGATTTCACCAGCTGCATTGCTTTTCTCATAGCATCTTCAGTATGTCCTCCTCGTTTTCTAACTGTTGTTTTGTTCCGGCCCATCTGTAAGTAAATAAGCAGGGCAACATGTAACCACCAGTTGGTACACAATTAGCCATGGCTAACTGTTGAACATATGGGTTTGGTTAATTGTAGACTACCCCTCCTCATAAAGCGTTTGAACACTTTTACTTTAAAAATATTCATACAATTAAAACCAAGCGTATGTTAAAAGATGCACAAAAAGTATATATACACGGTTAACACATAAAGCTTTTTGTAATAATAAACAGAAAGATGTAAAACTTAAAAAATACTCACGATTTTTTTTATATTTTGGCACTGAGTTTCAATAATTTGTCCGTAACACAACCGTTGAACGTGTTATCTCGCCGCCAACTGGGGAGCGCGGAGAGTAACTGTTGCAGCATCAAAATTTCTTGTATGCACGGAGCGGCAACGTCACATTTAAAAAATATGAGTGTGGATAACTGTGTACGAGTGGCTAACTGTTGGACTACCTACCCTACTCATTGTTACAATATTCTCAGAATTTGATTCGTCACTTTGACATAAATCTACAATTTCGTTATATAACGTTAAAAATTGTTTACAAAACTTATGCACAACTGGATCATCATCGTCGTGTTTCCTTAAGTTTAAATTATATTCATTTACCCAGCTTAAATATTGCCCATAAAGTTCATTTGCTTCACTTAATTTAGTTACTAAAATATTACCTTGTCTTCTATTTGGGCCTATTTTTATTAAATAAGTTCTTATTTCTTTTATTTCATTATATAACGACTGTAAAATAATTGCCATAACTCACCACTCAAACGCTGATTACTTAGACGCATTATTTTTTTAGATATAAATATATTGTTACGCTAAAAGATATATTCAATCCTAATATCACTATAGTCCACTAAATATGTCCACTAAATAATTATGTCCAGTAAATAATATTCTCATTTTTCCGTATAACGAAAGCCGTTCCGTATTTTAGACACACATACCGCACGATAATTTAACCGAATTAGGTAGGTATTATGATTTATAATAACGCACTTTAGCCGAACCGAACCATCGAAACCGTGCACTTATAGGTACCGTTTCACTACACAACGCCGGGGTAAAGTTTTTTCGTAGCTTGTGCTTCAATGTCACCACGCCCGTTAATCGCGGTTATTCCCAGTTGTCCCCACTCTCAACGCCACCACTGGTGACAAATGGGATTTCTTTTCATAAAATGTCCCATTTGCCACCAGTGGTGTCGTTACCAGTGGTGGCAATTGGGAATGGCCACTCTTTTTGTTCCCAGTTGCCACCAGTGGTGACAAATGGGAAAATGAAATTGATACGCCTCCATACTAGTACGGTACACAAAACGAGAAATAAAACATTGCACCGACTAATCAACGGTTTATTCACAATAATTCACATAAAGATGAATACTAAAGATGTCACAGATTTACACTTATGTAAACAATTACACAATAATTTACTTCAAATTTTCTAATTTACATCAAATAACATCAAAAACAAGTCCAATTTTTTTAACACGTAATCCTGTACATCCTAGGGTTTCATCACAGAGTTACAAGCTTCAATGATCAACTTTCTTATTATTATTTATCACAAATCAGTATATTATTCACAATAATTGACGTTTTTTATTATTCTAACTTACCAACTATTATTTTACTCAGTTGTTTTCCAAGATCGTCTATCACAGATTAATCAATGCAGTATTTATAATAAATTATATTTCTTTTTTTTTCATATCACAGATCAACTTATTTATATACAATAATAACCTTAACATATTTTTTCGATTTAGGTATTTTTATCCAAAATTAGCGCCTTAAAGTTTCTAAACAATGGCCCACTGACATATTTCCATGCAAAAACTCCATTTGAATATCTTGGATGAATTCATCATTGAGTACATATTTTTTCTTCCTTGTTTTGATTTTATTTGAAATCATATTTTTACAGACACTATAATATGCCGAATCCTTAACCAAGGTGTTTAGAAAATGTATGATGTTAGGTTTTTTTTTTCCTACTGCTTGGTTTAATTTATGATGCCACGATTCTAAAAAGTTAGTTGTTCGATGCTGTTCACCGTATACACACCACACATGAATGAACTCGTCTATCATCCATTGTGTTTCCATGTAAGCTCTAAACTTTTTAATGTCGGCTTCTTGTGTATTCTTACGAGTTATATACTTCCACCCATTTTGAATTTCATTCGGCGGCAATAGTGGCAAAACTGCACTTAATGCCACTTCTCTTATCTTATTTTCATCATTCGATTTAGTTATTCCAAGCTTACGACCCTTCTCCCAAATGGATTTATTGTAATGATAATAGCATCCACTTATATTTACAGTTGGAAACACAGTCCTTATAGCACTCATTGCTGCTCTTTCATAATCGGTTTTATATTTCTTTGGATTCCACTCAGGTATTTGGGATTTAATTATAGAAAATAAAATAATGTATGAATTCATCTTCTTATCACTCATTAGTGCGTACACAAGCGGTACTATATTTGTGTTGTTCACAGTACTTCCCAAGTCTCCATGAATACTGTATAGTTGCACAAATGGCGAGGGGCAACTTTTAAAAGTTCCATCGCTATAGAAATCATTAACTTCGGTCATCATCTTTTTTGCCTTTTTGTTGCAAAATACTATTATACGGTTGTCATCATCACTATAATCGGCCAATACAAAATCATCAAATTTCGGGGGGATTTGAACTTTCACTCCTTCTCTTGATTTTAGTAGTGTTACTCCAGCTGCTGTATTTCTAAATCTATAAAGAGATGATTTTACACTTTGAAAGCTCGGTACTTTACATATCAAATCCAATCCGGAAGACTGAAATGAGCCCACCATATCATTGTAAGCTTGCGGTACAGCTTGGTAATTTTCTTTAGTAATTTGTTGTTTGCAGCCATATAGTCGCTCATCTACTTCATTTTTTAAAAAATCTGGGGTACAGGAGTGTCTAGTTTCATGAAGAACATTGTTGTCCTAAAATACAGAAAAAATTAAGTGTATCAAAATATTTATTTTAGTTGCAAAATAAATAAAAAACAATTCGTTGACTTGTCAAAATTAACATTAACAAAAAATTACAAATGTGAACAAATGGCCGTCTGTTTTCTTTTTCGTATTGGAACGAGTTTATTCATTTATTTTTATTACAATTTGAAAGAAAGAAAGAAAATACATTTGTAAAAGAAAAATTCAAATAACAAAAATAATAGAAAAATAAAAACAAGGATACTGCTCTGGCCCTGTATTATGCCAGAATGGGCCCCATCTCAGTATAATGCTGCAACCCCACATAAGGCTTCAGCGCTGGTATTCTGATGGAGTCCGTATAAAAATATATATATACTAGCTGGTCCCGCGCGGTTTCACCCGCGTTTACTATAAACCATTTATCTTGACCCCGGCTATGTATGAAACTTCTTCTATGAGAGGGGTCAAGCCATATCTCATAAACTACCCAACCGATATAGATAAAACATACCTCAGTTTAAGCGCAGAAATAAGAGCTACAAATAGAAAAAAGTCCCGTCCAAATCGGTTCAGCCGTTTCAGAGATTACCCGGAACAAACAGACAGACAGACAGACAAAAATTTTAAAAATTGCATTTTTTTTATATGTATCGTGTATACGTTCATATGCACTTAGTTTTTTTTTGAAAGTTTAATATTACATACAGACACTCCAATTTTATTTATATATATTTATATATATATAAATCAATAGATGTATAAAATATGTTATAAACATAATAATAAACTACTCCATACGTTACATAATTATAAAAATAATAACAATATAAATATATACCATAGATAATATTACAACCCAATAAACAATGTTATGGGTCTGTGGTCCGAGTAAAGAACGCATAAATTTATTTATTGCACTCCGTGCAGAACAGAACGCGTCCTCCAACTCTTTTGTCTATGACAACGATAATATAAACAAGCAAACCACAAGCGCACTTTCAAATTTATAATATTAGTAAGGATTTTAGAGATTTCGTATACCTAGTTAATATAGCAAAAGGTACACTCATATTTAACGTATCGTGCTCATTTTAGTCACGAATTTATTAGATATCATGTGTTGAGCAAGATTCTTTTTGAATACGCTCAATAAGTTTATATTTTTAATAGTTGAGGGTATTTTGTTATAAATCTGAGCGCGTTTAAAAGAGTATTGATTGTTTTTCCATAATTTATACATCGTTTGACAACATAAATATACTCTTAAAAACTATGTTACAAATAATAAAACAAAAGTTGTAAACTTACTTTGATCTTAATAATTCCTTTACAGTTGTTTTTTCGTTTAGTGCATTCCCATACTGTTAATCCACTTTTGTGTTTCCTTTTGGTATGATATTGGAATCCTGCGCGAAGTAGTATAATTCCATGACGTCTTTTTATGTAAACTAACGAAACTGCACCAGAACTGCACGACGCACTTGACCCTGACATTGTTGGAAATATACTGCTAAATGTACGTCACTGATCTATGAACTAAGAAGTTACGGTAATTTTTTAAACTATATAAAATCAAACAAATATGCAAAGTCAATTATTGTAAAATAAATTTAAGATCTGTGATATTATATTAGGGAAGTAGGTACCTATATATTTTGTAACTTATCGTAATCGATCTTTGAAACGAATAGTTGGATCTGTGATAAATAATAATAAGAAAGTTGATCATTGAAGCTTGTAGCTCTGTGGTTAAAACCCTAGAAAAAATACAGGATAACGTATTTAAAAAATTGAACTTGTCGATTTATTTGATGTAAATTAGAAAATTTGAAGTAAATTATTGTGTAATTGTTTACATAAGTGTAAATCTGTGACATCTTTAGTATTCATCTTTATGTGAATTATTGTGAATAAACCGTTGATTAGTCGGTGCAATGTTTTATTTCTCTCGTTTTGTGTACCGTACTAGTATGGAGGCGTATCAATTTCATTTTCCTATTTGTCACCACTGGTGGCAACTGGGAACAAAAAGAGTGGCCATTCCCAATTGCCACCACTGGTAACGACACCACTGGTGGCAAATGGGACATTTTATGAAAAGAAATCCCATTTGTCACCAGTGGTGGCGTTGAGAGTGGGGACAAATGGGAATAACCCGTTAATCGTAGGTGGTCGCCGGAAAAAGGAATCCCTCAGTGCAGCTCTATTTATTTGTCGCGTCATCCATTGCATGTGGCACTTTTTGTAGAGTCTATACGCCAAGCCTAACATTCCAAGGCCAATGCATATAAATATACCCAGCAGTATTAACTTAGTTGTTGAAATATGCTGTTGTATTTCCTCCGCCGTAGCCTGGTTAACACCTCCTGCAGCATTCTGCGCGATCACAACCTCCTGTGACTTTTGGTTACCCATCTCGAATTTTTGGCACTTTTGCACAACACAAAAATAATGTCTAAGTCGTTGAACGAACCGATTTTATTTAATTGCGCCATAGTCATTGTTCGTAATCTGTAGTTTGTAGAAGTCGTTCCCACTTAGAAAATCTGTTTACATCTGGTATGACTTCTGACACTTTCTGTGTCTCGCTATATGAATCTATAACTGTTGTGGTACGTTCCTCCCCTGTGTCTGTGCAAATATTAGTCTTCTCCGCAGGCCATAACGACGGATCTTCGTATAAAAACGCAGGTCCATAATACCATTCATCTAACTGTTTCGATAGCGCCTGCGAAAAAATTAATAATATGCCGCGCGTAGCAATGTCCGAGCTGTTGCATTTAGTAGGCACCCAGCGCCATTGTTCCACTTTACTGTGCTCTTCTATCTCAGCAAGGCGATGTGCGACGAATGGTTTATATGATCTTGAGCCTTTCCTTATCCACTATATTACTGTTTTGCTGTCCGTCCAGTATATAACCCTTTAAAGGTCATAAGGAGTGGACAGTGGAAATAAAATAATTATTATGATTATGGGTATATAATAGAACTAAAAATATATGTACATATAAATATATATGTATATATATATATTTCTATGGTGGGAAATATATTCCCTTTACCGGTCAGATTCTATCAATAACTAATCTCTATTGCATGCTCTTTTCTCGCGCTAGACCTATTTTATTGCAGTAATATACAATTATTTTTTTGGTAGTATATCAAATAAACATCTTTACAAAAATCAAGTTTTTTTATTTATTACAAAAAATCAAGTTTTTTTTATTTATAACAAAATTTTAGTTTTTTTATTTATTACAAAAATCACTTTTTTTATTATTTATTAGTATTTTTACGTATAACAAAAATCTAATCTTATTTTTTATGAAACTCACTGAAACAAGGTGCTATGCATAGTGCGACTTGGCATTTCGCACACATAATTTTCGATCGTTTATCGTTCGTTTTAGTGCTACACATTTTACATCTCTTGTATGACTGCAACTGGCACGGCATGTGATCGCCCACGTTGGTATACCGTACTTCTTCGGGGACAGCACTGATAGTTTTTTGACGGTTTTCATTCGCGAGCTTCCGCCTGCTAACATAAGATGGCATACCGCCGGTCGAGCGTCTCTTCCTGCTGGTAAAACCACCTATCAATCCTCGTGCTAAGCCGACTCTAAATTCAAGATGGGAAAGCGTACATTTTTTATTGCTTTTGTACAACAAGAAAGCATTAGTTATGCTCGTGTCAATGAGGAAGTAGAAAAGTCGCAGCCACCATCTCTTACTCCGCCTGCCCACTGAATACGTGCCTTTCAGCTGATCAAAATGATCAACGCCACCCATTCGCTTGTTGTATTCTTTTACGACAAGTGGGCAAGGTACATTCTTTTTTGAACCGTCTTTCTCAGTTCGTGTTACATGTGTTTGAGCAACTTTAGGGTGGAACGCGTTACTCATGAGAAGTACCTCTTTACTGTCTTGCCAAACTACAAATGCAACATTTTTTTGTACTCTCCATTTGAAGTGTCCTTTCGGCAGTTTCAGCTTTGTTTTATTTTTTATTATTAGCGGCATTTCCGCCCGGTGCCTGCGTACTGTTCCCGTCGCATAAATTCCTTTTTCATGTAAGTAATCCAACAGCTTATAATCACAGAAAAAATTATCAAATGTTAAGTGAACATTCTTCACCTCTAGTTGTATTAATTTTTCAGACAACTTTTTCACAATTTTTGCTCCTAATCCTTCTTCAACTCCATCATTGGTCTTACCGGTATATATGTCGAACTCGTATAGGTACCCACTCGCACTGTCGCAACGACACCAGATTTTATAGCCTCGTTTGATGGGCTTCAAAGGCATATACTGTTTGATGGTACTTCTGCCTTTGAAAAGGACCATGGACTCGTCGATACTCTGGGACGAGGAGTTTTTAGCGTTGATTTGGCAAGCGTTATTGATAATATTTACAAGGGGTCGGATCTTGTATAGTTTGTCGTAATCTGGGCTAGACTTCTCTGGGGTCAACAAGTTGTCATTAATATGTAGACAACGCATAATATTTTTGAACCTTCTAAGAGGCATTGTTGCAGCTACTTCTTCCACTCGAAAACCTGGGTCTGATGACCAATATAAATCAATGCTCGGAAGAATATGGTAACCCATGATAATAAGTATGCCTAAAAATGCCTTCAGTTCATTTTTATCAATGGGTGTCCACCATCCAAAGTTTTGTTGCTGAGCGTATAAATTTGTTTGGCATACTATCAGATCATATGCTTCCTCGGTAAAATATTTTTCAAAATAAACAATTGGTCTGGTTTTGCTATTGAACCCTTGGACTGGTTGCATTCGGGGTTCGTCAAAGCTACAAGGATTTGGTCTGCTAACTGTAGTAAAAGTTTTTTTTTTCCATAATACCTCCTCAGTATCTGACTGATCTGAATCAGAAAAATCATCAATAACAGGAAGGACTGGTACTGATGGTACTGGTCTTTGTAAATCGGAAGTACTGGGAATAGGTGTAACTCGCCGAGGACGTGTTATTCTTCTGTTTGAATCAAGAATTGGACTGAAATTATCGGGATTATTATCAACTTCCTGAACTAGTAAAGGCGAACAAGGCTGATCAATCTGTTCATCAACAGACGACGGACTAGGTATTGGTATGTTATCTACTAATAAATTTGCGGGACGAGGGTCATCTATATCTTCTAGAATGTGCTGAAGGCGGATTACACTAAAATTTGGGCATTCGTCGTCAGATTCTAAATTATCGTCCGATTGATCAGGGTCATCGGGTAGGCCAAACATGTCTTGAAGGGCCTCCTCTACTTCGTAATCCTTCAAGTGACGATCCATTTCTAAAACAAAGCAAAAAAAAGAGTTTCAAGCCATACCAAGCAACACAAAAACGAACGCCACACAGACAGAGGGAATATTCAAACCACCGTAAAATTTACAGGCAGAAGGGCAAAGGGAATATACAACCCACCACAAAAAATCAAGATTGTCCAAAACCGCGTATAGCAAACTTGAAAATATTTACATTTTTTATTAGAAGAAGCTCACGTAAACCATAAATAAAAGAACTTACCTTTCGAAATTTGTAGATCTTCGAGATAAACCCTGCTTCAAACTAGTCAAAAAAAAAGTACACTTTTACAACTTCTCTGTGCTCTCATGAAAAAAATATTTATGTCAACTGTCAAACCTGTCATTGTCAAAATGTCTATTGACAATCATAAAACTTACCTGAATGAAAAATACCGCTGGTGGGACGTAATTTCGGCGAAAAAAAAATAAAAATCATGGTGGTGAAAATATCACCTCTAACTTATAAAGGGATAACGGACTCTGGCTTGATACGATGTTCGTGTATGACGCTTGAAACAACGCGAGTTCCCAACACAGCGGCTTGAAGTTCAAGACGTGGAATAGACACTATTTTCAGCGGTGCTACTCTCGCCTTTGCTGAGACGAGTGTCACATACACTCGGCCATCTGGTGTAGTTGTCGCGTAGGCTGTCTCACTGGCGTCTGTAAATACGTGTACTTGTATTGAAGCTGCGTCGCTGTAGCCGGGATAGCACCGCGGTATGCTGACTGTTTTCAACTGTTGTAATTGTCGCTTCCACGATGTCCACTGTTGGGATAAGTCTTCATTTAGCTTATCATCCCAGTCTGTACCAAGCCGCCACGCTTCTTGCAGTATTTGTTTGGCTCTAATGGTGATAGGTGAGGCGAGTCCAAGAGGGTCATAAAGAGACATAACAATGCGTAACGCTTCTCGTCTGGTAGGCGTTTCCTTTTCTAGTAAGTTGCAGGGGAGTCGAGCAAGCTTTAAGTTAAAACTCAGCTCGTCAGTACTCGGATTCCACATTAAGCCGAGTATCTTCTCTTCTGATCTATCGCTGGCGAGACTGACTGTTTCTATAGGGCTTGAACTTGGCTGTAACTTGTCTATAACTTGCACTGAGTTTGACACCCATCTTCGTAATTCAAAACAAGCTTTTCTATGTACACGCGGACTTCCGTTGTTATGCGCGCCGCTTCGTACTCATTCCTGAAGCTGTCCAAGTAGTCATCCATGTAATGGTTTTCTATTATCGCTTCTGCCGCCTCAGGATGTAAGCACGCGTGTTTAAGCGCGTTCCAATTCTTTGCGAATATCGCTGTACACGGTGAGCTTGCTGCGCCGAATATTAGTGACTTCATACGGTATTCTGTTGGTGGGCCCTCCCGCCGGTCACCTCTCCACAGGTATCTAAGTGCATCTCTGACTTCTGTTCTTACTTGCACTTGCATGAACATTTCTGCTATGTCGGCAGAGACGGCAACACGGTGGCGGCGAAACCTCATGAGCACACCAGGTAACGATTGCAGCAGGTCTGGTCCCGTAAGGAGGTAATCATTGAGCGATGCTCCCTTTGTTCGCGCGGCGGCGTCATGTACAATTCGTAGCTTCTCTGGCTTCGAGGGGTTGTATACGTCGAAGTGGGGTAAGTACCAAGTCCTCCCAGGAGTTCTATATGATGGGGCCTCTTCTGCATAGCCCTTTTCTATCAATAAATTCATCTGTTCTATATATTTCTTTTTCAGTTCAACGTTCCTGTCAAGTTTCTTCTCTATTGAAGTAAGTCTGTTGATTGCTATTTCATAACTGTCAGGCATCTCGAACTCTTCTTTTCTCCACAGAAGAGCTGTTTCTATATGCCCATTTTCTATCTGTTTCGTGTGCTTTTCTAATATATCTTCTGCTTGCTTTTCAGGGTCGGAGCGCGGACGACGTGGGGTGATCATCAGCGATTCAAGTGCAAAATGTTCCTTCAACTGTGCGTGTATTTTTTCATTAACAGATGACATCTGATTCACGAAGTGTACGGTGTGTCCCAGTGTTCTAGTGGACGTGCCGTGTAGTACCCATCCTAACGGCGTCAGCGAGGCGACTGGCTGGTGACTGGGTCCCCTTCTGGTGGCGCTAGCAACGAGGAGATGCCAGTTATCTTGTCCGATAAGTATCTTTGGTACGCCCGTGTTGTATACCAGCTTCTCCTTTATATCTTTCAAATGTTTGCAGTCCAACAGATCACGTTCACTGACTGTTTGTGGTAACAGGTGTAAGCTTGGGTACGTGCGTGCACACAGCGGCGTCTCTCTGTTTTCTATGCTCTTCAAGGTAACATTTATTCTTCTAGCACTTGATATAACCATTGTCGTATCGCCAATCGTTCGAATCGTGAGTGGATCAGATGTGCCTTCTGTACCGATTTCTTTTGCTATATCTTCATCTATTAGTGACACGGTGGATCCATCGTCTAGCAGCGCGAACGTAGACGCTTCTCCCGCCGGTCCAACTACGTGCACAGGAACTATCTTCAAAAAGGCTTGAGTCTTCTCACAGACGCTTGAGCTGGCAACTATCTCCTGTTTTGCTTCTCCTTGCTCGTTCCTCTTCTCGTAGTGCAGCAGATGATGATGGCGAGCGGTGCATTCTCCTATATTGCACTTCTTTGACTTGCATATGTGTCCCATGTAGCGCGGGCGAAGGCAGCCGAAGCACAGGCGATGTGTCTTCGCTAGTTCCCACCTTCTGTTCACGTCGGCAGACTTGAAAGCGTTGCATTCTGATGCGTGGTGACCATCCTTTTCGCATACTCTGCACTTCTGCGAGGAGGCGCGATCAGGCGTACGCTTCTCTATCGCTGTACTGTTCGGCGCGTTGGTTGCTGTTCACTGATATTCTCCGCTGGGGCGAAAGCACTGCAGAACCTCGCATATTCTGTCACAAATTCACTGAAGCGGCTGAGATCCGGCAGGGATTCGTACTTTACTGTGTACGTCCGGTACCACGTCACACGCAGAGAGTTCGGCAGCTTTTCAGTAAGCACTCGCAGTAATTCAGGGTTCATTAGATAATGTTCTTTCTTGAGTGCTTGCAGTGTAATAACGCTACTTCTTATCTTGCTGGCGAAAGCGCAAATATCTTTAGGTGCTTCAGTGCAGCGTGGCAATGTCTTCAGCTTGTCTGTCTCTGCCTGCGCTATGGAGTCTGGCCTTCCAAATTGCAATTCTAGTTCCTTCATAATTTAGTCCGGTCTTGCATTTCCTATTAACTCTGAGCTGACTGCTTCCAGAGCTCGACCCTTTAAGCTTCTTCTTAGTCTTGCTGTATTTTCTATATCGTTGAAGTATCTTCTTGTGGTGTCGTACAGCGCACGAAACGATAGCCATTCTGTATGTGCGCCGCTGAACGTTGGTAAAGTCATAATGACTTTAGCAACCGCCGGATGTGGAGATACTATCGATGTATCCAGAGGCTTCCTGTCGGCGAGTGCCGCTATAGCGGAGGTAAGTCCCGTGATGAGTGGTGTCATCAGGTCCCCTCCCTGGTGATGAGTTTCCTTCTTCTGAGGAGCTTCATCTTAAGTACTGTTTTCTATTCTATTATGTTGATGAGTGTCCTTCCTCGGAGGCTCTTCATCCTGTTCTATTCTATTCTGTTGATGAATATCCTTCCTTGGAGGCGCTTCATCCTGTTCTATTCTGTTCTGTGGATGAATTCCCTTTCTTGCAGGTTCTTCATCATGTTCTATTCTGTTCTGTGGATGAATTTCCTTTCTTGCAGGTTCTTCATCATGTTCTATTCTATTCTGTGGACGAATTCCCTTTCTTGAAGGTCCTTCATCATGTTCTATTCTGTTCTGTGGACGAATTCCCTTTCTTGCAGGTTCTTCATCATTTTCTATACTGTGTGCCATCCTAAATAACGGCTCTGGTGCCTCTTCAAGCCACGACTTGACGTATTTTATTTTGGAGTGTCCGTCTTCTTCATAGTCAGAGTCGGAGTCCTCTTGAGCCCTCTGAAGAGCTAACTGCGCTAACTGTAATTTTATCTTCAACATTTCTTCCCGGGCCTTCAGCACCTTCCTTTTCGAGCGGCTGGTAGTAGCGGAGCGTCTGTCTTGTTCTTCTGCCGCACCACCTTCCTGACTGGCTGTTCTCGATCATGTCTGTTGCGATGGGCGTACTGTATCACTAGAGCCCTCTTCTGTGGCTGCGTGCATCGTAACAGGCGGGGTCACCCCCCGCGCGGGACGCGGGGAGAGGGGCGGCGGTGGCGGCGCGTTGTCGCTTGTAGACGACGAGCGTGGCTGCGTCTGGTGTCGGAGTACAGGCGTACTTGTAGACGCACCCGCATCAGTGTCCCGCTTCCAGGTTTCAGGAGCTCTTCCCTTTGAACGTGTGACCGGCATCTTCAGTTCTTCAGTATGATGTCTTCAAATTTCAGTTCTGCGATCCGGCTCGAAGGACCAGCAAATGTGCCAGACGGGCGGTAATCGAACCCAACACGAGTGTGTTGTGTAGATCTGTGAACGACCCGCTGTCGTCCTACACCTATAGGTTCCGGATACAGCGCTGATCTTCGAAGACGTCGCGTAGGGCTTCACTATAGGGGCATACTGAAGTAAAACAAACGGTCTTGGTTCAATGCTTGAGGTGTTCTGCTTAGGCCATTAGGTGTTGAGGCTTGAAGAGTCTTCTATGGGTTACTGATTAACAGTGAACGATCTGTGTCCGCGCGCGCGCGCTTATATACCATTTGCCTCGGTTAGTGCCGTGTGCAAAACACCTCGTACAAACTTTATTTTCATTATCAAAACATTACATTTTTGGCTATAACTACGTCATTTTTAACAATACAATAATAATCTAGGTACCTTTAGATAGGTATCGATGTTACCTAACATGAAATATCTATACTATAACTCTAAACTTTACGATTACCTAGATATCGTAGTATAAATCTAGAATTTTAGTGCCTCCTAGACGTACTTTGAACTTTATCTGCTTATATTTTCTAAACTACTGAATCAATTTTAATAAGATTTCACGTACATCTAGGGGACATCATTCTCTAAAATAAAACACCAAAGTAACTATTTTTTATTAATTAAAACCTAAGTTACAGACCAAATTGTGACCTAAACATAAAAATAATTTGTTTCTGCTATAACTTATGAACTATTTGTTTTATCTAAAGGGCAAATACATATTCGTGATTAGAACACTAAGGAGCACAATAAAAAGTGATTCTAAACATTATAAATCTAGATTTTAGATTAGCACTAAATGGTTTCACCATAAGGTAAACAAAAAATAGTGCGCTATTAACTTTTACTAATGGCGGTAGACGAACGACGTTTTCGTTCTCGTTCTCATATATAAACTTGTGGCACTCAAATTCACTGTTCATTAAATGTTATGCTAGCACACGCGTGTAATGTTTTTCTAGGTTTTAAATGTGTCTAGGTTCTGTCTATCACTGTATGCACTGTTTTAACACTATTTAACACTGTTTTCACAGATGTCGCGAACAATAATCATTGGTTAAATAGCTTAATAATGAGGTTACACGTAGAGCATAATAATGATATTATTTGGTTACATATTAGGTACATACATCCTACAGCTTTAAATTATCTTAATGTATCACACACACAACAGGTAATGTAATGTATCTTTCCCTTCATTTCATTGGCATACGTCCCGATTGACACACTCTCCAACTGCTAAAGTGTTATAAAGGGTGTTCTTATTTTTAATGTTATAATACTATGGACCCGTCGAGTTACTTACTATTAGATCTACTAGATAGTTCATCAGAAGATGATTCGGATTGTGATTTTGACGCGCGTATTGCCACATGTGCCAAAAACAGAACGATGTGGATTGAAGGTCACATAAAGTATAAGGAAATTTCCGGAGAGTTTAAAATATTTGATGAATTATCTGACGGAAAATTTTGTGATTATTTCCGGGAGTCAAGATCAACCTTTTCCGAACTTCATGATCTAATTAAAGAAGATATTGTTACGTGTCAGGATGGGATTCGATGCAAAATGCCAGTTACGCGATGATGCGTTTATTCAAGACTCACACAGTATACTAACAGTAACTAAATAAAGCAATAAACACTTATACTGCACTATCACGCTTCGTATATCGCTCTTCGTGAACTTCCGTATTACTTAGATGTTCGCTCGAGATCGCTGTATTCACAACTGAACGAAGTGCCGACGTTCGAATCCTTTTTATAGTCATTCAATAGATTTCTAGAACCTTCCCGCTATTACCACAAAGATGCCGACAATTCTCGAAAACAGAACAATGAGTGTAGGTACTTAGCTGCGACGCGTAGGTATGCCTACCGCCGTTGATCTATTGTTATACGTGTAGGTAGGTACATGCAAACGTTCTAGCGTAGGTATTTGTTGTATACGTGTAGGTAGGTACTTGTGAATGTTCTAGAGCGTAGGTATTTGTCGTACACGAGTAGGTAGGTACTTGCGAACGTTCTAGAGCTTAGGTATTCGTCGTACACGAGTAGGTAAGTACTTGCGAACGTACTAGCATAGGTATTCGTCGCAACATTGCCCCCCTCTTAATCATGCTCGTCCCGAGCAGCGTTAGAACCGTGATAGGGTGCTAGTCGATCGATGTGGACGATCTTTGGCTTCTTTCTATCGCCCTGTCTTATGCGATAGGTCACGTCATTGATCCTTGTGATCACTTTATAGGGACCCTCCCAGCGGGCCTGTAGTTTCGGTGACTTGCCGATTTTCCTGAGAGGATTATGTAACCACACGAGCGTACCTTCCTCGAAGCCATGATTACTTGCTTTCCTGTCATAACGAGTTTTCATCTTCTCACTAGCCTTGAGGTTGTTATCTCGCACTAGATCATGTGTCTTATCCAGCTGTGCCTGCAAGTTTGCGACGTATTCTACTGTCGGCTTTGGCGTATCAGGAGGTGTTCCGGTAATCAAGTCTACTGGTAGGCGTATCTCTCTTCCAAAGTTGACTTTGGCCGGCGTAAATCCTGTAGTGTCATGAACCGCGGACCGATATGATAGCAGGAAGAGTGGAATGTAACGGTCCCAGTCTCGTTGATGGTCTTCGACAACCTTGGCCAGATGGTTTTCCAAAGTCTGGTTGAACCGTTCTACCATGCCGTCAGACTGCGGGTGCGCTGGTGTTGTCCGTGTTTTATGTATGCCGAGTAGATTACACATCTCTTGAAACAGGGCTGACTCGAAATTTCTTCCCTGGTCGCTATGCAGTTCCAACGGCACTCCAAATCGACACACTACTTCCTGGATCAACTTTTTAGCCACGGTCTGAGCTTCTTGGTTTGGTGTCGCAAACACTTCGGGCCATTTGGTAAAGTAATCTTGGACTACTACTATATAGCGGTTGCCGTCTTCTGTCACGGGAAATGGTCCAGCTACGTCAATGGCAATTCTCTCCCATGGGGCTCCGACACTGTACAGCTGTAGCTTGCCTCTTGATCTAGTACGAGGTCCTTTTACCGAAGCACACGTAGAGCACTTTCTGCACCACTCCTCGATGTCTTCCCGACAGCGTACCCAGTAGAACCGTTCTCTCACCTTCACCAAAGTCTTCTTCACACCAAGATGACCACCTGATGCACCATCATGCACTAAGCGCAGAACAGGTGCAACTTTGTTTCTCGGGATCACCATCTGTAGAACTTGGTCCTTCCCGTCAGGTGATTCCCACTTTCTATATAGCACGCCTTGTTCCAAACTCAGACTGTCCCACTGAGCCCAGTAGGCCTTCGTAATTGGGCTTGCGGCTGATACGTCCTGCCATAATGGTTTCCGACCCTGAGCCTTCCAATCCATTATTAGTTTAAGATCTCTGTCTTCTTTCTGTACCTTACTGATTTCCTCTTTGTCCCAGGATTCATCGGTCCCCTGAGTCCTGACAATTTTCACTACCTCCTTGGACTCATGCTTCAAACAGTGTTTACAATCCTGGGTGCATGGACGTCGCGATAAGGCATCAGCGTTGGAGTGAATCCTTCCACTGCGGTGTTCTATTACAAAGTTGTACTCTTGTAGTTGTTCGATCCATCTCGCAACTTGGCCTTCAGGATTCTTGAACTGGAGTAACCACTTCAGTGCTGCATGGTCTGTTCGTAGTGTGAACTCTCTTCCCAGCAAGTATTTATTAAAGTGTTGTAAGGTCTTCACAACTGCTAGTAATTCACGCCGAGTTACACAGTAGTTTCTCTCAGGCTTCGATAGAGACTTGCTGAAGTAGGCGATGACCACTTGCTGTCCATTTTGCTCCTGAGATAACACACCTCCGATTCCAGTAGTACTGGCGTCTGTGTCCACAATAAATCTGCATTCTCTATTAGGGTAGCACAGGACTGGAGCTGAACACAGCAACTCTTTGAGTTGTGTAAATGCACGTTGACAATCCGAGTCCCAAACGAAGTTCCTCTTCTCTTCTGTCAAGTGGTGTAATGGCTTGGCTACTTCAGAGAAGTTCTTCACAAAACGCCGGTAGTAAGCACTGAGGCCCAGGAAAGCTCTTACTTCGGTTTTAGTTTTTGGTACAGGCCACTCTTGCACCGCTTTTATTTTGTCTGGGTCCGTTCGAACACCTCTATCCGAAATAATATGGCCTAAGAACGAAACTTCTTTCTTGAAAAAGGCGCACTTCTTCGGGTTAAGTTTCAAATTTGATTCACGAAATCTCTTAAAAACTTTCTCAAGATTCCTGCGATGTTCCGTGAAACTGCGTCCCATAACTATTACGTCATCTAAGTACACCAGACAGGCATCTCCCAAAAGACCCACTAGTACGCGTTCCATAAGCCTTTCGAACGTAGCTGGTGCATTACACAATCCAAATGGCATTACCCGGAACTGCCACAGGCCTTTGCCAGTACCGGTGGTAAATGCAGTCTTCTCCTTATCTTCTGGCCGGAGTTCCACTTGCCAGTAGCCACTTTTCAGATCTACCGTAGAGAACCACTTCATGCCTCCAAGCATGTCCAAAGTGTCGTCAATACGGGGCAAAGGATAGCTGTCTTTCTTGGTCACGTTATTCAGCATCCTGTAGTCTACACAAAACCTAGTACTGCCATCTTTCTTCTTCACGAGTACCACAGGTGAAGACCATGGGCTGGATGATGGCTCTATGATCTTGGTTCGTGCCATATTCCCAATCAGCTCGGCTACTTCTTGTTCTTTTGCTAGTGGCACTCGTCTAGGTCTTTGTTTAATAGGCTGTGTAGCACCTGTGTCGATCGGGTGTTTCACTAACCCCGTTCTTCCAAGGTCGTTTTCTTCTTTAGTGAAAATGTCCTTGTAGTCCAGTAGCAGCTTCTCTGCTTCCCGATATTCGTTGGGTGACAAACTTTTCTTCGTGGTCTCTAGCAATGGGCCCATATGATTTTCCGAAGAGGCAGTCTGGACGTTCTCTAGGATCTTCCTCAGACTGCTCACAGCCTCACATCGTCCAACGATCGCGTTCTTCCGTAATAACATCGCCGAATTGCTGAGGTTGGCAATTTTAACTTTTGCTCCACTTCTAGTCATAACCAAAGTTCTGGCTGTAATTAGACTGGTATAGCGCCCAGGATCTTCCACCATGACGCAACGATCAGCAGTCACACCCTCAGGGAACCTTACGTCGACTAAGGTTTCTGACCTCGGTGCCAAGGTTACCGTTTTGGCACTGTAGACCGCTATCGAAGAACAGCCTTCCAGAAAGACTTCTTGATCTGGGAAGCTTAGAACACCTTTAGCAATATCGACAACGCACTGCTGCATTCGTAGGAAGTCTAAGCCGATAATGCAGTCATCCGTTATGCTCGCCACCAAAACAGATTGATGATAAATCTTCTCTCCTAGTTTGATCTTCACATCTGTAGCTCCGAGGACGGTCACTGGCTGGCCAGTCGCTGTTTGCAATTTGCAAGATGGTCGTGCGTCTTCCCACTGAATTGTTCGCCGCAGAAGTTCTGGTCGTACGATGGTCTTCGACGCGCCCGTATCTATCGTAAAGCGAACAGGTTTACTATTGATTTCTCCAGCTGTTACCAGGCTATTACCGTCACATGCCTGTGATACTTGCACTGTGGGGGCTTGACGTAACGGATCTTGACTAGCATCAACCTGAGTAGTAGCTGACACCATTCTACTTCTTCTCTGGTCTGGACAGTTGATTCGGATATGGCCCCGCTTGCCGCATCCGTAGCACATAGGCCCACCTCGTGGTCTAACAGCTGCAACAACTTCCCGTACTTTATGCGACTTGTAGTCGTTTCGCACAGCTTCCACCTCAAGGGCATGTGCTAAGGCTGCTTCTAAAGATGTATGGTGTGCCAACCGAACAGTTGTTCTGACCTCAAACTCTCTTATGCCGTCCACGAAAGCTTGCACAACTATGTGGTCCACAGATGATGTACTGGAGGCATAGGCTCGTCGTACCAGGCGTTCAATTTCGGCAGCCCATTGTTGAAGTCCCTCACTCGCCTTCTGAGTTCGATCCTTCAGCTGAGCTCGATAAACATGCTCCAGGTGCTTATCGCCAAATCGAGCTTCCAATGCCTTCAGGAGTGCGTCTAAGTTTCGTCGGTCAGCAGGTAAGTTCTCTAGGATCAGCAGTGCATCCCCTCTAAGTGCCAAAGTAAGCGCCGTCAGTGCGTGATCATCTTCCCACCCATTTCCTTTGGCAACTACTTCGAACTGGTGTCGAAAGGCCGTCCAGGAAGACGAGCCGTCAAAGGAGGGCAGTTTGAACTTGGGACCTCCGGAAGTGACTGCCGCGGCCATAGGCGTAGTGCTTGAATATAGGACCTTGGTCTTCTGCAGCTCTTTAATCATCTTGTCATGATGGTTCATGGTGGTCTGGACATCTTCGAGTATTTCATCATGTTTGCTGGTGCGTTTTTTTACCACTTCAACGTCTTCTTGAAGAGTACTGATGACGGTGCTGAACCCTTCCAACTTAGAGTCCATCATTTCTCGAAGGTCCTCTCGGATAGCCTGGCGTTGTCTGTCTTCGGCTTGCAGTTGACCTTCCTTAAGGTCTAGAAGAGCTTGGCGTTGGCTTTCCTTCAACTCCTCCATGACTTGACGTTGCCGTTCTTCAGCTTGGCGTTGACGCTCTTCAGCTTGGCGTTGGCGCTCTTCAGCTTGGCGTTGGCGCTCTTCAGCTTGGCGTTGGCCCTCCTGTATAACGGCTAAAAGGGACGACATGTCGAAGCCAGAGCCCATACCCGTCGACGCCGCAGAAGTGCCGGGATCACTAACTACTGCTGCGCTAGACTCTTCAGTATCGGCCATAAGCGATGGTTCACGAGTTTCGTCTACCGCCGCCTGTCGTCGAGTGCGTACTCCCTCGTCGCGTGGTGTGACTGGCATTCTCACTTCTGTCACCAATTGTTACGTGTCAGGATGGGATTCGATGCAAAATGCCAGTTACGCGATGATGCGTTTATTCAAGACTCACACAGTATACTAACAGTAACTAAATAAAGCAATAAACACTTATACTGCACTATCACGCTTCGTATATCGCTCTTCGTGAACTTCCGTATTACTTAGATGTTCGCTCGAGATCGCTGTATTCACAACTGAACGAAGTGCCGACGTTCGAATCCTTTTTATAGTCATTCAATAGATTTCTAGAACCTTCCCGCTATTACCACAAAGATGCCGACAATTCTCGAAAACAGAACAATGAGTGTAGGTACTTAGCTGCGACGCGTAGGTATGCCTACCGCCGTTGATCTATTGTTATACGTGTAGGTAGGTACATGCAAACGTTCTAGCGTAGGTATTTGTTGTATACGTGTAGGTAGGTACTTGTGAATGTTCTAGAGCGTAGGTATTTGTCGTACACGAGTAGGTAGGTACTTGCGAACGTTCTAGAGCTTAGGTATTCGTCGTACACGAGTAGGTAAGTACTTGCGAACGTACTAGCATAGGTATTCGTCGCAACAATATTAAGAAAAATAATACCCACATGCGAAAAAGTATATCTTCCGAAGAACGACTTGCTGTGTGCTTCAGGTAAGAATGAAATGAAAGTATAAAATAATCATTAAATTTTTAATCGCTTATTCCAATGACTGTAAAGTGCTTATTGTAATCATTACAGTATTGATTATATTTTGTCAACTCAAAGTTCACAAGATAGGAACGGATGTCTTCATGAGTAGAAATGTCAGTTGTGTTCTGCGGTGTCATTAAAGAATTAGATTCCGGTGATGGATTTTGTACTGAATAAACATGATGTCCAGAGGAATGTGCGTCGGTAGACATATCTGTGTTTTGTTGTGAAAACTGATGAGTCAATTCCGTATCATTAGTGTTTGGTGGCATCATTGGAGTACTGGATGCCGTCGGTGGACTTTGTAATGAATAATGGACAGGCGAATTTAAATAATCAGAGCTTGCTGAGTTCAAGCGCAATGAATTAGGGCTAACAGCACGCATCGGCAAATTCAGAGAGCTGGCCGGCGACATATTGTAATTAGTAGCATGTCCTGGACTCGGGTAACTTGGTGTTTGCATTTTCAATTCTCCAGGGAGTCTAAGTGGCTCACCGTAAATTAATTCAGCTGACGACGCCTGGAGATCATTTTTAAATGCACTCCTCACACCGAGAAGTACCCACGGCAAGGTTTCGGTCCAACGTTCGCTGGAATGGCAAATAATAGAAGCTTTAAGCTGCCTATGAAAGCGTTCCACAAGACCATTACATGCTGGATGGTACGCTGTTGTACGTTTGTGCTGGAAACCAGCAATTTTAGATAATTGCTCAAACAAAGACGACTCAAATTGACGACCTCTGTCTGTCACAATGCTGTTAGGGCATCCAAAGCGAGATATCCATCCTGTCACTAAAGCCTTCGCTACTGTTTCAGCAGTGATGTCGACGATAGGTATGACTTCTGGCCATCTTGTAAATCGATCGACTGCTGTTAAACAGTACTTAAAGCCTTGAGACAAGGGTAGTGGACCTACAAGGTCAATATGGATCTCAGTAAATCTGGCACGAGGCAAGTTAAATGATCCCAAAGGAGCGGAAACATGCCGACTTACTTTACTACGTTGACATGCGAGACAAGCTCGTGCCCATTCTCTACAGTCTTTCCTGATACCCGGCCAAACAAACCGTTCCGCTACTAATTGAGCAGTTGCAGATATGCCAGGATGACTGAGAGAGTGTAAACTGTCGAAAACTTGTTTCCGTAATATTTTAGAAACGAATGGTCTGGGGGACGCTGTGCTGACGTCGCAGTACAAGTATGTACGACTCCCAGGTACCTGTATCTTCTCCAAACGTAATGAGGACCCTTCCAGTATCAATTTTTGCAATTCAGGATCGGAGAGTTGTGATTCCGCTATCCTGTCTGAACTTACTGGCATTTGAAGTTCGTCCACACGAGATAAGGTGTCGGCTACGACATTGTCTTTGCCGGATATGTGCCTTATATCGGTGGTGAACTGAGATATGTAGTCCAGATGACGGAATTGTCTGGGTGTACAGTTGCGTTTCCTGTCATTGAAAGCAAAGGTAAGTGGCTTGTGGTCGGTATAAATGATAAAGTGCCTTGCCTCTAACATATGGCGAAAGTATTTAATGGCTTCGTAAATGGCCAATAGTTCCCTGTCATACGGCGAGTACTTAGTTTGCGAAGGACTAAGTTTTCGCGAAAAGAAAGCTAATGGCTTCCAGCCATCGTCCTGAAACTGTTGTAATACGGCACCAATTGCTGTGTCCGATGCATCAGTGACTAATGCGAGCTTGGAATTGCAATCGGGGTGTGCCAATAGTGCAGCGTTCGCGAGGCTTTCCTTGCAGTTGTTAAATGCCTGTAAGGTATCGCCACTAAGACTAACGGGATGAGAACCTTTTACATTGCCGACTAGCAATTTATGCAACGGTGCCTGAATTTGAGCCGCATGGGGTAGAAATCGCCGATAAAAATTAATCATGCCAAGAAAGCGTCTTAATTGGCGAACATCTTTGGGCGGTGGGAAGTCCCTAATGGCTTCAACTTTTGTATCCAGTGGTTTTGTGCCCTTTTCGGAAATGCTGTAACCTAGGAAGGTTACTTCCGGAACACCGAAAACACACTTGGATGTATTTACGACAATGCCGAAATCTCTTAATCTACTAAAGATGGTAAAGAGATGCTCTTCGTGTTCCTTATCGTTCTTGGAAAACAGTAGGAAATCGTCAATGAAGGAATAACAGAAATCAAGCCCTCTTGTCATTTCATCTACGAAACGCTGAAATGTTTGACTTGCATTTCGTAGACCGAAGGTCATGTAGGGGAATTCATATAACCCAAAAGGTGTTGTTATAGCGGTCTTTGGAATGTCGTCAGGACTGATCGGTATCTGGTTAAATGCCTTTACAAGATCAATTGTGCTGAATACACGGCAACCAGCAATGCTGTGAGCGAAATCGTGAATGTGTTTAATCGGATACCGATCAGGCACAGTTCTCGCATTGAGCATTCTATAATCGCCACAGGGCCTCCAGCTGCTATCCTTCTTTTGAGCCAAATGCAAGGGTGACGACCAAGGGCTTTCAGATGGCCGTGCAGTACCATTGTTCAGCATGAGCTGAAATTCCTGCTGAGCGATTTTTAGTTTGTCTGGCGCTAGACGACGAGGGGGACAAGAAACTGGAGGGCCAGGAGTCGTGCGTATGTGGTGTACAGTGTTGTGTGGTGTAGTACGTTGAATGCCAGCTGGTCGAGTGATTTCTGGAAATTGATCTAAAATCCTATGGTATTTAGAATCACCAGTTGTGACCTTTACAGAAGATATAAAAGAGTCTGAGCGATTGGCAGCAGAAATAGAAATGTTTGTATTACTGTCAATTAGTCGTTGATTACGACAGTCAACGATTAATGAGTAAAAAGATAAAAAATCTATACCTATGATAGGTTTACTCACGTCCGCCACTACAAAACGCCACTTAAAGTCTCTACGCAAACCGAGGTTGAGGTTCAAGTCCACGTAACCGTACGTCTTGATAGTCGTCCCGTTTGCAGCACTGAGTTCATAGTTGCTCTGCACGCGATGCTCACGAAGGATGCGACGGGGATAGACGCACAGGTCACTTCCTGTATCCACCAAAAACGGTATCTTCGACGATTGATCCACGACGAACAGGCGACCAGTAGAAGTCGGGCAATCGTTTGTCGCCATTACCGACCGCCCGCTGCGTTTCCCGTCTTGAAGTCGCAGGGCTTGACACAACAATTAGCTTTCTCACCAAATTTGTTGTGATACCAACACACGGGGAACTTCCTATAGCTTAAATTCGAGCGAGACCGACTTCGTTCTCGATTTTCGCTATGCTGACGCTGCCTAGGTCGACCACCACGCTGCGTAGATTGATGGCCTCTGAGCTGCGTCATTAGGTTTTGCATAGCGCGCTTTAACTCAGCAATCTCACACGCGAGCTCGTTGACACTTGGTTCAGTGCTGGAAGCTGCAGCGATGTGGATGGGTGGTGTTGCGATGTCCTGCACACGGTCTGCCAGTTCTGCCAGCGCCTCAATAGTGGATGTTGGCTGGGATGCTAAAAGGGGCTGGATATTGCAAGGAAGGCGGCTACTCCAAATAGTACGCAAGAAGTCTTCAGGAACCTTAGGTCCTGCTAGGCTCTGAAGATGACGCAGAAACTGCGATGGCTTTCTGTCTCCTAACTCCTCATGCATCAACAGCTGCTTTACCTTGCGCTCCTGTGACGCTGATAGGCGTTTTACAAGCTCGATCTTCAGCTTGTCGTACCTATTCTGACTAGGCGGTAACATGATAACATCTTTCACTTCCTTAGAGATGTGCGGTTCTAGATGTCCGACCACGTAATTAAATTTAGTGACATCACCAGTCACGCCAGCGTTTGCAAACTGTGCTTCTATTTGCGCAAACCACAAATCTGGTTCATCAGGCCAAAACGGAGGTAATTTTATAGATACACGAAATATCATATCGTGTTTATCCATATGCACGTGCTCACTAGCACTGTGAACCGACTCACTGTCACTCATATTTTTCGAGTTCACGGGGTCACCAATGTAGAAATAAGATTACTTTTATATATTATGTAATATCGTATATTGTGATTTACAAAATTTTCACAATGTTCCACAAAAAATAGAAGGAGTAAAATCAGTGAGTAAGTCAGATTGACAGTTTTACTTTTCTTTTAATTCTTATCCTCTATACTCTATATTTCTTCATGTAGGTACGCTACACATCAAATGTTGCTCTCGAGCTTCCATTACTATATTGAATAGTTGTCTCTGAATCCTCATTTGAAGATGCTCAGGTAGCTCACATGTGGCATCACACATGCTCATGAAAAACTTTTCCATGCTTTTGTTGCTCGATGATACATTTTTATAATTACTCTCCAGGATTTGTTTCCTCAACATGTCTCTCTCAACTGCTCTTTTTTCTCTTCTCTCTACGTCCTGTTCTAATATGTTTACAATAGATTTGTTATTTCTTTTTCGAGGCTGAGAATTTTCATTGCCAATGACAGAAGCAGTTTGCTGTTCTCCACTGGTTGATGCATTAAGTAGTTCCGAGTCATTACTTGCTTCACTACCTTCATTCATTGTGTTTGTGAGTATATTTGTATATACAGGTCTATTTCTCATATTAGGAAGCAAAAATGACTTCTGGTCTTCATATTTCCATTTTGGGGTGTTATTTGACGCTTGAACTGAAGTTGTTTTCTTTCTAGTACCCGTGGCTTGACGATGTCCATCCCTAAGCTTCTTCCATAAAGTTTTTGCTTCTTTAACTGCAACAAAAGTAAATAGAATTGTTTATGTTACAGGTACTTGTCAACTGGAGATTCATTCTGTTACAGAATTGGAGAATCTACTGTGGCTAATATTATAACAGAAGTATGCGATGCTTTATGGAAGTACCTTCAGCCCAAAGTTTTATCAGAGCCAACGCAAGAAACATGAAAAGATATCGCAACCGACTTTAAAGAAATGTGTCAATTCGATCATTGTTGCGGCGCGATCGATGGGAAGCATGTGACTGTGAAGGCTCAACCTAATTCTGGATCTGATGACTGCGAGTAGCACTATTAAAACTTTTTCAATAGTGCTACTCGCAGTAGCCGACGCAAGGCGAAAATTTACAATTATAGATGTGGGATCCAAAGGACGATTCAGCGACGGTGGAATTTTTTCGCAAAGAATTTGGAAAAAGATTACATAATGGTCAATTACTACGATTGCCTGAAGAGGAGCCCTTGACTTCTGGCGGACTAAATATGCCTTACATTTTTATTGGCGACGAAGCCTTTCCGCTGTTGCCGAATTTAATGCGCGTATATCCTAAAGATATGCTGTCAAAGAGTCGTAGAATTTTTAACTACAGACTTTGTAGAGCACGTAGGATTGTAGAAAACGCATTTGGTGTGCTATCATCTCGTTGGAGAGTATACAAGAGACCATTAGAATGTAAGATTGATATGGTTGATAAAACCATTAAAGCAACTTGAGTCCTACATAACTACTTTATCGAAAAACTAATAGATAGGTATTTCAATGTTTCAACAGACAGGAACTTAAGACAAGTGGCAAACAATCAGTTGACGCCATTAGAGTCAACTGAAATGAAAGTACGTAGTGACGTATTTAAATGAAAGTTTCTTTATTAGAGAAGAATTTTGCAGATACTTTAATACAATTGGAGCCGTCTCTTGGCAAGATACACGAATTGAAAACAGATTACTTGTATAGAATTCATCTACTTAGACATGTAATTCGTTTTTCAATAAGAATAACAATAACAATTTTTTTTTTAGTTAAAGGCAAATGTACTTTTTCACTTGCAAAATATGCACATTTTTATGTTAAACATTAAAAATAGTATAGCTACATCTACATACATCGATATCTCATTTCATAATTATGTTGTTTATCTTTAATTTTATAATTAATATAAGAAACTTAGGTTAAAAAAACGGGTTTTATTGCCATATACAAATATGTATTATTACTACAGATCGGAATAGGCACAGTGATTTTACGTACTTGTCGTAGGTTAGAGTAATATGGATATTCTCGTAACAATTCATAGAAATAGCGAGCAACAAAGTTCAATTCAATTCGCATAAGCACTCATTAACTACCTACGAGATATTCGCCTAAATATTGCCGCTCTCTTCTAACGCGTAACTCTGTCGCTGTCTGGCGCTGCGCTCCTACCTACTACTACTACTAAAACTATTCTTAATTTCTTCAAATCTCCTAAGCGCGTAAACCGATTAACATGATTCAAACGGATAAAATAGTTTTAGACCTAGACCTTTCATTTGGTACCAAATCCGTTAAATAATCTCAACAAACAAAAAGTCACATTTTCGAGTTATTCCGGTCTGATCCCCCAGATCAGATCCCCTGAGATTATTATTATTCTTTTTCCGTTCTGATCCCCTGTATATTTAGTCATTCCGGTCTGATCCCCTGAGTCTTTTTGACAGGTAAGTACAGTCAAGAGAAAAGCAGTTTATGTAATATTTTCTTAAAAAAATAAGAATAAAAACGCAGTTGTACAATCTCTGCTTACTCCATTAATGGGAAACAGGCATGAAGTTGTATGTAAACGCAGTAAATATTACCCTAAAATAAATATTTCACAAAAATTGTACTAGGCTAGCAGAAGGTTGTAGGAGGTTGTTTGATCGAAATATTTCTTTTTAATAAATATTTTTTTCTATAAAGTTTAATATAATTAAATATGTTAAAAAAAATAGTACTAGGCTAGCAGAAGATGTAGCAGGTTTGTGTTGTTTATTCTCAATTTAACCTTCCGGTGGTCGCGCGCGGTCTCCGAGACCGCAGCAAACTTATTTTGTTAATCCTCCGTGATATCCTCAAAGGCGTGAGGTACTGTCTCTTGGTAACCCTATGACATTTATCGCATGCGCCTTTGCTGTATTATTGTTAGACCACGCACGTGTACTGAATCAATTAATAGAATAAAATTAAAAATACAATATACTAGCTATCCGCGGCGCGGATTCAGTTCGGTTAATCTACCTACATACCAACTTTTATCGAAATCAGTTAAGCCGTTTAGGCGATGAGTGGTAACAAACTCATACACACACACTACTACACCTCGAATTTACTTTTGCTATCTTCCGTATTGCAAATTTACAAATACTGAAATTGTAATAATTGTTAAAAACATGGTAAACATAATAAAATATAGACTATGATACCCGCTCCATTTATTGATTTCTAGAACTGAAAACATTTCTTAAATTGGTAACGTAGATTAAATCAGTACAAACAAACATACAAAAAATTAAATCTTTTCTCTTTATAATATTAGTTTAGATTTAGATAAAATACTTTCTAAAATATTTTGTTATTGTTTTGTTTTATGTTATTACAAAAAATGAAAAAATAATCCTATTAATCCTATTAATATCATAAATGCGAAAGTTAGCGTGTGTGTATGTGTGTGCGTGCATGTGTGTTTGTTACCACTCAGCGCTAAAACGGCTGAACCCATTTTTGATGAAAATTGGTAGAAAATCGGTCTGGTTCCCAATCGGTCTGGTTCCCTAAACTCATTTCACGTGCGGGCGAAGCCGTGGGGCGCAGCTAGTAAAAAATAAATCTAAACTATACAATATAATAATTTATAACGAGAAAAATTCAATCTTTTGTGTGTTTGTTTGTTTGCAATGATTTAACTAAAAATCTACGTTACCGATTTTAAAATTCTTTCACCTTTAGAAATCAATAATTGAAGCGGGTAATATATTTTCGGAATTTTAATAGGTATTTGTAAATTTACAATACAGAAGACAGCAAAAGTAAATTTGCAGTATAGCAATAATATTTCGCAGACGTAGGTAATATTGCAATCATATTTTTGCAAGCGTTTGTTGTGGACTCACAGACCACACGCGACCACTCGTGTTCCTCGTCAGGTTGCTGCCACTAGGGGTTAATCAAAAGTCATACATTCGCCTGACAACTCTTCTTTTTCATCTTCGAATAAAATGCTACCGGCCAGCTCGAATTTAATATCTCAATCAATTAAAGGTCAACTAGAGCATACCGCAAAAATAGGTTACATACATATTTGAATATTTTTTTAGAAATAGTACTAGGCTAGAAGAAGGTTGTAAGAGTAGTTTGCAGAATAGACATTTTTTATATGAATAAAGTCTTTTATCTAGTTACCGGTATATACTTCTAAAAATTTTACACCTCTACTTCCTACTAGCCTAGTACATTTTTGAAAAATAGGCATAATATATATCAAATATATAGGTTTGTAGGGCATGTAGTTTCAGTTGTATTTAACCTATTTTCCAGTACGCTCTTGTTGACCTTTAATTAATTCAAGTTATTAAATTCGAGCTGGCCGGTAGCATTTTATTCGAAGATGAAAAAGAAGAGCTGTCAGGTGGACTTTTAATTTTTGATTAGATTGAGAACGACGTAGAAGAAGACGTAAAATGGTGAATTTCATCCACATTTTTCCTATTTATATCATTGTATTATACCATTAAATCATAAACGAGAAGATTATATTACACTTGACGCTGGCAGAAATGGATGAAATATTTGTCATTTCAGTCGCCATAACAAACGGAGGAAGAATAAACATATTAACAATACTTTCTAGCAATAAAAGCAAAGCTTTGCACGGAAATGTTAAAAACGCAGCCCTGATAAAATACGTGATTGATAAAATCAAAGACGATTAATTCAGTAAGGTTATTATTTTTAGTGTCTTTAAAATTAAGGAATTTCGCAAGAAGTTACGAGGTCTATTAGTGAATTTAAAGAGTTACATTCACAGCCAACTCCTTCTATTTTTTTTAAGAAAGCTTAATATTGAGAGCATAAAGAAAGACAGACTGATAAACAGAATATTATGTTGAGTATTTACAATCTAAGATTAAATCTGGAAACATATTATCGGACGCGGCTGACGGACGCGGCTGACGGACGCGACTGATAAGTGTGCACAGTCTTTTGGGACATGTCTTGCGGACGTGTCAACGCCTTTATTCCACAAAGAACCGTTGACGAAGAAACATGTCAAGTAGTGAAAGTGAGGACGATTTTCTCCAATTGTCGGCGGCTGCTTTGTGTTGTCCACCCAGAAAAAAAATAAAAAGGAGTGTTTGGGTCCATGACATAAATAAAGACAGAGCAGAGTCTGGTGAATTCCACACTTTGTATCCTCATTTAATAAAAGATGAACGTCGGTATAAACTTTATTTGAGAATGAATGAGGACCAATTTAATTTTTTGCTAAATCTTATCGAAAATGACATTGAAAAAGAATTAACACAATTTCGTACTCCTATAACAGCAAAAGAACGTTTAGTAGTTGCTTTGAGGTTAGTAAATAATAAAGTAAAATTATCTTTATTTATTTAAATCTTTATTTATTTATAATCTTACATCTTTATTTATTTATATTGTTCTTTATGATTAAAAATTCTTTAAGCACAGCATGTGCTGGCCCCTTAACATATCTTTGAGCGCCCTGCCTGCGCACGGATGCCTCCTCACTTGATTGCTGTGAATTCAATTCCGGGATCGAGATTTCCACGACAGCATCTTGCGTGTTAGATGTTAAAAGAGACTGAGACATTTGTGAAGTGGAAGGAACAGGTGAGTTTGCGATTTGAAATAAAGATGAAGAATGAGGTACGAACTGTCTGGAAGAAACTTGATGAGTGACAGTGGGAGGAGGTGAGTATGCGATGTGGGGCGAAGGTGAAGACTGAGGTACAAACTGTGGGGAAGAAACTTGATGAATGACAGGGGGGGAAGGTGAGTATGCGATGTGAGGTGATGGTGACGACTGAGGTATGGACTGTGTGGAATAAACTTGCTGACTGACAGGAGGTGAAAGAGAGTAATGAGTGTCATAACTCTGAGATGAAGACGAATATAATGAATGAGGAGAAAATGTATGGCGATTGGAAGGTGTTGGATTAGAAGCTTCGTCATTTTCCAAACACATCTTTATCTCTACCTCGTGAACCATTTTCATAATATTAAATTTTATTTTAATCTGTTCTAATTTGGGAAACTTCTTGACAGTTTCAGCGATGCTGTCAAAAAATAGGTCAATGTCATTTTTTTCAGATTTCCTTTGAGATCTTGCTTTCATCAGCTTTAGCATATCTTCGTGATAGGTATCTTAAGTGCCGGGTTTTTTTTTGTTGACTGTTATTTGTAATAAAGGGTTCTTCGATTATATCTGCACCAGGCGATTCACTAGTTTCACCCGAGAATTCTCCAACTGGTGCTGCAATGGTGTTCCTATTTCCCATAAATGGTAACAAAAAGGCCATTTTCTCCTCAAATTTCCATTTTTTGAAATTCTTCACTCCTTGGCCGGTTACTGTCTTCCTCCTAGACATGGCATGGATGAATGCATTGCGAAGAAGGTTCCACTTTGTTTTGCATTCCGTAACTGAAAAAAAATTAAAAGATTGATTGAAAGCTAAATACCAGAGGACGAAAAATTTAGTACATTGACCGATAGCGACAGAGAAACAGGACAATGTACGTCATTCTCAGTGCTTCGTGACCTCTATTAATTTGTTTCATTTTATTTTTTTCAGGTTTTTTGCAACAGGTGAATCATTTCGATCATTAGGATTTAGATACAAAATGGGATTCAGCACAGTACGAAATATTGTTCAAGATGTCAGTATTGCTATTTGGAAAAATTTAAAAGACATGTTTATGCCAAAACCTACTAAAGAAAAATGGAAGGAAATTGCCAAAGCATACAATGATAAATGGCAGTTCCCTAATTGTATAGGCAGTTTAGATGGCAAGCACGTTATGTTGTTTTGCCCAAAAAATGCAGGGTCATCATTTTACAACTATAAACAAAGACATTCCGTGGTTCTTTTAGCACTGGTCGACGCCAATTACAAATTCATTTATATTGATGTTGGCGCATTTGGACGTAACAGTGACGGAGGCGTATTCGCTCGATTAACACTAGGAATCTCTTTAGCCACGAACACTGCAGATTTGCCAGAAGATATTCCACTGGAAAATTGTGGACAACCCATGCCGCATGTTATTGTAGGAGACCAAGCCTTTCCGTTGAAACGATATTTAATGAGACCATATAGCAAAGCATCTGCCTCCACCGACGTAAAAAAAAACCTTTAATATTAGATTATCTCATGCTAGAAGAACCGTAGAAAATGCATTTGGCATTTTGGCAGCAAGATGGCGGATTTTTCATACTGACATTGCAGTTCAACCCGAATTTGTCGATAACATTATTTTAGCTTGCTGTTGTTTACACAACATGCTACGTAGTGACGAAGAAGATAATTTTTTTATGCAAGAGGAACAACCTTATGATTTACCAGAAAACTTTATGCCATTGGAAGGTACTCGTCAAAATTCAACCCAAGAAGCATTTGCTGTGCGTGATAAATTTAGTGACTACTTTATTTCTGAAAATGGTCTTCTGCCTTAGCTTAACGTAAACAGGAATTAAATTTTATTAAATAAGTAATAAACTTGTCATTTATTTGAAAAATATCTATACTTCTAACTAATAATAAAAAAAAAAATAAGAAACCCCGGACAATGTAATTCACTGTTTTGTGGTGGCGGCAAAAGTAATGTAAATCGTAATTTTGTGGTGGCTGTTTACTCACAATTGTAGTAAAAATAATTATATCTACGAGCGTTTGGAAATTGAATAAATACTCACCCGTTATATTTAATTAGGCGGCTATCTGCTCCCAGGCTTCTTGTTTTTTGGAAGCGTTTTTGTAATCCTTTAGTTTGTGGTTATATAATAATTCCTTTGTGCGTACACACTCAATGATTCGTTCGTCCATCTTTACGTAGCGTCCTACACACGTGCAACCTTTTGCATAGCCCGCCTCCTTTTGACACACTGACGCGTCCCGCACCCCGTGCATACCGTCCGCGGACGTTTTCGGCTGACAAGAACATCCAGCGCGCCAGATTTTTGTCGGACGTCCGAATGCTCAAGGTCAGCACAAGGTTGCGTCCACGACTTATGTCCGATAGTTTGCACAATTCAGTGTAATTCATTATCTAGATACCTATAAGTCGCGTCCGTCAGCCGCGTCCGATAATATGTTTCCAGCTTAAGGTAAATAGTTAATTGTTTAAAGATAAGAGTAAAAGACGACGACATTATAAAGATTATCTAAGAATAAAACATACAAGAGTAAACGAAAGAAGACGAGAACTACGAGAAAAAGCGAATAAATCTAGAAAAAAAATACAAGAAGAAAACATTAAAAGCTAATCAATGGTCAGTTTATAACTTAATGAAATAGATATTTTGTTTTCTGAAGTCTGAAAAAGTGTATTATTATAAGCGAATTATACGTTTTAAATGCAATTCTTTGTTTTTTTTATTTCATAATTGAACTATGCCATAAATGGCAATCAATATTTTGAATTTGATACATAAGAAGTATTCGCATTGACCATATGTTGATTATTTTAATTTTAAGATATCATAATTTCCAGATTGCTAATTGAGCTTATTTTTAGCGATATTTATTTGAAACACCTACATTAGCTTTTTTAAGCCATATCACAGCTTATTACATTTTGGGTCCATTACGTTCTCCTTTTATACCTCGTATCTCCTATAACCTTCTGCTAGCCTAGTACGTTTTTAAAAATAGTCTCGTTTCTTTTGTATAGAACCTATTTTTTTGTTCAGCTGTAATTGAATTGACCTTTAATTTATTGAGTTATTAAATTCGAACTGGCCGTTAGCATTTTATTGGAATTTTAAAAAGAAGAGTTGTTGTGAGAATAAACGTCACAAACCTCCTACAAAATTCTGCGAGCCTAGTACTAGTTTTGAAAAATAGTATTAATTAGAGCAGTAATTTAATAAATATAATTATACCTATTTCGATCATACAAACCTCCTACAACCTTCTGCTAGCCTAGTACTATTTCTAAAAAACATTGAAATAAGACTTTGTAATAAAAATTACAAAATATTTCGATCATACATACACACCTCTTACAACCTTCTGTTAGCCTAGTACTATTGCTTCACTGATCCCCTATTTCCATACCCCAGGGGATCGAAAAGCACTTCCTATTAGAGGGATACTCTGCGATTCTTCAGAAGATTCTTATGCACTCGGTAATCAAATCGTTCATTCGCTCGTATAATATAAACTGGTGATATTTGCTACAGGTGAGGCAAAGGAGGTATGTTTGGAACGCAGCAAATGGCGTTCTATAGTCTCTGCTTACCCCATTAAAGGAAGGCAGGCGTGAAGTTATTGTATGTATTTTGTTGATAACTGTCTCAAAAATCTGTCAAAGATATCTAGGGGATCAGACCGGAATAAAATATTTATATAAATATCTCTTTTGTTTCTGATCCCCTGTACGGGGGATCAGAACGGAATAGAAAATAAAATTAAAATAAACCGATCCCCCAGGGGAATAACTCGTGTGTGGTCTCCTGACGATTTCTATGGAAAGATGTAATGAGATGTATCGTGCTATAATGTACATCTTTACATTATAGCTGCTGTGTGTGAAGCCCTTAACTACTGTCTACTGGGCAATAAGGACATGTTTATACATGTCCTTTGCTCGCATAAGCACGATTTGGCAACGTCGCATTTTGAAAATATGGAGCTGGCTCAATGTTGCTGCGTGGCTCATTGTGAGACACTCGACCCTACTGATTATCTAATATAATATTATCATTTTCATAATTATGTATCCAATGCTATTACAATATCTGTCATTGGTTTTGAATCCTGAAATATGAAGTTAAAATAAGTATTTTATCCTAACAAAGGTTACAAAATGTTAAACATTTTTTATAAAATGGACTTAAAATAATAATAATATTCTAGGACATATTACACAGAGCTATCTAGACGCAAACTAAGCATAGCTTGTACTATGGGTTCTAGAACACTGATAAACATACTTAGATACTAAATAGAGCAGGAACCTACTAAGGCTAGTATATAGCATGTTATTAAGGACATGCTATGAATATTAAACAGTATTATTATTTATGAAATGTATGGTATTATGTATGAAAGCTAATACCCCGCTTTTAATATACTATTATCACTTACTACCTATGAAATATTACCGCAGTTAGTCAAAAAATAATAATGGGCTCACGTTTATCAGAACCAAATCTCAAACTATGTTCATAAGACATCTTTTATTACATAACTGATTGAAACCGTCTCATTACTCCTTAAATCTAAATGATTTAATCCCAAGTACTTACTATGCCATCTGAATCATATCGCTGGTTTGCGAGAATAGCGACGGAACTAAAAATTATTGATTTTAGAGAATGGCGTTTTTAAATTTCTTCATAATTGTTTTAGTGTATGCCGCATAATTTATATGATCTATTGAGGGTTTGACTTTACTGATTAAAAGAAAATTTATTGTAGAATAAAAACACATAAAAATATTTCAGATCTTTTATTCATTGATTCATTGCCACCTTCATTTTCTTTAACATTTAAGCCTGGCCCCATACATTTGGCATATGACGCGCCAGGCACGTCATGGGCCTCTTTAGACGTTGACGCGCCTGGCGCGTCATGGGCCCCTTGTGATGTTTTTTACGTATTTCGCTGTTATCTTTGAAGTAGCGCGTCTGTTTGAAGAGAAAAATATTGTTTGGGTGTTCTTCGGTTCATATTCGTTGATATTCAAAGGAAATATGGCGTTTCAAGGTAGGAATTTATTATTTTACTAAAATGCTACTGGGGTAATAAACATTTTGTGAAATTTAAATTGTAATAGGTAATTTACTCGGTGTTTTTTTGTAGATAATCAGCAAGGCGAGAAATTTTTTGAATGTAGCCAGGCATTGTTTACTGAAAAAGATAATAATAAAGAGAAAGAAAGTTTTCCTGAATGTAGTCAATCGATTTTACAAAATATTTCAAAAAAGGTGAAGTTCACAAGTTCTTTTGATAGTCAAGATAGAAATTTTAATTGTGATTCAGACACCAGCATTGATGAAATTACGGATTCTGAAGAAGATGAATGTGTGAAAAAGAAAACAAAGTTTGGAATAATATTTTCTAAGGATGAATCTAAAAATACTATTAAAAAAAAATCAGGCTCTGATTGTTGTGCAGCAAAAAAATATTTTGATGCATTATTTTCAAAAAACTATAATGCAGAACTGAACACACAACATGAATTGCCTCCAATTTATGCTCAATTTGAACATGACTTGGGTATAATGCTAGCATTTAGATTAAGAAATGTGCCAGCAAACAAGCGTTTGGAGTGTTATGAAAAATTCATTAACGTGGTTAGACAATATGAGGAGTAAAATAAAAACATGAATTGCTAGACACATTTATTGATTTTTATGGTTACAAAATATTTCTAGTAAGTATACATGTTCGCGACACCTGTGAAAATAGTGTTAAAACAGTGCATACAGTGATAGACAGAACCTAGACACATTTAAAACCTAGAAAAACATTACACGCGTGTGCTAGCATAACATTTAATGAACAGTGAATTTGAGTGCCACACGTTTATATATGAGAACGAGAACGAAAACGTCGTTCGTCTACCGCCATTACTAAAAGTTAATAGCGAACTATTTTTTGTTTACCTTATGGTGAAATTGTTTTAGTGCTAATCTAAAATCTAGATTTATAATGTTTAGAATCACTTTTTATTGTGCTCTTTAGTGTTCTAATCACGAATATGTATTTGCCTTTTAGATAAAACAAATAGTTTATAAGTTATAGCGGAAACAAAATTATTTTTATGTTTAGGTCATAATTTGGTCTGTAACTTAGGTTTTAATCAATAAAGAATAGTTACTTTGGTGTTTCATTTTAGAGAATGGTGTCCCCTAGATGTACGTAAAATCTTATTATAATAGATTCAGTAGTTTAGAAAATATAAGCAGATAAAGTTCAAAGTACGTCTAGGAGGCACTAAAATTCTAGGTTTATACTACAATATCTAGGTAATCGTAAAGTTTAGAGTTATAGTATAGATATTTCATGTTAGGTAACATCGATACCTATCTAACGGTACCTAGATGATTATTGTATTATTAAAAATGACGTAGTTATAACCAGAAATGTAATGTTTTGATAATGAAAATAAAGTTTGTACGAGGTGTTTTGCACACGGCACTAACCGAGGCAAATGGTATATAAGCGCGCGCGCGCGGACACAGATCGTAGCGGTGGGTCGGTACGCATTTCTGCAATACCATAACTGTTTATCGTTTTAAAAATCGATAACAGTTTCTGAAACTGCTTATTTCAATAACTAGTTATTGGCCTGCACCTATTCGGTATGGGGTACTTATTATAAATGCGTCGAATAGATACCTATTCGAAAACTGTATATCAGACAACGTATTTGAAACCCTAACATGATGACAACTAAGATATAACGATTTATGAGTTTAGTTATTATGAAAAATTTGTGTAGACGCAAATAACTTTTTAAATTTTTTATAATAAAATTATTGTTATTAGTAGGTGTTTTAATATAAGTATTTGGTTATGGTTTAACAATAATTATTTTGCATTAAGTAGGCAAGTATGTTTGAATAGATATTGCTTATTTTATGTTATGAAGAAAAATAGAATACATAACACGAGTTATTCTATCAATGTTTTTGTTTATTTTATTTCAAAATGTTCATTTCATCGCAAATGTCCAGTTCAAGGTCAAGGTTCTGAAGTGAATTTAAAGTTAAACAATAAATATTCAAAGTGCATTCATAAAGTATGCAATAAGGTTTAAAGCCGTATGCACATAATACTTATCTACAATAATAATATTCTCAAAATTTTGAAACAAATTTAATTATTTGAATGCAACCCTAACTCATTAGCATAGAGTTTAAATGAGTTACTATTTATTCCTTTAATATTCTTTTGTGTTCCTAAATTCGGTTATTCGTTTCACGCACTTCACGCAGTAAAGAATAAATAGTTTGTCAAACCCGTTATTTGTGGTGCGTTTGGTATTTACGCACTGTTCCGTTCAACGCATTAAAGAATAGGTACCTAGTTTGAACCGATAACTTGTTTCTCTATGGGCCAATATATAGTTATTAGGTATTGGAGCATTACCTAGTTATTAAAACTGTTTACGGTTTGTAACACCCACTTCTAACAGATCGTTCACTGTTAATCAGTAACCCATAGAAGACTCTTCAAGCCTCAACACCTAATGGCCTAAGCAGAACACCTCAAGCATTGAACCAAGACCGTTTGTTTTACTTCAGTATGCCCCTATAGTGAAGCCCTACGCGACGTCTTCGAAGATCAGCGCTGTATCCGGATTAATCCGGAACCTATAGGTGTAGGACGACAGCGGGTCGTTCACAGATCTACACAACACACTCGTGTACAAGCCTACATAATATACGAGCGGTGGACCGAGCCCCGGCCCGAGTCGCCGTCGCCGTCGCCCCCGCCGCCCTCTCGCTGCCCCTGCCACGCGGCCGCTCGACCGTGTCGCGCCGCCTGCGCCTCGCCGCCGCCAATATCGACTTCGCTCTCGCGCCGATCGTGTTGTGACGTGACCTCTCTTTTGTATATAGCGATTGTATTAAACAAGCATTTTATACAGTCCACTATATTTTATTGAAGAATACCAAACAAAGTTGGTCCTTCGAGGATAACAATTAGTCGTAATAGCAAAAAGTACGTACGTCGACAGGCTACGAAATTACGGAAATTATCAAACAAACCACGCCGCCATTTTGTCAAGCGAAGAAAAAAGGTCAGGTTGGAAGACAATACGAAGAGAATCTACGACACAGCAGGTCTATTACACTGATTCTGCGCCGCATCGTGATCTCCATTCTGCATTTCCACCGCTCAAGAAGTTATTAAGCGAATTCTACGTGAATATTCATCGTGAAGGAAAAAGGGCCACGTGCATCGCACCTTTTACGGATATTGGCATAGATTATCGTGAGTTCGTTCCAATTACTTCCTTACCTAATTGTCCCGATCGTTTTTGTTTTAACTACAAAGTAAGCCACACTAATATTTAAAGAACATTCGAGAAATAGGTAGTACCTACGTACCTATAACCAATGGGAAAGATTTTAATTTAGCTTCAGCCTGCGTAAGTACTGCTTTGCACAGCTAATGAGCATCAGCATCAATTAAAATAAGCAATATTTTAAAATATTTGCGAGTTATAACCTACAAGACACGTGACATTTTTCCTAACTTTTTTTCCTGTCTATCTTTACAACTGCAACCTACTTACTGCACACTATCACAGCATTTTTGGTCACTCTAGACCACTTCTAAACTTGCCGGTCTCGGTCAAGCGAGCAGTAAAATTGCTTCGCAATACTACAAACAAGAATGACTGACACTGATGAACGGATTTTCAAACTAAAAAGAGCCAAAGCTAGCATAAAAGCGAAGCTAACACACTTCGAATCCTATTTAGTGACTGCTAGTTCACATAAAGTACTTAGCGAAGTCCATGCTAACGAATTAAAAAGTCGTTTGTCTCGAATTGAAAACTCAATAAGTGAATTTGATACATTACAGACAGAGCTGGAATTCCTCTGTGAACCTCCGGATGAGCAGTATGCTGATCGAGAGAAAACTGAAACCAAATACTACCAACTAGTTGCGCAAGCCCACACTCTTCTTGCTTGTACCGAAGAAATTGGTGAAGGAAAGCAACAACGCTCAGGTTCCGTGTCAGGCTCCAGTGATATAAATTCAGGTGGGACTTGCAAACACACTAAACGTTTTCACTTACCTAAAATAAATATTCCAACATTCGATGGCACCTGTCAAAATTGGCTCGAATTTAAAGATACTTATGTTTCAATGATTCATGAAAATGATGAGTTAGATAATGTTAGTAAATTTCACTACTTGCGATCTTCCCTTCGTGGAAGTGCCGCAGTAGTTGTTAGAAATATAAATTTTTCAAAAGAAAATTATATAACACAAGGAAATCATTGTGTGATAACTATGATAACACTAAGATGCTAGTGAACAATCATGTTAAAGCATTATTTAATGTAGAATTAATTTCTAACGAGTCAAGTTTATCACTAAGACATTTAGTTGATGTTACTAATAAAAATATAAGAGCGCTAACAATTCTTAAGCAGCCCACTGAACACTGGGACACACTTATAATATACATGATGAGTAACAAGCTTGATTCCACTACAAAAAGAGAATGGAAAGAGTATCAGAACTTATTATCTGATCCTCCCACACTCAAACAATTATCTACATTTTTGCGGGATAAAGCAGATTTGTTGGAATCATTAGATGATGATACAACTTCAGCTTCAAAGTCAGAGATGCGTAAGCCTAAATCATTTCTAGTAGTGTCAAATGAGTCAAATAAGCAAAATAATTCTTCTAAACAAAATAATATAAAATGTCCCATGTGTAAATCTAACCATACACTGTATCATTGTGATAAATTTCGAGATCTACCTATTGAAAGTCGTATAACAAAGGTTGAAGCACTTAAGGTTTGTCTGAATTGTTTAAGTCCAGGTCACTCTCATGTAAAGTGTCGTTATTCACACTGTCGCTATTGCAGATACAAACACAATACATTATTACACTTACATAATCATGATGAGAAACCTACAGCCTCAGTAGTAAATCATGAGAAAGTTCTGTTAACTACAGAGATAAATGAGTCTATTATGGATTCTGATACCCCTTCACAAAATGTTGCCTTGTCAACTAGCTCCATACAGAATACTACCCCGCTTGTTCTACTATCCACAGCGCTGGTGAAAGTATTTGACAAGAACGGCAACACCCACACAGCCCGGCTCCTGTTAGACAATGGAAGCACAGCCAACTTCATCACCGATGAGTTATGCGGTAAGCTGGGATTGTTGAGACACGGTACGAACTCCACGGTATCGAGTATCTGCAACCAATTCTGTAAGAGTACACAATCTTGTAATATTATTTTAAAATCTCTTTACAGTGACTATACACTAGAAGTAAATTGCTTAATATTGCCAAAAATTACTAGAGCATTACCATCAAAATTAGTTGCAATTAAAAACATTCCTATACCAAAAGGTATACAGTTGGCAGATCCATCATTTAATATTCCTGCCGCTGTAAATATTCTAGTTGGGGCAGAAATATTTTGGGATGTCCTATGTAACAATTATATTAATTTAGGTAATAAACAACCAAAACTATATGAAACTAAGTTTGGTTGGTTAGTGTCTGGTTATGTAGATTGCACCAAAAACAATTCTACATCACACCAGTGTAATTTTATTAAGCAAGAAGATAATGTTTCTAAAATTTGGGAATTAGATTCAATTTCTCCAAAATATTCTTTAACTAGAGAGGAACGTGTATGTGAAGAAAAATTTAAGACAGATACTTACCGTACTAAAGAAGGGCGATTTGTGGTAACTATGCCACTTAAGCAAGATCCCCGTCGATTGGGTGATTCTTATACAATAGCTAAAATAAGATTTCTCTCTCTTGAGCGTAGATTTCAAAAAGATTCTAATTTTAAGGAAGAATATTTGAAATTTTTACAAGAGTATGAAAAACTCGGTCACATGACTGAAAATACTACGCCTGTTCACAGTTATCCTAATACTGCCTACTACTACCTACCACATCATGGTGTTATCCGTGAAGCGAGCACTACTACTAAATTACGGACAGTCTTTGACGCTTCAGCTGTCACTACTACAGGGCTATCCCTTAATGACATTCAGATGGTAGGACCAACAATTCAAGAAGACCTACTGTCTATTCTTATTAGATTTCGCCAACATAAATTTGTGGTATCTGGGGATATTGAAAAAATGTATAGAGCAATTGAACTCAACCCGATACAACGACCACTTCAGCAAATTGTATTTCGGTCTGATCCCTCTCAACCCCTAAAAACATTTACATTAAATACAGTGACTTATGGTACTGCATCAGCTCCTTATTTAGCTACAAAATGTCTTTCTAGTCTCGCAGATACAGTGGATGATCCATCTGTCAAGGCCTCTATTTCCAGAGACTTTTTTATGGACGATTACTTGAGTGGGGGAATGTCCAAAGCTAATGTCATAGAACAAACTAAAAAGGTCATATCGGTATTAGCTTCAGCTAAGTTTAATTTGCGAAAATTTAAGTCTAATTGTCCTGAAATATTAAAAAATATTGTCAGTGACAGACCAGTATCTGATCATATTTTAGAATTATTAGAAAATAATAATTGTAGTTCAGTATCTAAAAATCTAGGGCTTAACTGGCTCTCTGATTCGGATACATTGACTTTTAATATAAATATTACAATACCTGACATAGTCACAAAACGCAATATCCTGTCGGTTATTAGTCAAATATTTGATCCTCTAGGCATTGTAGGCCCAGTTATTGTCCAGGCAAAAATTATTCTTCAAAGGCTTTGGACTTTGAAAATAAACTGGGACGATGAAGTTCCAAATGAAATAAAAGAATCTTGGACTTCATTCGCAAGTAAATTACCATGTTTAAATAATGTAAAGGTACCACGCTTTATTCTTCAAGATGATTATGCCAAATTAGAATTACATGTTTTTTCAGATGCTTCAGAACGTGCATACGGAGCGTGCGTTTATGCCCGTTCTATAAGCAATAGTGGTACTATCCATATTCAATTAATAGTATCAAAAAATAAAGTAGCACCCGTTAAACCTACAACTATACCGCGTCTAGAACTGTGCGCAGCCCTAGTAGCTTCAAGATTGTGTACTAAAATATTACAATCAATTACCTTATCAGTAAGTTGTATTTTTTGGTGTGACTCGACAGTAGTGTTGAGATGGTTAGCAACACCTGCCCACCGCCTTAAACCATTCGTTAGAAATAGGGTTAACGAAATTGTAGAAAATACCACTGGCTCTCAGTGGAATTATGTGCCGTCTCTCGACAATCCCGCGGATCTCGTTTCGCGAGGGGTGAAGGCTGATCTTATCAGCTCATCTTTGCTGTGGTGGTCTGGCCCACAATTCTTAAAAGAACATGAAGATACATGGCCTAAAATGTCAAACTCTAAGGAGAAGCGAGATCTACCGGAAACATTGTGCCACATTACACATAACTTCACAAATGATATCATAAACAATGACCCTATCTCAAAACTCATTCATAAATATTCAAATCTCACACGTTTGATTCGTGTAGTAGCTTATGTACAAAGATTTGTGTATAATTGTAAAAATAAAGTAAGTCATTTAAAAAATAATTTATCTGCAAGTGAACTGCAAAAGGCTTTGTTCACAACATTAAGACTTTCTCAAATTGAAATGTTTAAAGAAGAATATTTTATTTTAAAATGCAGTAAATTACTGCCATCAAATAATAGGTTACTGTCTCTATCTCCATTTATTGATTCTAACAATATTATACGAGTTGGAGGAAGACTAGATAATTCTCCATACACATATGATCAAAAACATCCTATATTGGTATGTAGTAAACATCACATAACAAAATTAATATTTCATAAACAGCACCTAGAGCTTTTACATGCAGGGCCACAGCAGCTTCTTGCAAATGTCAGGTTGACATACTGGCCCCTAGGTGGCAGGAACCTAGCTAGGTCTACAGTTAAAAAATGTATTAAATGTTTTAGGCTTAAGGCTCAACCGGTTCAACCCATTATGGGTCAATTACCTGAAAGTAGAACTAAATTAGAGTTTCCTTTCTTACATAGCTCAGTAGATTATTGCGGGCCAATTTTGATAGCTGACAAAAAAGGTCGTGGTTGCAAGTTACTAAAATCATATATTTGCATTTTTGTATGCTTAACAGTCAAGGCAGTGCACTTGGAGCTTGTGACGGAGCTGAGCAAGGAAGCCTATATGGCTGCCCTACGTCGTTTTATAAGCCGTCGAGGCAAGCCTCGAACCCTTACTTCCGATAACGGAACCAATTTCGTTGGTGCATGGAATGAGTTAAGGTCTTTCCTTGCAAAATTAGATGTAGCTGATAAATTAGCTGATGAAGGTATCAGTTTTCTTTTTGTGCCAGCATACTCACCTCATTTTAACGGTATGGCTGAAGCCGCCGTTCGCTCTACTAAACATCATTTAAAAAGAATGTTAAATTTAACCCACCTTACTTATGAAGAGATGTCCACATGCCTTACTCAGATAGAAGCTATTTTAAACTCACGTCCCTTGATACCGTTATCCACAGAACCCTTTGATTTGTCTGTCCTAACCCCGTCCCATTTTCTGATTGGGCGAACTTTAACTTCTGTGCCATATCCACAAGTCGACAAGATTGACAATATCAATCTATTGCAACGGCATAAGCGAATAGAAGCCATAAGGCAACATTTTTGGCAAAGATTTTCTAATGAATACATTTGTACTCTACAGCAAAAAACAAGGTGGAAGAAAAACAAGGATGATATAAAGCTAAACTCACTTGTTCTGATTAAAGATAAAACTACATCACCATTACTTTGGTCTCTTGGACGTGTAATCCAAGTCTACTCAGGAGTCGACGGCATTAACAGAGTCGCAGAAATCCGGACTAAGAAAGGAACCTTACGAAGAGCATGGAATAACCTCTGCGCTCTGCCCTTAGAGGACCTCAACATTTGAAGCTCTCACTTCAACCCGGGGAGCATGTACAAGCCTACATAATATACGAGCGGTGGACCGAGCCCCGAGTCGCCGTCGCCGTCGCCCCCGCCGCCCTCTCGCTGCCCCTGCCACGCGGCCGCTCGACCGTGTCGCGCCGCCTGCGCCTCGCCGCCGCCAATATCGACTTCGCTCTCGCGCCGATCGTGTCGTGACGTGACCTCTCTTTTGTATATAGCGATTAATTGTATTAAAAAAGCATTTTATACAGTCCACTATATTTTATTGAAGAATACCAAACACTCGTGTTGGGTTCGATTACCGCCCGTCCGGCACATTTGCTGGTCCTTCGAGCCGGATTGCAGACCTGAAATTTGAAGACATCATACTGAAGAACTGAAGATGCCGGTCACACGTTCAAAGGGAAGAGCTCCTGAAACCTGGAAGCGGGACACTGACGCGGGTGCATCTACAAGTACGCCTGTACTTCGACACCAGACGCAGCCACGCTCGCCGTCTACAAGCGACAACGCGCCGCCGCCGCCGCCGCCCCTCTCCCCGCGTCCCGCGCGGGAGGGAACACCGCCTGTTACGATGCACGCAGCCACGGAAGAGGGCTCTAGTGATACAGTACGCCCATCGCAACAGACACGATCGAGAACAGCCAGCCAGGAAGGTGGTGCGGCAGAAGAACAAGACAGACGCTCCGCTACTACCAGCCGCTCGAAAAAGAAGGTGCTGAAGGCCCGGGAAGAAATGTTGAAGATAAAATTACAGTTAGCGCAGTTAGCTCTTCAGAGGGCTCAAGAGGAGGACTCCGACTCTGACTATGAAGAAGACGGACACTCCAAAATAGAATACGTCAAGTCGTGGCTTGAAGAGGCACCAGAGCCGTTATTTAGGATGGCACACAGTATAGAAAATGATGAAGAACCTACGAGAAAGGGAATTCGTCCACAGAATAGAATAGAACATGATGAAGGACCTGCAAGAAAGGAAATTCGTCCACAGAATAGAATAGAACATAATAAAGGACCTACAAGAAAGGGAATTCATCCACAGAACAGAATAGAACAGGATGAAGCGCCTCCAAGGAAGGATATTCATCAACAGAATAGAATAGAAAACAGTACAGAAGATGAAGCTCCTCAGAAGAAGGAAACTCATCACCAGGGAGGGGACCTGATGACACCACTCATCACGGGACTTACCTCCGCTATAGCGGCACTCGCCGACAGGAAGCCTCTGGATACATCGATAGTGTCTCCACATCCGGCGGTTTCTAAAGTCATTATGACTTTACCAACGTTCAGCGGCGCACATACAGAATGGCTATCGTTTCGCGCGCTGTACGACACAAAAAGAAGATACTTCAACGATATAGAAAATACAGCAAGACTAAGAAGAAGCTTAAAGGGTCGAGCTCTGGAAGCAGTCAGCTCAGAGTTAATAGGAAATGCCAGACCGGACGAAATTATGAAGGAACTAGAATTGCAATTTGGAAGGCCAGACTCCATAGCGCAGGCAGAGACAGACAAGCTGAAGACATTGCCACGCTGCACAGAAGCACCTAAGGATATTTGCGCTTTCGCCAGCAAGATTAGAAGTAGCGTTATTACACTGCAAGCACTCAAGAAAGAACATTATCTAATGAACCCTGAATTACTGCGAGTGCTTACTGAAAAGCTGCCGAACTCTCTGCGTGTGACGTGGTACCGGACGTACACAGAAAAGTACGAATCTCTGCCGGATCTCAGCCGCTTCAGTGAATTTGTAACAGAATATGCGAGGTTCTGCAGTGCTTTCGCCCCAGCGGAGAATATTAGTGAACAGCAACCAACGCGGCGAACAGTACAGCGAACGCATACAGCTACAGAGAAGCGCACGTCTGATCGCGCCTCCTCGCAGAAGTGCAGAGTATGTGAAAGAGATGGTCACCACGCATCAGAATGCAATGCTTTCAAGTCTGCCGACGTCAACAGAAGGTGGGAACTAGCGAAGACACATCGCCTGTGCTTCGGCTGCCTTCGCCCGCGCTACATAGGACACATATGCAAGTCAAAGAAGTGCAATATAGGAGAATGCACAGCTCGCCATCATCATCTTCTGCACTACGAGAAGAGGAACGTGCAAGGAGAAGCAAAACAGGAGATAGTTGCCAGCTCAAGCGTCTATGAGAAGACTCAAGCCTTTTTGAAGATAGTTCCCGTGCACGTAGTTGGACCGGCGGGAGAAGCGTCTACGTTCGCGCTGCTAGACGATGGATCCACCGTGTCACTTATAGACGAAGATATAGCGAAAGAAATCGGTGCAGAAGGCACATCTGATCCACTCACGATTCGAACGATTGGCGATACGGCGATGGTTATATCAAGTGCTAGAAGAATAAATGTTACCTTGAAGAGCACAGAAAACAGAGAGACGCCGCTGTGTGCACGCACGTACCCAGGCTTAAACCTGTTACCACAAACAGTCAGTGAACGTGACCTGTTGGACTGCAAACATTTGGAAGATATAAAGGAGAAGCTGGTATACAACACGGGCGTACCAAAGATACTTATCGGACAAGATAACTGGCATCTCCTCGTCGCTAGCGCCACCAGAAGAGGACCCAGCCACCAGCCAGTCGCCTCGCTGACGCCGTTAGGATGGGTACTACACGGCACGTCCACTAGAACACTGGGACACACCGTACACTTCGTGAATCAGATGTCATCTGTTAATGAAAACATAGACGCACAGTTGAAGGAACATTTTGCACTTGAATCGCTAATGATCACCCCACGTCGTCCGCGCTCCGACCCTGAAAAGCAAGCAGAAGATATATTAGAAAAGCACACGAAACAGATAGGAAATGGGCATATAGAAACAGCTCTTCTGTGGAGAAAAGAAGAGTTCGAGATGCCTGACAGTTATGAAATAGCAATCAACAGACTTACTTCAATAGAGAAGAAACTTGACAGAAACGTTGAACTGAAAAAGAAATATATAGAACAGATGAATTTATTAATAGAAAAGGGCTATGCAGAAGAGGCCCCCTCATATAGAAATCCTGGGAGGACTTGGTACTTACCCCACTTCGACGTATACAACCCCTCGAAGCCAGAGAAGCTACGAATTGTACATGACGCCGCCGCGCGAACAAAGGGAGCGTCGCTCAATGATTACCTCCTTACGGGACCAGACCTGCTGCAATCGTTACCTGGTGTGCTCATGAGGTTTCGCCGCCACCGTGTTGCCGTCTCTGCCGACATAGCAGAAATGTTCATGCAAGTGCAAGTAAGAACAGAGGACAGAGATGCACTTAGATACCTGTGGAGAGGTGACCGGCGGGAGGGCCCACCAACAGAATACCGTATGAAGTCACTAATATTCGGCGCAGCAAGCTCACCGTGTACAGCGATATTCGCAAAGAATTGGAACGCGCGTAAACACGCGTGCTTACATCCTGAAGCGGCAGAAGCGATAATAGAGAACCATTATATGGATGACTACTTGGACAGCTTCAGGGATGAGCACGAAGCGGCGCGCATAGCAACAGAAGTCCGCGATATACATAGAAAAGCTTGTTTTGAATTACGAAGATGGGTGTCAAACTCAGTGGAAGTTATAGAAAAGTTACAGCCAAGTTCAAGCCCTATAGAAACAGTTAGTCTCGCCAGCGATAGATCAGAAGAGAAGATACTCGGCTTAATGTGGAATCCGAGTACTGACGAGCTGAGTTTTAACCTAAAGCTTGCTCGACTCCCCTGCAACTTATTAGAAAAGGAAACGCCTACCAAACGAGAAGCGTTACGCATCGTTATGTCTCTTTATGACCCTCTTGGACTCGCCTCACCTATCACGATTAGAGCCAAACAAATACTGCAAGAAGCGTGGCGACTTGGTACAGACTGGGATGATAAGCTAAATGAAGACTTATCCCAACAGTGGACATCGTGGAAGCGACAATTACAACAGTTGAAAACAGTCAGCATACCGCGGTGCTATCCCGGCTACAGCGACGCAGCTTCAATACAAGTACACGTGTTTACAGACGCCAGTGAGACAGCCTACGCGACAGCTGTGTATTGGAGAACAACTACACCAGATGGCCGAGTGTATGTGACACTCGTCTCAGCAAAGGCGAGAGTAGCACCGCTGAAAATAGTGTCTATTCCACGTCTTGAACTTCAAGCCGCTGTGTTGGGAACTCGCGTTGTTTCAAGCGTCATACAAGAACATCGTATCAAGCCAGAGGCCGTTATATACTGGACGGACAGCAGAACAGTATTATCGTGGATAAGGAAAGGCTCAAGATCATATAAACCATTCGTCGCACATCGCCTTGCTGAGATAGAAGAGCACAGTAAAGTGGAACAATGGCGCTGGGTGCCTATTAAATGCAACAGCTCGGACATCGCTACGCGCGGCATATTATTAACTTTTTCGCAGGCGCTATCGAAACAGTTAGATGAATGGTATTATGGACCTGCGTTTTTATACGAAGATCCGTCGTTATGGCCTGCGGAGAAGACTAATATTTGCACAGACACAGGGGAGGAACGTACCACAACAGTTATAGATTCATATAGCGAGACACAGAAAGTGTCAGAAGTCATACCAGATGTAAACAGATTTTCTAAGTGGGAACGACTTCTACGAACTACAGCGAGAGTTCTACAGTTTATAGAATTATGCAAGAAAACTAAGAAGCAAGTCTTGTACAAGAGAACACAGAAAAATACTCTGGAGGATCCAGATTGGCGCCGCGTACAGCAGAAGCAAAAAAACAAGTCAGCGCCTGGCAACACATCCCGCCTCGCCGCTGACTCGACAAAGTACGTGCTTCTCACAGCAGAACACACCCGCGGCGCTGAGGACCTCCTTGTGAAGGCGGTACAAGAAGCCTCCTTCAGCGCCGACCTCCGCGAGCTGCGACGAGGTGGGAGTGGCGCCAGGGGAAGCCGCTTAAGTGTACTGCCCATAGAACTGAATAACGGCGTGATTACACTGCGCAGTCGTATAGCCGCCGTGCGAGATATTACAGAGAAAACAAAGAGGCCGCCTGTCTTGGACGGTGATCATCGTATAGTACAGTTATATATAGATTGGACTCATAGAAGCCTACATCACAGTGGAACAGAGTTGGTGATTAATGAAATACGCCAACACTATTGGATATTGCGCTTACGACCGACCACTAAGAAAATAGTGCATCAATGTTTACAGTGTAAAATTCGTAAAGCGATACCGCCGCAGCCGAGCATCGGAGACCACCCTAAAGCACGCCTCGCTCATCACCAGAGACCGTTTACTTTCACCGGCCTTGATTACTTCGGGCCACTCTTCGTGACAGTGGGAAGACAACATCAGAAAAGATATGTGGCGCTGTTTACCTGCCTTACCTCTAGGGCAGTGCACCTGGAGGTCGCCGCCAATCTCAGCGCTGACTCAGCGATCCTGGCGCTGCGCAGATTCGCCGCGCGGCGAGGTTGCCCGTCTGAAATATACTCTGACAACGGCACTAACATGCACGGTGCCGACAAAGAGATGCGGGAAGCAGTGCAACACGAAGCAGGACGCCGTGGCATCGCCTGGCGTTTCATCACGCCCTCAGCGCCTTTCATGGGGGGCGCCTGGGAATGCCTAGTCAGGTGTGTAAAGACCACTCTTTACACCGTTCTCCACGACAAGTATCCGCACGAAGAAGTACTTGCCACGCTACTGTGCGAGGTCGAGTACACAGTCAACAGTCGACCCCTCACCCACGTCTCTGTAGACGTAGGTGACACCGAGGCGATCACCCCAAACCACATACTGTTTGGGGGCTCCGCCCGCTTGCCTTCTCTGGGTGAGTTCAGCGAGACCGACAGCATCAGCAAGAAGCACTGGAGACGCGCGCAGTACCTAGCCGACGAATTTTGGCGTCGCTGGGTGCGCGAGTACCTGCCCGAGCTACAGAACCGGCGGGAGCCTCATGGGAAGGGCCCCCTCTTCGAAGTCGGCGACCCCGTACTCATAACCGACGGCCAGCTACCTCGCAACACTTGGCCGCGAGGCAGGATCGTGGCCGTCTATCCAGGCGCCGACGGGCAGATCAGGACAGCGGAGGTGCGCACATCAGCTGGAGTGCTCAAGAGGCCCACAAAGAAACTGGTGCCTCTGCCGAAGTAACGTCGCTCACCGGATGGACTGCAGCACCGCTCCAACACAACGTGTCCACGCGTTGCTGCACGGCGGGAGAAATGTTCGCGACACCTGTGAAAATAGTGTTAAAACAGTGCATACAGTGATAGACAGAACCTAGACAGATTTAAAACCTAAAAAAAAACATTACACGCGTGTGCTAGCATAACATTTAATGAACAGTGAATTTGAGTGCCACACGTTTATATATGAGAACGAGAACGAAAACGTCGTTCGTCTACCGCCATTAGTAAAAGTTAATAGCGAACTATTTTTTGTTTACCTTATGGTGAAACTGTTTAGTGTAAAATCTAGATTTATAATGTTTAGAATCACTTTTTATTGTGCTCTTTAGTGTTCTAATCACGAATATGTATTTGCCTTTTAGATAAAACAAATAGTTTATAAGTTATAGCAGAAACAAAATTATTTTTATGTTTAGGTCATAATTTGGTCTGTAACTTAGGTTTTAATCAATAAAGAATAGTTACTTTGGTGTTTCATTTTAGAGAATGGTGTCCCCTAGATGTACGTAAAATCTTATTATAATAGATTCAGTAGTTTAGAAAATATAAGCAGATAAAGTTCAAAGTACGTCTAGGAGGCACTAAAATTCTAGGTTTATACTACAATATCTAGGTAATCGTAAAGTTTAGAGTTATAGTATAGATATTTCATGTTAGGTAACATCGATACCTATCTAACGGTACCTAGATGATTACCGTAAAACGGGGTGAATAGAAATATTCTTGGGAAAAAGTCTAAAAGCCTGATATTCGAAAACTACTTTAAAAATCGCAATAATGTTTTTTGTTTTTACAATGGCAACATTTTTTTGTTGGTCTGGCAACATTTGAATAGTATGATGTTACCAACTTATATCAAAAAAGTGAGTTCAAAGTGCAACGGTTGTGTGTGTGTCTTTTGTGCTCTTAGGCAGTTGTCCCACCGCCGGCGAGAAAACGATGAACTATCGGCTATTTTCTCGCTCAAGAAACGTACAAAAGATATACATTCCGTGTAAACAAAAGAGATGCATATACAAATAGTTGATCGCTGACTGTTCACACTGCCGGCGAGTACTCGCTTCACTAGTTTGTCGCTGAGCGACAAGAGCTATGAAAGATAAAACTCGCTCGGCGATACTCGCCAAGCGATTAGAACTCACGCCGAGAGAGCAACCAGTGGTCATTTCTCTACAGTGCGTATCTGAAAGTACACGTTTTTTATTTATTTAATATGAATAACGAAAAATCATTTGAATTATCATTGTTATCTAGTTCAGACGACGATGATGATGAATTATATGATAGGATTTGTGTAGTGGCTGCGGCAATTCTGAATAAACGTAAGGAAAAAATGAAGAAAAAAAGAAGAATATGGATGGAAAATATTAATTATTTCAGAAAAGAATGCAGTGAATTCAAACTATTCTATGAATTAACAAATGATGCCTTTCGCACATATTTTAGAATGACAAGAGACGAGTTTGAATATTTGCATAGTTTAATAGAAGATGACATTAAAAAAGAAAATACAAATTATAGAGAAGCTATTGGTACAAGAGAGCGTCTCGTCATTACATTAAGGTAAGGCTCCATCGCTTGGAGTGATTTCAGCGGCAGACATTGAATCTTGGATCTCTTCGTTTTGGCTACGAGTACTTGTACGAGTAGTATGTTCTCCAATTCCAATTTGCTGCACACCAGAACCGCTGGGTTCAGGTGAGGCAGAACCGTGTGCGTTACCCCAACAAGAAAGTATCTCCTAGAGTTATATGAGTAGAACGTATAGTTGGTGCCTTATCTGCTGTAAATGTGCCCCCACATAAAAAATGTGTGCCCCCTGTCGTTTCGAAAAAAAATCGAAAAAACGATTCTTGCTGGGGTAACGTTTTTCTAGCAGGAAAATTCTAAACGAATGATCGGAGAGAGAAAAACTGTGCATGGCCAGATAGCTTATATGTGTGCCAAAATGTGCCCCCAAAAATAAAATCTGTGCCCCTTCAGATTTTCGAGATATTGCATTTCCTGCTGGAGTAATGTTTTGATGAATAGTATATCTCTAAAACCATTGCATGTGCCCCTGTAGAATAAACATACGCGAGTAGCTCTTAATGTGTGCCCCTTTGTGCCCCAATTAGATTTTAGAAAATATTTATAGTTTTCAAGTTATCGCGGTTTTATGAAAACCCGAAAAAACATCGCAGCGCCTAAATGAGACAAGGCATAACTTCGCTGAAAACTGTATTCGGTCTTTCTTGACGCTAATAATAACCATACAAAGTTTCAAAAATGTTCATGCATGCGTTTTTGAATAATCTTGCTAAATGTAAAAACGATGGTGTCATAACTTTGACGGCAAAATACAAGGAACTGGCACAATCCCAGATGTGTAGGTGTAAACCAAAATCTTGTGCCTTTAGTCAAAAATATATGGTGAAAATATTGAGCTTCAAATGTTACGCATTAAGTAAATATAAACAAAAAACCAAAATATGTAAACAACGGCTGGTTATCCGACCAAATCTGAATGACTACTAAAAAGCGACGGATTCATACTTAACGAGGACCTTCTTTATTGGACGTATTATACCTAAGCTGTTGTCCTTACAGTCGCGTTCAAAAGTTTTGAGGGCTAATTAAAAAATATATTAAATGCACCTTGTGACTATATAAATGAAACAGCTTGTTGATGTGGAAATTATTATTTTTATTCCCATAATTTTAATTCTTAAAGTAATTATTGCATCAAATCACAGATCAAATTTCCTACCTATAAATATTATAAATTATTTGCACGTTGTGTAGTCATTATTATTTAAATCACAGATCAGTTTTTCATAGCCTAACATAATTATAATTAGTAAACATCACAAAAAATCACAGATCAATATTAAGTATAAGAATAATATTGTGTAAAAAAATATTAAATTTGAAATTACAGATAAATAATATTCTTACGAGTAACTTGCATATACATACAACATTATCACATGACTGTGGAATGACACTTAGATATCTAAAACGCCATCAAATCAAAATTATGTGACAATACATAATCAGCATTAATATAATCGTTGGTTAATAATTATAAATCCCTCATAGGTACGTAATACGACATACAAAATGGAAACACGTTGTTGCATCACAGATCATTGTGCGGTTGACTATAGGTATACACTAAATACAACTCTCAAAACTGTAGGTACCAACATTTATTTGGTTAAGGTGAATGCTCCAACCAACCCGCGTAATTCAAATTTTCTTACGTTTTTTGCAATTTGCACACCCCAGTGCTATGAGTGCTAGGTTGTATGTTGATTAAAATATTATTAAGAAGTATAATCATCAATATGAACTTGGAGGGTTGCTCCAAGTTCATAAATGTGTAGGAATGACTTTTTCTGTTTTTCTTGGTTCCTACACCTTTATGAACTTTGAAGGTTGTATTGATGATTTTGATGATTATAATTCTGTAACTACATGCGTCTTACAGCCGCGAATAATATTTTAATCATCATACAACCTAGCACTGGCTTGCAAATTGCAAAAAAACGTAAGAGAATTTTATTTCGCGGGCTACCCTGGAGCATTTATCTGACCCTGTACAATTTTGTCTATTCTACTATGTAGACTATTACATGTGGCATAATATTATATTTCCCAGGTCGTTGGATTTTACTATATAAGTCATCATAGCATTCAAATAAATTACTATTTTTTCTGTAGCAGTGAGCCCTGTAATGTCCAACACTTTTGGGTTTCGAAGTGGGTTCATATTCTATTACAGACAGAATTGTGTACTCCTTATTATTTACTTCAATGTTACGAGGCAGATCATCCAAGTTAGCGCACACGTCATGAAGTTCATAAATGATAATATCTTTAACATTGTATATGAATGATATATTTCCAGCGCAACAAATATGACACTCTGGAGTAAATTCTGTTCTTAAACATGATTCGCAAGCTTCTTGTAGGTGGTTGATACCTTTAGTATTTATTATATCCAAGTTCAACGGCAAATACTTGCAATTGTACAATTTGTTTTCATCTGCATGACTTGTGCACATACTATTAGAGCAAACTCTTTGTCTTATAGCGGAAACGAATAAGCTACTTGTACATATTTCATCTAATATTTTGGTCGTATTACATGAACAGTCAACTACGTATTGGGTTTTTGATTGTTTAAAAAGTTGAAGGAGCAATTTCGCTCTCAGGTCATATAATTTTTTACCACAATTCTTGGCATTCGATAATTCTTTAATTAATGATAAGAAATCATGAAATTCTCCTTTATTAATCTGTGCATCTACAGAGTCTCTAAATTTTTGTCTATCTTTGTAAGCTATCGCAAACGTTTGTGAAACAGAATCGAAAGCACATGTGTTTGTTATTATAGTCCTGTTCTCAGCGGTTTTAGAATTTGCCACGTTGCCGTTTTGTAAAATATAAATTGGTTTGGGTTTTAAACTTCTGGGTGTGGATACGGCTAGCCCTCTCCAATTTTCAATTTTTATCGGGTTATCTTGAAAAACTGACTGTGCCTCAAAATCATTATTTTCGCACTTCAAGAGGTTAGGTTTTGGTCTTTTTGTCCTTTGTGTTCGCACAGTTTGTTGAGCTCGTTTACTTGAATCTATTCTGTGCAAAACGTCACTGGAACTAAGTTTTACAGCTCCATTTATAAAACCATGGTGCTGTACTATAAACTCGTCTAATCGCACGCGTTGGTTTTTCGTATCAAAGTATATAGTTTTTAAATCTTTGAAATGATTTTCAACATTAGAGCTTGATGCATAGTGTTTGGCATTTTTGAAATGTTTGTTCATAACGCAACCCCACAGTGGAATTTTTTTCAGAAGTCGTTTTAATGTACTGTTCAATTCCGGTAAGAAATATTCATTTTTGTTATCTGATGGTTCAACTAACTGCAGATACAATTTTTCGGTTTGTATTAAGTCATCATAAAAGTTTATTAAAGGTAAAGAAACATCTTTGTCATTTTCGTTGTGAAGTATTTCGATTTTTGGTTGTATGTCATTTTCAGTATGAATATCTTCTAAATTTTCGTGATTCGTGTGATTTATAATTTGGACCTTTAGGTTTTCAAAAGCTTTATTGCATTTGGGCTGCAAATCATTCAAGTCCGTACTCCTGAACTCATGGAGCGATAACGTGATTATGTCTCTTAAAACTGTTTTAAGTTCTTCATAGCACCGGATCTGCTGAATATGTTTCAAGCAGCGAACGTAAAATAACTTAACTTTTTCGGAAGTTTTATCAAAACAGGATTGTTTATAAAGATTTTTAATAAAATGGGATTTATCCATGCGAACATAACAGAGAGGTATTGCTGCGGTATTTCCTTCAAGCACATCAAAACACTGTTTTAAATAATCATTGAATTCAATTTTTAAAAATACTTTAGTAATTGCTCCTAACAGGGCAGAACTGTCGTCACTAATTATTTCATCTGGCAAAACTTTTCCGATTTGCCACGTATTTAACCATGTGGTTATCGTCTCCATTGTATGGGATTCGGAGGCCATGTAGCACATTGGTACACTGGTATCCAGAGTGTAGGCAACCACTGCATATAAAAATAAATGTTTAGGAGTGCGATATTTTAATAAATCATTAGAAGATGGTGGCTCAATTGGCTGAAATAAGGAGCCAGTAGCATCAATAGAAAGTATTTTCGACCTATTTTTTAAAGTTTCATTGTAATATTGGTTTTGTTCATTCGTCCAAAAATATGTGAAGAAGGGAACAAGACTGATTTTACGGATAAAATTATCGTAAGGAATGCAGTGCGCCATAGCATACAAAGATAGTATTGTATTTTTGTCAAACTGTAGCGCACTTCTGGCTTCATGACGCATTTTTCTTAAATTGGGTAATTTAGGGAAAGTTGTTGGCTTTTTTGGATTATCTATAGTCATTACCTCGTTTGCCATCGTGTGTTGAACTTTTAAAGCTTTTTCGTATATTAACTTTTCTTTGATTCGGTTTACTCTATCAGAAGTAAGTCTGTTTTTAATTAGTGGGTCATGAGGATAATTTTTGTTGTAATTATTTAATTTACAAGTAACCTTTACGTAAGTTTTAGATGGGGGGGAGATATTCAATGACAGTAGCGCGTCACATTGGGTACACCTGCCAGTACATTTGATTTCATTAAAGTTAAGATCAGCAGGTACATAACTATTACTGAAAGCAAATGTACACTCTATATTAGTTCTAAAAAAGATTTGGTCTTGAATTTCGTTAGTCCACTTTTTTGGTAGGAGACGGTAAATTGAATTTTGGGGTACGATGTTCGAATATTCTGCAAGGCTCATTTGAAATGTTATAATGTCGGAGTCAGTATCTTTTTTTTCTTCAAATAGGTTTATACAATCATCGAAATCAAAAAAATATGTTTTATTTCTTCTAATACATATTTGTATGGCTTTAATGGCCATATTGTGGTTAAATTTTTCACGCAATTCCTGCTGTATGCAAATATAAACATTATTGCTTTTAGGAGGAATTGCTGCTTGGAATTTGTCTTTATATTTACTAATCACTCTCTTTAAATATTCTTTAGAAAAATTTCCTTTTCGAGTTGACATTATTGTATAGTAAAATTGTCAAAATTGTACGTATGTGAATGAAAGAACGGGTGTGTTAAAAAAAAAAGAAGAAAATAAAAGTAACTTAAAAATAACTCTTGAGAGACTTGTGAAGCGGCTTACATTTCTCTACCGTATCTTTTTTGGGGCAGACTACCCGCCCGTTGGTGGGACGACATTGTGAAGGAGGGCCTGTATCATATTGGGTGAGGTTGGTGCAGGACCGTAGTATGCTGAGAAGAGGCATATACCATATGAACTTTCTTGAAGGTGGGTATTACACTGAAAAATAATGGAAATATTTCTATTTGACTTTTTTTTCTTCAGACAATTTAATTCGGCAGTATATATTTCTTGAAGGTACCACGAGCAAAAAAATACTCGTACCTACTAAGGGACCAGGACCACGGGCAATAAACGAGAAACTTGATTTATGTAGGTACGTCTCAGGTCTGAGATGTACGTTCAGCCTTCAGCGTTTAAAATGACGACATAGGTTTTGTACTTGGCCCAAACCAAGTATTGTAATTGGCCCAAAACTCCTGAATCTATTTACCCATTTCCTGACTCTACACTATTTTTATAGGTTGTAAGTTTGTGTATATCCAAAGACTAATAAATTCTCTATGTGTATATCCGTGGATATAAGATGTTGTGCTCAATTTTTTCCAGAAGTACTCCAGCAATTAAGTTTATAATACAGTTCTGATAAAATTTAACCCTGAATAACATACATTTAGCCTGATCGGTCCGCCAGAACTTTTTGAAATATATATATTCTATAGATCAACAAAATTATTACTTACATCATCTAGATAAACAATGGGAACCCCTCCCTGCTTGGTTTATATTATTGTTGTTATGGCTGCCATAGAACATTCTGTAAAAATCAAATCAATTATTTAGTTATTTCGGCTAAAAAGATACAGCCCTGTGACTGTGACATGTTGAGTGTTGACGGATTGTGGTCGAGTCTTAGTTTTGGAGACATGAATTCTTGTCATGAATTATTTTTTTACATAGTAACTAGAAGTTATTAAGGGATTATATGTCATCAACCTACCACAAGAAGAGAATTAAATACGTATTATACAAAAAAGTAAACAAATTACTGAATCGCTTTTGACGAAATTTCTATTGGACCAATCGGAAAGTATGTATATCCTTTCAGATGAAAACAAAACAAACATGATTTAGAACATATTAGTTAAAAAATAAATAAATAGGTACAGTAATGAAAAAAAAATCCCAAGTGCTTGATAAGGTACAAGTATTTTTAAATAAGTCAAAACAATGCCATTAAATACTTACCACTGCAGATCGTGCCATAAAATTCACCACCCCTACAACCACATAATTGTTATAAAATGCTTATACGCCACTTTCAACCAACTTAAAAAAACGTAAACAAACAGTATCAGTGCAACTGCATGACTCAACGTAACAGTGTCCTTGGCGTCATAACATAACTGCAACTGTTTACCAATACCAAGTAATAATCCAAACGCACTTCCTAGTCAATAAACACTTTGTATCCATTATTCATAATAGAGCGACGTTACACGTAACTGTCTCTGTCACACTAACACCGTACGCGTACTAGCTGTCTCACTTTCTCTAAGCTACACAAAGCGATTCCTTGCGTGACGACGTCAGCGGACGCCGCGGGGCCAGAGATGTATGTAGCGGTGTGGGGAGGCGAAAAAAGGGAATCTTCTGGTAAATGCTCCAACCAGCCTGCGAAATTCGAATTTTCCTACGTTTTTTTGCAATTTGCAGGCCAGTGCTTGGTTGTATGTTGATTAAAATATTATTCGCGGCTGTAAGACATATGTAGATACAAAATTATAATCATCAATATCATCAATACAATGCTCTAAGTTCATAAAGATGTAGGAATGAGTTTTCCTGTTTTTTCTTTTTTCCTACGCCTTTATTTAGTACGAAAATATTTAGTGTCAGTTTATTTGCTGTCACGAAACGTCGCTGCAATTTGTACAAAAAAAATACGTGTGAATAACAGTGCATTTCCAAATAAAGAAGCGAGTATTATTTTCATAGCATTAGCCTATTAATACAATTCATGTATGTATCGTCTTTATCTGTATATTACAAGTTATTCTGATATTGTGGCTAATTGAGGTTGTTTCTCACGAAAATGCTACACATATGAGTCACATTTCGTCACTCATATGACGTAACTCACATCTACGTGTAAAGTTAAAACATGTTTCCACTGCGGCTGAAAATTTTAACAAATTATATGCCGGCGGCGTCCGGTGTTATCTCCATACAAAACGTTTCACTAATAAATAAATCCGACATTTACGGAAAATAGATATAAAAGAGTTTTAGTGTAATTTTTTTAAATAATAATTTGGAGGTTTCGAATAAATGCTAAATTTGATCATTAAACCTGCATTTTAGCTCCCTGCCGGACCCTGCTCAATTTGAGCAGTAGGACATAGTTTTAACTCTGCTTTACAATAAATGTGACTTACATTAGTATAAAAATACAGGTATGTCACAAAACAGTTTGGTCACGATTTTGAGCATGTTAGTCACATGTACATTTTATTTGAAAATGGCTCTTATAAATGTACTTAATCATGTGTAAGGTCATAGAAACAGCTATTAAAATATAATCCAATAACAACTTTATTTTATTAGTTATTACTTTTCTACTTCAGTGTACTCAGGCACAACACGTGTGAACCGGTTAGTGAGTAAAGTAAAGAAGGTCATCGATATGTATGAATCCGTCGCTTTTTAGTAGTCATTCAGATTTGGTCGGATAACCAGCCGTTGTTTACATATTTTGGTTTTTTGTTTATATTTACTTAATGCGTAACATTTGAAGCTCAATATTTTCACCATATATTTTTGACTAAAGGCACAAGATTTTGGTTTACACCTACACATCTGGGATTGTGCCAGTTCCTTGTATTTTGCCGTCAAAGTTATGACACCATCGTTTTTACATTTAGCAAGATTATTCAAAAACGCATGCATGAACATTTTTGAAACTTTGTATGGTTATTATTAGCGTCAAGAAAGACCGAATACAGTTTTCAGCGAAGTTATGCCTTGTCTCATTTAGGCGCTGCGATGTTTTTTCGGGTTTTCATAAAACCGCGATAACTTGAAAACTATAAATATTTTCTAAAATCTAATTGGGGCACAAAGGGGCACACATTAAGAGCTACTCGCGTATGTTTATTCTACAGGGGCACATGCAATGGTTTTAGAGATATACTATTCATCAAAACGTTACTCCAGCAGGAAATGCAATATCTCGAAAATCTGAAGGGGCACAGATTTTATTTTTGGGGGCACATTTTGGCACACATATAAGCTATCTGGCCATGCACAGTTTTTCTCTCTCCGATCATTCGTTTAGAATTTTCCTGCTAGAAAAACGTTACCCCAGCAAGAATCGTTTTTTCGATTTTTTTTCGAAACGACAGGGGGCACACATTTTTTATGTGGGGGCACATTTACAGCAGATAAGGCACCAACTATACGTTCTACTCATATAACTCTAGGAGATACTTTCTTGTTGGGGTAACGCACACGGCAGAACCGTGTCCAGTAGAAAAATTAGTCTGACTCGTAGAAGGGCGAGAGTTGTAAGAATAATCGTTTGAGTAGTAACCGGTATATGAATAGTTTGTGTATATCAGGTTGACGGGTGTACGTCATTAAACAGTGATTCTATACACATGAAAGCAATGTTCTAGCAATGTGACGAATGTGCGTAAAAATTGAAGCAATGTGCTGTTATAAAACCAGAGTTATTTCCGAAAGTTAGTGAGCCGCCAGCCTGATATCAGAATGACGGGTGAATGTTTAATACGAGCAAATTACTTACTATCTAGAGATAAAAACATTACCATAGCAATGTGCTGGCAATGTGCTCGAACGTACCAAAAACAGAATCAGATGCGGTGAAAGGTTTTTATGTTATTTTGAAAATAAAAATTAATATGTTTACGCCTGCCGATTTCATACAGGCAATCCGACGATTAGCGTAAAGGGTCATTTATGCCGCAGGTGTTTTCTGCAGTGCAACACAAATGAGATAACAATTTCCTCATTTTCCTTATTAAATACTGTGTATAATTGTATGTATAATAAGATGAATAATAAAACATATATGATATATAATAGAACTAAAATAAAAATTCATACCTACGTACTTCGGATGTGACTTTTAATTTTCTCTTTTATGAAATGTGGGTACTTGTGTAATACTTTGCGATATTTGTTACACTAAGTATATTTTTATACTGTTTTCACTACTCTGTTTGTGTTGTACTGTATATCGTATTAAATAATTTAAAATGAAGAGAAGAGGTGGCAAACAATCCTTGGTTGAATTAAGTGATCAAAAAGAAGTGTTTATTAAGTATAAAGAATATTTTAAAAACGTATACAACTTACCTTCAGCATCCGAACAAATTTTTAATACAATCTCCAAAGAATTGCAAGGCAAAATGTCCGAAAAGGCCCTTCACCTATCACTGAAAAGAAACTATAGCTATTTATTTGATATTGATAACTCGGACAATTGTGATAGTGAACCAACGAGTCAAGATGAAGCCAACGATGTTGATAGTTCCCAAGAAGATGAAGATTCTACTCATCATAAGGTATTTCATTTTAATTTAGACACATACAAATGGAAACAAATACAACCTATATCGAAGCTTACAGTGCGAAATCAATTAACTTCTACAACAAAATGCCAGAAAAAATATGTTCTTCCAAAGCATGAATGGGCACATTTATTGCGAGAGGAAATTTGGAGCAAAACGAAAATTCCTTGTAGTTTTGCCTTCCAAACTCATTTCATAAAATATGGAGAACAAATAACGTGCTTAGGGCAGTGTACTCAGTGCGGTGCTGCAATAAAAATTGTGATTAAGTGGCTCACAGACAACATTGCTCATTGTAATGGTATCATTACGGGTTACCATCCAAAATTTACTCACAATCCTCTAAAGAAAATCAAACTATCACCATTAAAAAGAAATGAACTTGCCTGCAAATTGAAGTTTAAATCGCCGATAGTGCTACGTAATGAATTGATAGATTCTGATATGAATGTTGGTGACGCAGAGCCTCCACATATACCAACAACTGCTTGTTTGAGACAAATAAAATATGAGCGGGAGTGCAGCGAATATTATCATGAAAACCCTGTTTTGGCATTATGGACTATGACCAAAATTTGTCCATACGATGATATTATAAGACATATATGTCTATTTCCATTTTATGTTTATTATTGGTCATCTGCTCAAGATCAACATTATAAAGAATATTCTCGTCAAAACAGGGTTATTCTTAGTTTAGATGCTACCGGAAGTCTACTAAAGGAAGTTGGTCCTACAAAATATAATACAAACACCAATCATATCTTTTTGTATTCCGGTGTCATGTATGATGAAAATAATGGTAGAAGTGTACCAATAATTCAAATGTTGTCAGAAACACATAATATGGACACTATATTTCGATGGATACAAACATGGAAGGATAATAAGAAACGCCCCAATGAAGTTATTCTGGATCATTCACCGGCGCTAGTCGGAGCAGCTGTTAAGGCTTTCACTTCTTCCAAAACTACAGCGGAATATGTAGCTAACTCTTTTGATAAACTAGAAGTGCATAATTGCACGCCAGATGACACGTTTATTCGTATTGATGTCAGTCACTTGATAAAAATACTGTACAATTTATCATGCTTTAAAAACGTCGACGAGAGGGTTAAAACATTTTATTTCCGGTGTCTCGTGTTTGTTAAGTCCATAGAAAATTATGACGTTTTAAAAGACGTAATTTCGGATGTGATAACTGTTTGCCTGAATAAATTCGATGGCATTGGAACCAGGTGTGCTGAAACCAAGTCGCGTCTCAAAAGGTTATTAGCAAACACGGAAGTAAGCCACATAGATGATGATTGTGAAAAACTGGTAGTCACCGATTCAACTTATTTAGAGGTTGGCAAAATGGACACTAAATCCAATGTTCCATCATGGTACACTCGCTTAATTGATAAAGAAAATTTAATGATTAGTTTAACTGATATCGATGAGATGAGTGCTCATGAAAATTTGCACTTTATGCCCTCTCTAATACCAAACCTGTCAAGGTTGATTTCTCAACTGCCTTTGTGGTCTAACATAATGATACCTATATATAAATCTGATATTAGAAACCCATCCTCTTCAAACGTGGAAAGCAGTTTTAAAACTTTGAAAAGATTCCTGTTCCCCATGTCGACTAAAAGTAATCGCCTGCGTGTCGATAAATTCATTATGAAGCATTCTGAGTTTATTGCTGGAGAAATCAAAACAGCAATCGTTAAAGAACAGTCTGTAGTTAAGAAAATAAAAAAATATAGACAGAAAGTACATAAAGATATTGGCAACAAAAAAGAAATCTCTGATGATTCGATATTCGCAGAGAATCAGTCTTACATTGAAAATTGGGGAGGTTTTGGACACGACAACAAAAGTAAAAAGGAAAAGAGGAAAAAAATTAAATACGTTCCCTTGTTACAAAATGGTATTATAACGAGAACCGGTATAGAAAATTTGATATTAACAAACACCTGTGCCTTTGATTCCGTAGCTCAAGTTATGACTGCTGCTTGCGCGGATGGTTTCGCTGTGAGCACAACTGTTTTCAGTAAGACTACGAATAATTTTTGTAACTTCATAAAAGACATGCTTGAAGACCAGAAGCCAAAATTAGATCTTTATAAAAACCGAGCACGGCTATTACAAACTTACAACTTTGAAAAAAAACAAAATAAAGGTACTACCGAATTATCTTGTCATTGCAGTGTTACGTACATTTTTGAAAATATAGTAAATGAGGTCATTTATAGTGCAGACGTCAAAGAGACATGCACAAATAATTTATGCCCTATTAATAATGTAGAAAGAAAGATTGCTTTTCTACCACTAGATACAAATAAGACCGACTTATCTGAAGCTGCGGCATCTATGCTACAAGAAAATAACATGGTCACGTGCCGTCGCAATAACTGCAGCGGAATAAGAAGTTTTACTTATAATCTACGTAATATCATAAGTTTTGAGTTAAGTCAAACTGAATCGAAATGTTTAGATGATATTCCACTAACAATTAAGTTAGAATCAAAGGAATATGATATAATAGGAATTATCGAATATTTGCCTTCGGGTCCAAAAGATGACCTTAACAGTATTGGTCACTACAGAGCACATTGTTATAGACAAAACAAATGGATATGTTTTGATGACTTATGCAATAAAACAAGGAGAAGTCAGAAAAGTATGATACCGCATTGCCTTGTGTATGGACAAAAATAATTTATTTTTTCAGATTTCAGTAAATTTCACATTAAAATAATTGATACAATATTTTTATGTTATGTCAATTAATTTAATTTCTTGTGTGTGTATTACGATTGTGGTGGTGATATTAAATTTACCTTATGTAGTGTATAATTTCTAATGTAGGTAAACTGTGATTGTGTTAATTATTATATTATAGGTATAACTGATGAATAAATAATAATAATAAATAATGACTGATTGAAACCCTGTAATTTAAATGTTCCTTTACGCTAATCGTCGGATTGCCTGTATGAAATCGGCAGGCGTTAACATATTAATTTTATTTTCAAAATAACATAAAAACCTTTCACCGCATCTGATTCTGTTTTTGGTACGTTCGAGCACATTGCCAGCACATTGCTATGGTAATGTTTTTATCTCTAGATAGTAAGTAATTTGCTCGTATTAAACATTCACCCGTCATTCTGATATCAGGCTGGCGGCTCACTAACTTTCGGAAATAACTCTGGTTTTATAACAGCACATTGCTTCAATTTTTACGCACATTCGTCACATTGCTAGAACATTGCTTTCATGTGTATAGAATCACTGTTTAATGACGTACACCCGTCAACCTGATATACACAATAGTTTGTATTAGCAATATTGTCTTCAGCATCCATTACCAATTGAAACAACTTTCTTTTTATTGTTCTTTGATAATACTCCGGCATCTGCTTTGTACTATGATACATTGAATCAAAAAAAGCTTTTAAAGGATCACTTGATGTTAGTACTTCTTTACGTAACTCATCCCTCTGTGCAGTTCGTTTTGCTCGATTATCATCCATATCTTTTAAAAAATTTAACAAATCCTCGTCATTATGAATTATTTCATCCGTCTTCCTTTTTTTTGGAGCTGTTATCGTATCTGCTGAATCTCTACTAACATCTGTATTAGCTGTTTCCTCGAAATTTGTCGAAATATCAGGATGAGGTGTAACATTTGTATCTCGTTCCGCATTTGTCATATATGGAAGCAAAAACTCCATGTGACTCATGTACTTCCAGGGTTTTATTTGTTTTTGTGACTGTCCACTTGTTGTCTTCTTGATTTTTTTCAATTTTTCACGGTGCGTGTCTCGCAAATTTTTCCATTTCAATTTTGCCTGTGTAACTGCAAATAAAACAAATGATTATAACACACCACATTAAAATTAATTTTATGTTATTAACTAATATTATTTGATATTTTTATTTATTTTCAGATATCTTATAACCGGAACTACATATACAGCATTGTCAAAAAGCTATAGAATAGGCCGTTCTACGCTCTCCGAAATAATACCAGTAGTATGTGAATCTTTATGGATCAAGTTGCAGCCAAAAGTAATGAAGCTCCCTACTGAACCCGAATGGAAAGTTATAGCAAAAGACTTTTATGATTTGTGGAATTTCAATAATTGCCTTGGTGCAATTGATGGCAAGCACGTGGTAATTTTTTCGCCCCGTAAATCGGGATCTCAGTACTTTAACTACAAAAAAACATTTTCGATTGTACTGTTAGCAATTGCTGATGCTCATGGAAGATTTATAATGATCGATGTTGGATCAATGGGCAGATACAGTGACAGCGGAATATTCACCGATAGTAATTTCTACAATGTGTTGCAAAACAATGGATTGAGATTACCCGCAGATGAACCCCTATATGAAGGAGGTTTGCCTCAGCCTTATGTTTTTATTGGTGACTGTGCATTTCCGTTGATGACACATTTATTAAAACCATATCCTGATCATGAAAGGTTGAATAAAGACCAGTTAATATTTAATTATAGACTGAGCAGAGCACGCCGAATGGTAGAAACTGCGTTTGGTATGTTGGTGCACAAATGGCGTATCTTTTTTAGGCCATTAGATGTTAAAATAAGTACCGCCAAAAAAATTGTAAAGGCTGCGTGCGTTCTACATAACTATGTATTACGCAATGAAATCGAAAAGGCGCCTTCACAGTCAGTTTTTTCTGATAATATGTCAAGAAATTACTACGAGGTATCTGAACAAAACTCAGCAGATTTTGAAGACGGCTTTTTTGTGAGAGAATATTTCATGGAATATTTTAATTCCATTGGAACAGTTTCGTGGCAAAATAACCGTGTGCAAAATGTATTAGATTCTGATAGGACAACACATAACTTACATTAGACTCTGCAAAATAAATATTGATGTAACTATAGGTAGGTATATGTTGTGTTAGATAAATGTTAAATAAAAAACTTACCACTTTCTATGTTTGTTTTCTTTAAAATCTCTTTCCAAGCTGCGTCCTTCACGTCTAATTGTTTATATGAAATCAGTTTTGTGTCCCAAAGACACGGATATTGTCGGACACATTCAATAAAAAACTCATCCATTTTTATTGGAAAATTGCGAACACGTGTATCGCGTATGAGGCCGCAAGACTGACTGACTGTACGCTTGACTGCCACGAGCGAGTGATGCGAGTAATCGCCCGCCTCACTCGCACACTCGCTTATAGCCGAGCTACACAAATATCGGAACTACGCACTCGCTCCCCGCGTCTCGCTAACTCGTTTCTAGTTCTAGCTTTACTCGTTAGTCGTTAATCGTTGCCGGTGAGACAAGTGCCTTAGGCTTCGTTCACACGGCATTGTCCTGCACGTTTTTTTCGTATTCGTTTTTTTAACGTACAATCATCGATTTATTCCCACGAGGTCGAGTCCCACTATGTCGAGTTCCCGCTATGTCTACTTTGAAAATTCTCGCTTTTATTCCCATCTAGTCGAGTCGTTGAAAATCTCTTTTGTCTGGTGCCACCATGTCGAACGTTAACGAAATGTACAGTGAATAAAACAAATGATTCAAATCGTAATATTCTTATTCTGACATCAGTTGTACAAAATATACTTGACATTAATTCTTCTATAATGAGTACATAGTAAATCACAGATCAATAACTCACACTTAATAATAAGATAACAAGAACAACTTATATCTATTCTAAAAATAATAATCACAGTGTTTTTTTTAATGTTTCATTAAATAATGAGCAATAGAATAAATCTTATTTATTTTTGACAACAGTTGTAAAAAATTTACTTAACATTAATTCTTTTAATTTAGGAGCACAGTAAATCACAGATCAGGTTATAAGGGCGTGGACACATGTTTGCGGTGCGGCGCCGGCCACCGTGTAACGGCACGGCACCGCTACCGCGAGGCGGCACGGCGTCGTGTCGCGACACGGCGCCTTGTGCGGTGCAACGCGGGCACAAACAGTAACCATTGTTCAGTTTTTATCTTGATATGGACCGCGAAAGACGTATCATTTTGCTCCTGTTAATAAGGCGACGAATGAAGAAGAAACAGAATCAAAGAAAATATTGGGTGAATCCATATCTTTCTATAATGAACCATGATGGAGGTCATTTTGAGAGGAAATATGAAGCGCTGAAAAAATGTGGTGATGAGAAATTTTACGAATATTTTAGAATGTCTATATCAAGTTTTGAAGAACTGCTGACCAAAATTGCACCTCGTATACAAAAGCAGTACGTGTTCAGAAAACCTGTGGAGCCTAAGGAAATGATAGGTTTAACTATACGGTAAGAAATAAAAGAATTTTACATTGATATATTTTTTTATTCAAATCAAAAGTGTAATAATTCGAATGATTGAGTATATTATTATTTAAGAAAAGTCGTATTCTGATTCTTGTGTATCCGTGGTATTGGATAGAATTTCTTCCAAAGGCGAGATTGGTGATGTTTGGTGACGATTTATGCTTTGAATGGATGAATTATAAGCTGTTTGATAAGTCTCATAAGACGTTGTAGCTTGTGGTGATCGTGTAGCTTGGTGATAATTAGTGTCGTAAGAAGTTGCTGTCTGGTATCCACTATATGACTGACACGGTGGTCGATGGAAATCCGTTAAAATCTTTAAAACTCCACTTTGAAACATCAAAGTCTGGTGGTCATCTAACTTGTTTAAAGATGGCAAAATAGCTTTAAAAAATGACAGATGTCGATTTTCTGAAGTACCTAAAGTTTCAATAATTTGCCTCTCAAATTCATCACTACTTGGTTTTCGCTGTCGCGTAGTTGTACTGTATGGCTGATATCGTGATCTCGTTTTTGGATTTTGAAATCCTTCTTCTATGCTGTCGTCGGTTACATTTGGAGCATTTTTTTGCAAAAACATGAGCTGTTTGTACAAATGGTATTCTTTTATATGTTTTGCACCAGCTCCAGATTTTTTTGAAAGTTCTATCTTCTTCATATATTTAATAAAATTATCTTTAATGTTGGTCCACTTTCTAATTACGTCATTACCTGTAACAATCATAAAAAAAATGTTTAGAAATATGTAATTAAATAGTTGTTTTTTAATATCTCTGTAAAAGTTAATTAAATATCCTACAGGTTTTTGGCGACAGGAAATTCATTCAGAGATATGGAATTCACAGATTATCGTGGAAAAAGCACAATCGGGAAAATTATACGAGAAGTTTGTCGGGCTATATGGGACATCCTTTTAAGAGAAAGCATTCCGAAAATAACTAAAGAGCTAATAGAACAAATAGCTGAAGATTTTGACATAAAAACTAATTTCCCAAATTGCATGGGGGCATTGGACGGGAAGCACATCAGAATTTGCAGTCCTGCCCACAGTGGATCTCTTTTTTTCAACTATAAAAGCTATAATTCTATAGTTTTGCTGGCATTGGTAGACTCTAGATATAGATTTGTATATGTCGATATAGGATCGTATGGGAAGGAATGCGATTCCACGATTTTTCATAATACAAAATTATACGAATTATTATTACAGAATCGACTTCCAATACCAGCGCCAAAACCTTTACCGGGGCTTCAAAATTCAATTCCCTATGTTTTTATCGCAGATGAAGGTCTACCATTAATGAACAATCTAATGCGTCCATACCCAGGGAAGCATCTAAGTGTAGAACAAAGGGTTTATAACTATCGTTTAAGTCGAGCAAGAAGATATGTCGAGTGTGCTTTTGGTATCTTCGCAAATAAATGGCGAGTATTTCACCGGCCTTTAAATGTTCAATATAATTTTGCGACAGACATTATTAAAGCATGCTGTGTCTTACACAATTTTGTTGTTACTCGAGATGGAGTTAGAAAGTCTGAAGAGCTATGTATTGATAACACTCTTTTAAACATTCAACAAACAACAGATGCAGATTCTTTATCAAATCCAGTCGATATAAGAGGCGAATTTTGTAAATACTTTAATAGTGATGTCGGTGCGCTTAGTTGGCAATTAAGCAAAATATAACTAAAGCTCGGTCCCGGAACAAACAATTTTCTACCTGTTTTTTGAGCCGACTAACAAAGCCAAAGTGTTGAGTATGTGTAAAGGATGGCAATATATAATATTGTGCAAGTTAGACAGAGTGATACAATGGTTATCACTGTACGAAATTCGCTTTGTTCTGCGTTTGCGACTGAGTTTTAGTTAAAAAAAAAACTCGACAAGTTGGCATATTGAACATTAACGCATTTTATTCACATTTAAATGTTAATTGTATTTTAAACTTTTTACATTTAAATTTTCACCTATTATTATGTCAAAAAGATAAATGAATAAAATATGTACTCACCGAGACTTGTTTTTTCTTTATTGTCCTTCTCGTCGAAAGATGGAAAAATATTTCGGCATACATCTTTCCACCCTTCAGTTTTCAAATTTTTATCCTTATAATTCTCCTTTGTCTTGTCCCAGAGAACGGGACGTGCTTCCACGAGTGAAATTAAAAAGTCGACATCTAAATCGGCAGCCATTATTATGCATTAAATAACACGTGCAGACTAAACACCAACAAAACATTAACTAGCGAGCGGTGCGCTCCCCACCGCACAAGGCGCCGTGTCGCGACACGACGCCGTGCCGCCTCGCGGTAGCGGTGCCGTGCCGTTACACGGTGGCCGGCGCCGCACCGCAAACATGTGTCCACGCCCTAAGTAGATAGGTATACTACGACATATACCTTTATGAAATGAGGCCATGAGAACCATAGTGGCCTAATTCAATGGACAAGCTTTTTGAGTACCATAGAAAATAGAAACAGTATTTTTTTAATCAACTAGCACTCTTATGAATACATACTTTTTATTACTTTTATGTTTTATTTGACCTATTAGGGCCGGCGCCCACTGCCGGCACGGCACGGCATGGCACGGCAGAGCATCTCGCGGCATGCAATGGCATCCCGCGGCGTGCAGTGGCATCCCGCGGCGTGCAATGGCATGTCGCTGCGTGCTGCGGCATGCCGCGGCGTTCCGCATCCTGCTGAAAGCCCAGCCACTCTGGCTTAGTTTTGCTCCGCGCGTATTCGAAGTTGGTTGTGTCGCTAAAGAACATTTTGTTGTGTCGTTATGGTTGACTGGGATTTAGTGTTAATAGCACTTCTAGCTGAAGATGAAGAGAGACAAATAAGAACTGCTAATTTGACGAACAGACAATTCTGGGTGCATAATTTATGGAAAACAAGATCTACAAATGGTGAATTCAGCAACTTATTTAATGATTTGAGATACGACATCCGAAAATTCTATGATTATTACAGAATGGACTATGAAAAATTTGAAAAGTTAAGTGATTTGCTAAAATCGCATATAAAGAAAATCAAAACTAATTTTCGATCGCCTATACCTGTTACAGAGAGATTGTCTGTATGTTTAAGGTTAGTGCATATTACATATTACATTACATGCGATGAGGCATAGAATTAGGCAACGAAGTATGTGTCAGGATGGCTGACCAAAACGGAATATTTAAATATAACTAAACGCATTGGGTAGTACCTATTTTATACCATTTGGTGCCTTTAACACATGTACGTTGGGACCGCGGGTGTACATCACGGAATTGAACTTTTCTTCAGAAAGATGGTACTATCGATGTACCTCACTGTACCAAAAACGAAATCTAGAGTACCTCTCTCGATAAATATATATATAATAAAATATGTACACCCGCCATTCTAATGTTAGAACTGCGGGTGTACATTTTATTTCGGCTAGGAGATACATATTTTATATTCCAAAGCTATGCTAATTTAGTGTGTAATGTTATTTGAAAACTAAGCTACGTTTATAAAAAATTTAAAAATAATTAAATGTTAACGTTTACAACGTTACAGTAGGTACCTAGTAAATAAAGAAAATTTCATGATAATTTAAGCCCTTCAAATATTTTCTGAGCAATTACACTTCTGTATGCAAACGATTAAACTTTTTTCAGGCGTTTCATACATACTTAAATAATAATTAAACAAAGCTACGGAACATTTTGTTATTTCTGCATGTCAAGGTACAAAATATTTTCTATAGTAAAAAGTTGGTAGGACCTACTGGTTTTGGAATAAATTAAAGTGGTCAGCCAACCTGACGTCAGTATGGCTGACCATCTTTGTCTATTGATTTCTTTGAAACCGCATAGGTACTAGATGTCGTGTTAAAGGTACCAAATGATATAAAATAGATACTACCCAATGCGTTTAGTTATATTTCAATATTCCATTTTGGTCAGCCATCCTGACACATACTAAACTTAACCACTTCGGTTGAAACAGTTTAGCAGAATAACCTAACAAATTTTTGAGCAGTGTGTGACACCACAGAGCATTTACTAATATTAAAATAAAAGTCTTGATTTATTTGGTAATTGTTTATTTTTATAATCAGCTATCTATGATCACAAATGTACCTACAGTACAGTATGATAAAAAGCGAAAGTATTATAAAAAATTTAGTTTTCATAGTCCGGTAATTGAATATTGGAATTATTGTTATATATATCACTATTATTTTGATGTCTGGATATAGGAGTAGGTATGTATTCTATATGAGTAGTACCATAGTTTTGTTCGGTGTTGTGTGAAGTTGGTGCGTATTGCTGAGATGAATGAAATTCATTTGAAATATCGAATCCTGAACTTGATGTTGAAGGACGACTTCGCTGCACAACTGAACTTAACTCCACATTTTCCAAATGCTTTATTTCTGCATCAGTAACAATACGTAAGACATCGCGTTTTATTTCAGCTTGTAATTTTGGTGACAAAGTCTTCGCTGTTGCCGCCATTGCTTGAAAAAATATCTCCATAGGATGTTGTTCTTTCTTTTGGTTTTCAATGTATTTTTTTAATATTTCTGCTGTTGTTTCCGTATACTGTATTTGCGATGACATGTATGATCGCTGACGAACATGTCTAGCTGGTCTAGAATCTGATGCATGCGATGCATGGGATGAACATGACATTTGAGATACAGGCGATTGTTCTTCAGGAAAATTAACAGTTGATGCTGTTTCGGGAGGTTGTGTATTTTCGATATTCTGCGTATCTTCGGAAAGCTGTGTATCGTCGGAAGAAGAGTCTAAATTTGAAAGCTGAGGTCTATCTTGAAAAAACTTTTGCAGAAATTCAAGTTCCTTTTCAAATTTAATTGGTCGCCTCTTTTTGGCAGCGTCACCGCTTTTGGACACCCTGTTTTTTAAGGCTTTTCTATAATTGTTACGAAGGCAGCTCCACGTCTTCTGACATTCTTCATCTGTAACAAGAATGAAGTATTTTAAATAACACACGCTTTTTACGTCACACACACGTTTTTTTTTTACGTCTACTAATGTTTTTTTTTTTGTTTTGTTACAGGTATCTAATAACAGGAGCTTCTTTTAAGTCTTTAGCTTTTAGCTATCGTATGGGATTCACTACTGTGCGTAAAATAGTCCACGAAACCTGTCAAGCAATATATACTGTATTAAGATCTACTGCATTGCCGAAACCCACGAGCCAACAATGGCAGTCAATTGCAACCGACTTTGATAAATTTTGGAATTTTCCTAACTGCATTGGGGCCATAGATGGTAAGCATTTCAAGATTAGAGCTCCTAATAACAGTGGAAGTATGTATATCAACTACAAGAAGTTCTTTAGCATCGTTTTATTAGCTGTCGTGGATGCAAAATACAAATTTGTGATTGTAGATGTCGGAGCATATGGTCGAAATAGCGATGGCGGTATACTTCAAAGCTCCAAATTTGGTTCGAAACTACGTAATGGTTTTTTAAGCATACCACCGGAAAAAGCTTTACCACATTCAACTCAAAAATTACCCCACGTATTTGTTGCCGATGAAGCCTTTCCACTAACAAAAAATATTATGAGACCATACCCCTCACATCTTTTAAATGATGAAAAAAAAAGGATATTCAATTATCGCTTAAGTCGAGCACGGCGTATTGTAGAAAATGCTTTTGGAATGTTACAAGAAAGATTCGAACTATTTCAAAAAGGTGTAAAAGTTCAACCAAAGTACATTAACAACATTATACTAGCAAGTACGTGTTTGCATAACTTTATCATTGGTGATCATTCTATGGAAGCACTTGGCTCTAATACTAATAATGCAATCGATAGAACCAATGATACAGTTTTCAATAATCTGGAAGGGATGGTTGTAAGAGATTGTTTCACGGAATATTTTTCTAATGTTGGTAACGTGTACTGGCAAAATGAAATTGTTAATAGATGTTAGTTTCTATTTCTGACAATAAATAAGTAAAAAAATAACTTACGGGTTTTATTCATTTCTTCTGCAATTTTCTGCCATGCGTTCCTTTTCATATGTTGATCCATGTAGAAACGGGAGGAGACATCGTATATACACTCATGCGAACGAACCAGATTAATCAGTTTCTCTTCATCCATTTTTCCGTATTTTACGTGAAGTAATTTACTGTATCGCGTACGCACGTGCTAATTACTTGCCACGCTCAGTCAGTGTGAGAGAAAAAATCGCGCGCGCCAGTGCGTTTTCTCCCTCCCTTGCCCCCGCGCACCGACCGGAATGCGCTCCATCGAAATGCTGCATAAGTTTCAACCTTATTTCAACTAGCTAGCAATCATAATTCCTCGACCCCAAAATGACCCATACGTCTCACGGGATGCAATGGCGTGCCGCGGAATCCTGTGGAATGAAAAGGCAAGACACGTCATACCGCCGCATGCTGCGGCGTGTCGCGTCATGCCGCGGCATCCTGTGGCACGTCGCGGCATCGTGGTATCAAAATAAAGTAACATAAATTCTAAACTTATTGAAATAAGATTCAAAATAATTTAATTAGTATTAAAATCCTTTGCCATGACATGCCGTGCCGTCCCGGCAGTGGGCGCCGGCCCTTAATGTTCCAATTTATGATTTTAATGGTGAGAAAATAGCTTTTTTGCTATTTTTCTACATTTTATACACAGATAGGCCACTTTGGCAGTAGGTTTTTGGCAAAAGGTTAGAAAAAAAAATGGTTGTTAGGCCAATTGTTTATTAAAAAACACTTAATAAAAAAAGCAACATCAACAGCAATAACAATGAAGGTATTCTTAGTCACTATCAATGTTATCCTCAACATCTATGACATTTCTTACCGACACACTATCTTTGATACTGGTATAAAAGCTGTGATACACTGGAGGTATAAAAGGCAAAAGATCTAATAAGTCCTTTTTTTTCTCACAACTTATGGGTTTTCCATCAGGGTATAAAGGATCCAGCTTAATACCAGTCAAATCTGTAGAGCCCCTTTTCTTTAAATCTACATTTTCAAATAAAACATCTTCATTATTAGAATACTTAAAAAATAATTTAAATGGATGCATTTTATTAAACAAGAGCCACTGCATGCTGAGCCACTGAACCTTTGATTTTTCAGCAGTTATCTTCCTGTTGGTAATGTTATTCTCCAGCTTTTTTGTTGAAATAAAGTCATCTTTTGTCATTTTTATAACATCAAATGGGTTCCTGTCCCTAGCTGCCTTAATAACAGTAGTCCAGTCATCCGGTAAATAAATATTTTTGAAAAACTTTTTCTTTTTCTCCACTAATCCAAAATCTTGGTCACATGCTAAGTATGAGTGCCCACTGACATAGAACTTATGGTCTATGTTATCTACTGTGTAATCTGGATGGGCAACAATATACTGGCAAAGAGTAGCCATTTTAATATTTCTGTTTTGACCACCGCACTGGTCTGAGTACATTATTAACTTTTTAGTCTTGACTTTCTCTTTGATAAATCGCAATAAGCAGGAACCAATCTCCTGAGGACCCCTGGAAGCTATAGTTTCATCCCACACATACATGGTTACTTCATTATTACTAGCATTATGAATTCCCAGGCAGTAAGTCCAAAGCTGTCTTTTATAATAGCAAATTCCTGTAGAAATAACAGGAGTTGGTAAAGTTTTCATGAGATCAAATACTATAACTGTTAAATCAGAATCATCTGCAGCTCTATTCTTATCTATCTTAAAATTATTTCTTGCAGATTCAGCCTTTAAGAGATGTAGTTTCCTTTGAGAATCAAGTTCATCCTTTTTGACAGATGATTCTTCAGCTTCTATTTTTATTTTAAAATTATCACATTTTTTACAGGAATCAGTAATTGGTGCATGAAAAGATAGGTTAAATTGCTCATTAAAAACTTTTCTAAACATAAAATTTGACACTTGTTCAGATGGTGGTGTTTCTTCTTTATATAAAGAAATCAGTTTAGGCAAGCCCAAGTCAGGTGCTAAGTACATTCGATTTGTGCTTTTGTGTAGGGTATAATGTGACTCATATTTGGGAAATTTATTGATAAAGTTTTTAACAATTTGTATTTTGTTCTCTGGAGTTTTATTTGAAGGCACATGGTTTCCTCTTAGATCTGTGGGAGGTGTGGGAATAACTAGTTTATCTTTTAAAACTCTAGACAATCTGCCATCACTGACACCAAAAAGCTTTTTAAAAAATGTTTTGCATACAGTAACATACAAGCCATCACCATTAAGAACTTGATACACCCTTGAATTTGAACGCCTAGATTCAGCAGAAGCAGTGCATGTCTTTTTTGGCATCACCTTAATTAAAGAAAAAAGGTAAGATGTCTGCAAGTTATAATTTCCCAAAGCATAAAAGCTGTTGAACAGAATTATTTGCTGAGCAGGCAGAATCTTTTCATGACACTTATGTTGGCAATTACACTCACGAGCAGAATCAATTTGTTTTGGTGGCACTAGAACACCTTTAACATTAATATATTCCTCACCTCTTGAACGCTTTTCCTTTCTCACATTCTTCTTCCATTTGCTGGGTTGTCTCACTCTTTTTCTAGGTTTACATTGAACTGGAGTAATTTCAGAAGTTACATTATTTGGGGATTGGTTTTCGTCACCTAAAATCTCAATTAAATCAGTAGTAGATGCTGTCGAATTACGTCCAGATGGCTGGTATTCTGAACCAGAGTCTTGAAATGGATCTTCTTCTGCTTCAGACCCAAAGATTTCTGTAAACAATGAAAACTCTTAGAAGACTATTAACAAATAACACTTCATGTTTATTGCAATACAATACAATGGAATACTCTAATACATACCTCGAAGTTCGTTATCCACATTGTATTCTTGTCGGTCGTTTTCCATATTGTCAAATAGCCACTTATTAACAATTAAAAATAATTTACTGAACGATAAAGCAAGCACGTATGAGCGCGAAAATAATGACGTTTGTCATCCACAGACTGTCAAAAAGTAGCCTAACTAATGTCATCATGACAGTGAAGTTAAAGACTGCTTAAACCATAGTGGCCTATCTTACTTAGGCTAGTATGGCACTTCAAATTTAGATCACAGGCTAAAAACCATAACAATGATTATGCTGCCATCTAGTGAAAATTCGTTGTATCATTTTTAGGCCACTCTGGTTCTATCAGAATGATCAATTTGAACTGGAAAAAATCATAAACTCAATATTGTAAAAAAATGAGTTAGGCCACTATGGTTCTCATGGCCTCAAATATAATTATGTCGTAGGTATTAACAGTATCTACTTCTATCTATTCTAAAATTAATAATCACAGTGTTTTTAAATGTTCAATAAAATAATTAAATTATAATCATGTTTTGATGTTATCTAGACATTTCGTAGTACATAGATATTTCACATATTTACAGTGATTAACTGATTTGATTAATTGGCTTGAGATGATTTTGTTAAGCTTTAACATTTCCCAGTCGAGACAAACATAGTGTCCGTTTCGACTGCTCGGCCACTATGTCGTAGAAAAAAAAAACTTATGTCAGCATTTCGAAGGAATTTGTAAAAGATGAACAGTGAAAACCGCAAATTCGAAGAGTCAATAATCAGAAAGTTATGTGGGTTTAACCGTGGCCGCGCAGTCCGCATGAATTCAACTGCGCGGCCACCAGTTCTCTTAAACGGAGCGTTGTAAAAGTCTAATTCCTTTTGCTAATCACTGACAGGATTTCGAAGAAAATGTAGATCATAAAAATAATGCCCTACTGTCTGTAGTTCACGACCTACATCACTCCAAAGTTTGGCCGCGCAGTCCGCACAAAGCGAACCGCGCGGCCACCAGTTCTCTTAAACGGAGCGTTGTAAAAGTCTAAGTTTTTTTGCTAATCACTGATAGGATTTCGAAGAAAAAATACATTGTAAAAATATAGCTCTAAAGTTTGGACTTCTCGTTCCACAACACTCACGTAATGGCGAACCGCGCGGCCACGTGTTTCTTAAAGTGGAGCTTAAACGGAGCTTGGTACAGGTGTCTTTCTTTTTGCTAATCACTGATACGATTTCGAAGAATTTGTAAACATCATGAATGAAGTTCTAATGTTTGAAAATCGCGAGTTACAGAACTTATACCCTGTAACTAGAGTTAAAAGAAGGGTGACCATGATTTACGATGCGCTGACGAGATATTCCCATATAAGACGTTTTCATTGTCACGTATATTTCTATACTTTTTATCGTAACATGCAAATAGTTTTAGTCTTTTGGTTTGAAATTGAGTAGAGAAGCTAATTAAAAGGATATAAAGAAAAAAATGTCATCGATTGATTTATATTTCTATTTCTTAAGTAATAGATAAAACATAATATTACTATAAACTATAAATCACATAATTTAAAAATCACAATTCGTTTTCATATTTATAATTACAATTTAAAAAATAATTGCTTATTTTCGTTGTTGTAACGATTAAGATCATAACTATATAAGCTAAAAAAAGTAGCTTATTTAAAAACTACACTAGATATACGAGAGCAACATCATGTACCTATATAACATAAAATTATAAGTTTGTAAGTAGATAAAGTTTTATTAAAGTATACTTTAAATCACCTAATTCAACAATCACAGTTCGTTTTCATATTGCAATCAGAATTTAAAAACAAAATCTGACTTACGATAACAACAACATTTCTAAAACTTAAAATTATACAACTTACACCTACCTACCAATCACAGTTTAATTTGTTATTGTACTTACAATTACAATTTAATCAAGAAATAACGACCTACGTTTTTGTATCGATTAACATCATAATATTTTTATTACAAACAAATCAGTCATACTATAATCGTTATAGCAAAACTTACTACGATAAAATCACAAAATATTCCTATACCATGTAAATCACAGTGAATTTCGATATAAGCCTACTATTATCTAACATTTAACAAGTCTCTATATAATAAAAATCTAATTTTAGCTCCACTTTAGAGCAAAATTCTCACCTATTATCATGTAACTTAACTACCAATAAGACCATAAGTTAAATTGTGCAGTGTTATGGGCTGCACTGAACTTTCATGAGTTTTGTTTCGGTTGTCGTCATAACATAACCATTGGTCGTCGATTAAGCAATGACACTTGTAATGACCGATATTGCCAACACATGGAAAAACATACTCTAACGCACCTATCAACTTGAATGTTTTACGTTCCGTTATTTTTATATAACGTGGTATTTCATTAAGTATAATGTTTTGAGTACCATTTAAATCAAATAAAATAATATTATTTAATTTGTATTCGTATTTAATGCTTTTGTTATTGCATTCTAAACAATGTTTTAATTCTAAATTATCGATAACGATGGCGTCTTCTAAGCTTCTGATACCAAACATGTTAATAATATCGAAATTGAGAGAAAGAAACGCAATGAATCTTGTTACATTTTTCTCATTACAAAAAGGCGTAATACATTTTTTACTTCTTTCTGCACTAAACAAGAAATCAAAAAGTATATGCTCAAACACAAAAGCCATATTACAATTACATTCGTAATAATTGTTTTTTTTTTGGTAATAGAGTGAAACAATGTTTTCTCTTAGCTTATATGCTTCCTTTTCATTTTGATTTTGGGCTAATATATTAATAAAATCACGAATTAAACTATTTTCACAAGAGTTGAAGACTTCGCGAATATAATTGTTTGTTTGGTATCCATGTGCCAGCATAAAAAACACAGAATCAAACGCGCAGGTGTTTAAAACATTTTGTTTAGATTCGATTACATTTCCATTTTTTAAAAATAAGATTGAAGTAGATGTTATTTTATGAGTTTCATATCCCTCACCCTTCCAATTTTCGGTATACGAGGGCTCCTCAGCAAATATCGAGTCGGAAGTGAATGTCACGGCAGCATTTTTTATTCTTTTCTTTATGCTAATGCTTTTAACTCGCTTTAACTTTCGTTTTCGGGATTTAGAACTAATATTGTGTGGAATATCATTCAGACTCTTCAAACTAACTTTGGTTTCTCCTTGCAGAAAATTGTAATGAATATTCAAAAACTCATCAATATTATATTTGTGAGTACGAGTCTCAAATAACAAATGCTTTAGTGTTTTGAAGTAACTCTCTACTGAGGAGGATGTAGGCGACTTATTTTGTGTATCATACAAAGGACACATTACGTTACTCCACAATGGAAGCTTGATTAGCAATCTTCTCAAAGTTGATGTTAGGTGGGGCAGATAATATTTGTTGCGTGTTTCAGTCGGCGTCTGAAATAAGCTTTTTTGTTGCTCAACGATCTCATCAAACCAATACATTATATTATCTTCCTCAATTATTAAGGTATCGTGATAGAAAGTTTCTCTTTCACCGCCATATTCGGGGACCGGATCTTCCGTAGCGAATAATCTCTCCTTCATATTTTGCATTGCTAAGTCCCAAGCTTTATTAGTAGTGTTATAGTATTTGTAAGTGCATATTTTGACCATATTTGAAACTATCATTTTGACTTCATCAAAACTTTCAGATCTTTTTATCAATAAAATACATCGAATAAAAACATTTTAATTGGAGTATCCACGTTTTGAAAACAAGGTAAATTGTAAACATTTTTAATAAAATGGCTGGTGTCTAACCTAAGAAAAACTTCTGGTAAGTTTACACTAAGTTTTCTCAACACTAAGAATGATTGTCTCAGATAGTTTTTCACTGTTATAGATGTTGTAAAAGCATCTACATTTGCAGCAATCAAAGCAGACGAGTCGTCAGTTACAACTTCGTTAGGAGCGGTATGTATTTCCTTATACCATCTTTTTAACCAGGATGATATGGAATCTGCAGTATGAGTGTCCGCTATCATTTGAAATATCGCTTGAGATTTTATCGTTTTTGAAGTTAGCATACAAACGTATAGAAAGAGTCGCTTAGTTAATGTTGATCCATCAGGAAGTTTTATTGGGTGAAAGAAAGATCCCGTGGCGTCTATAGTGATAGTTACTTCCTGTGGATTTTTTTCTAAAAAATCTTTGTAGAATTGATTTTGTTCTTCAGACCAATAATACATGTAAAAATTCGGGACAAGTTTTATTTCGCGAATCAAATTTTTAAAACTTGGCAACATTGACATCATAAGTAGGCTTAAAATGGGATTGGCATGCAAACGATTACTTTGTCTCTTCTCGTGCTTTATTTTCCGAAGAGCGTTCATTGTAGGAAGTATGGGAGGGATTGCATTATCTTTATACTTAATAACTTTTGAAGCTATTTCTTTATGAATTACTGTGGCAGATTTGTACTGTAATTTCTTTGCAAGTTGATTTCTTTTGTATGGTGACATCTTAGATTTCAGTTTTGGATTATGCGGAACTAAGTTATCTGTATTAAAAATTGTACATTTTATAGTTGCTGTTTTGTCTGTTAACTTTTCGCTACATATTTCTACAGTGCAGCTGCATTGTGTGCATTTCCCTTTTATTTTCACATTATCTTCTGAGTCAATTAATTTATTCTTGAAAGTCCACGTGCAAGGTCGTCTCGAGTACTGCCATATTTTTTCTTTGAGTAGATTGCTCCACTTGAACTTAGGCAATGTTTTGTATTTCTTGTGTGTCGATGTAGTTTTTAGATCTCGTCTTATATAACGAACAGAAATTGGTTCTACTTTTTTCCACTCATGCTCATCTAGTAAGAAAGAAAATTGATTTGTATGCTTATCATTAATTTCACTTTTTGTCGTTGAAGATGTCGTGCTCCGACACGATGGAGAAGATAAAGAACTTTCTGTCGTCGTACTTATATCAAAAACTTTATTGTAATTTCTCTTTAGCCACGAGTACAACGCAAGCGGTGACATATCGTGATTTATTTCTTCTGAGATAGTATGAAATATAGGATCATTATATTTAATTTTTGTGTTTATGCAGTCTGTGGAATATTTTATAAATATTTTTTTTAGCTTGTCTTCGTTGACTCTCAGTTTACGTCCTTTTCTACCCATCGTTCTGAAAAAAAATGCGATGTATTAGTGGTAAGAAGTGGTCCTCCGGCCAGCTACGGTAACAACGCGAGCTTTGACGCGAGTTTGCCGCTTTAGTGGAAGTCTGCCGCGGACGAACATTTCCTAGGAAGTTTTATATTTGGTATCTATTTGTTTATTCCTTTAATATAATATCGAATTCATATGAGTTTCAATCCTTTTGGCAATGTATTTAGAGGGCTTAGAATTGACCTACCGAATAGGTAAAACATTTTTTTATGATAATGGTTATAATGTTGCATTAAATTTAACATATTATCCACTGTATTCAACTTTCAATTTAACAATACCCACCTTAAACTGTAGGCATGCAATAAAGAATTGGGAATTACACGCATGTTCCAATACATTACATTTTATTAATGTTTTGAATAAGTACTTACCGCTTGATTGATAAAACTTCCTTGTGTGATAAAAGCAACAGTATTAAAGACAATTAGTATAGTCACAATACAATCCTATGAAATAACTATGAACTATCTAACACTGCACTGATAAACACGGGCGCACTCTGTAACAACCGAGACTGAATAAAAACACTATACAGAGTCAAGCTCCGCGGGGCAGGGCGGGACCCCTCCCCGCTGATATTGTAGCCATTTTGGGAGTCGCTACAGACGCAACTGGGTAGGTGCTTACCTATACTCTCGAATGAAAACATACCAACGCAAGCGCACAGTGACTTTTTTAGGAAGTTATTTAAAACAGCTTACATCTTGGATATGAAACGCATGGACTACTGCAATAGGTAAACGTCATCATTATAAAATAATTAAGTTTTATAAATAAACACTTTAGGAAGATATTATATTTTTGGCATTCCTTTCATTCGCAGACAGGACAGATGTTTCATATAATTTAATAATTTAACTAATATTATAAACGTGAAAGGTTGTAATAATGTGTGTGTGTGTGTGTGTGTGTGTGTTTGTTGCTCTCACGCAACAACTACTGAACGGATTTTTCTGAAACTTTGCAGTAAAATAGCTTACATGTCAGAATAACACATGTGCTATAATTTATATAGATATAGTGTACATTTTTCAAAATATCACGATAAATAAAAAATTAAAATGTAAAGTATGAAAAATCTGTCTTTTGCGAGCTAGCTTTTATTTTACCCTATACTTTTTTTTGAGGCATCCTACTTCCTACTAATATTATAAACGTGAAAGTTTGTAATAATGTGTGTGTGTGTTTGCGCAACTACTACTGAACAGGTTTATAAAAACGTTTAAATACGCGCGGGCGAAGTACTTCGAACGTTGTACATCACGTTAGAAACATCAAAAATAACAGCCCCTATTTAATGGATTTTATTATTATACATATAAACCTTCCTCTTCTATCACTATCTATTAAAAAAACCGCATTAAAATCTATACATAGGAATATAGGGAGGGACAGAAAAAGCGACTTTGTATATTGTGTAGTGATGATATATTTATACTATGATATTGAAATGGAAAAAAGCCTGGATTCACACACTATAAATCTTGGTCACCCTATTTTTTCCTTCGATTATAGGTTTTAAGTTCTGTAGGTCTTGTAGTTCTTAATTATAGGATTTATTTATACTGTCTACATATTCTTCGAAATGGTGTCAGTAATTAGCAAAAAGAATGGGACTTCTACTAAGCTCCGTGTAAGGTCTATTAAAAAAAACTCGTGGCCGCGCGGTTCGCTTTGTGCGGACTGCGCGGCCAAACTTTGGAGTGATGTAGGTCGTGAACTACAGACAGTAGGGCATTATTTTTATGATCTACATTTTCTTCGAAATCCTGTCAGTGATTAGCAAAAGGAATTAGACTTTCACAACGCTCCGTTTAAGAGAACTGGTGGCCGCGCAGTTGAATTCATGCGGACTGCGCGGCCACGGTTAAACCCACATAACTTTCTGATTATTGACTCTTCGAATTTGCGGTTTTCACTGTTCATCTTTTACAAATTCCTTCGAAATGCTGACATAAGTTTTTTTTTTCTACGACATAGTGGCCGAGCAGTCGAAACGGACACACAAACATACATCAATGTTAATTTTGCTTTTCAAGAAATCACCAACAATTTTTGTTACTTTTTGATCATTGGCGGAATCAATTTTTTTTTTTTTGCTTTGTAGGCCTATTAGATTTTGTTCAATTCTTAAATCACTTTTTTTGGATTCTTCTTTTAAAACATCAATTAAAAGACAAAGGGTTGGTCGTTTTATGATTTTTTTATTAAGACGGCTATGCCACCCTTCGGCATGATTTGTGGTCTTGATTTTTTCTCCATAGTTACTTATGTATTTAATGTTTGAAGTTAACCATTGAAAAGACATGTATTTATTAAATGCCGTAGTGTCTATATTCAGAGATTGAGTGAACTCTAACAAATATTGCCAAGCACTAGGTATTTTCTCGTTAGGAAGATGTGCTAAACTAATGCACATTTTAATGTATTTACGGCTTTCGTAGGTTTTGGTTAGAGATAGTTCTTTAGCTTTATCCCAAATGTTTTTACAAAAATGAAAAAAACATAGTTTTATACATGCGTGAGGAAAAACACTAGTTATTGCATTGATAGCTGCAATTTCACAGTCTATATAAAATTTTACTGGATTGAAATCTGGCAATTTTGTCTTAATAATGGAAAACAATCTTTGGTATGTGCTTTGTTTTTTATCGGGGAGTAAGGCAAATATTACCGGAACAACATTTGGATCGTCAGTTTCCTTAGCAATGTCCACATGGAGAGTATATAATTGTTTGAATGGCTTCGAACAAGCTTTAAAGGTACCGTCCAGTATGATATTTTTGAAACTAGTAATTTCCGCCTTTGCTTTATTTGATACAAAAATTAAAATCTTGTCATCGCTCCCATCGTCCACTAATAAAAAATCATTAGCTAGAGCATCGGGAACTTTCACATCACACAGTTTAGAAAAAGTTGTTCTATTACTGTTAAGAGTTTTATAACGTAATCTATACAAAGAACTTTTTCGAGATTTAAATTCTGGCAGGTAGTCAGCGAAATCATCACATCTCAATTTAGCGAGCCCCTCTTCATATAAAGCGGGTATCGGTCTTAAGCTTGTTTTTACTTGTTGCTTTATATCTCATCAAAATACTTTTCAAATAAGTTTCTTTTAAAGTCAAGCAGGCAACTGTGATTTGTGTCTCGTAATACATTTTTTAAATTTTGGTCAACGCTTATACTTGCAGAACAATCGTTGCTGGTACACTTCCAAATGGAAGAGCCGTCTGCATTTCCTTTATTTTTCCGGTATCTATGTCCTGCTTTGAGCAACAATTTTCCACCTTTATTGCTCTCAATTATAGTCAAAGAGCCTTCATTGATTGTAACATCAGTGAACGATGTAGATGGCACAGGGTTGATGTAATTAGTTAAATTATTCGAACTTGTCGACGCTACCGGTGTATCCATGTCGTATATAATATATGACTGCTCACATATATTAGTGGTTGTAGAAGGCTGGGCGTCAGTTTCCCCTTGTAAAACTTCAATTAAATTATCCAATTCCACTAGAAAAAAATAAAAACGCATTTACTAACGCGAGTGTTGGTAGTAGGTATGTTTAGTTCAAGCGTGTGGTGTTACTGTTAGTTTAAGTTGGTAAATAAATAAATAAGTTTGACAATTAGCATTAAAAAATAATAATACAATTTATTTCAAATAATGGCAAAACCGTGTAGGTTTAAATATTTTATATTTAAATTTACACGGTTTCACAAATGATATAACTAAAACTTATAGATTCATATATTAACTAATCAAGAAAAAAAAATCAATATTTTTTGCATAAAACTTACTTGGACTATTTTGAACAGCGTTTTGTTGTGCTGCTTCATCAATCACATTTTCATTGTTAGTCCCTTGTAAAATTTCTGTTATTCGGACCAAATCCATTGCTGGAATACATTTCTTAGGTTAGTTTGTATTATAGGTAAGTAGTAGATAAACGGGGTTTACAAGTATTTTGCACTTTCATTTTTCATTTTCTAATAGCAATAAATATACGGAAGATAGAACTATAACTTTACTAATCTAACTAATTATAGGATCGTAAGTCGGCCATTTTGTTTTGACAAAAGACGTACCTATAACGTTATCTCAATTGTATGGGTAAAAGTAATTACTTCATTAGTACTTAGTAGTTTACAACTACATAATCTATAAGGTCAACACGGATGTATACCTATCTACATATTTGTCATAATAAATATCTGCTAATATGCATAGCATGTCAATACATCAATTGAATTTCAAGATTGTGTAAATCTAAATCTTTCTAAATTCTAAATCGCTTGACACAAGTGCAAAACAAGCTAGTATTTTAGATTTTTTTTATAATCTAAGTATTCTTAAATATATTTTGACACTGAATTAACAAAATGACTTACCTTATCCTTTTTAGTTAAACTTTCACAACACAGTTAACATGCTCACACAACCATTTGAAACGAATTATTTAACTGAATTTGTGGTAGTGTTGCCACCTTGAAAATTATTTTGTGTAATGTTGCCAGATTAAAAAAATCTTTAACATTTGTACTTAAAATATTGACTAGATATGGAATAAAATGTGGGAAAAAATTAGGTGGTAACAATAGTACAAATAATATTTACGTTTAAACGTAAATATTATTTGTACTATTACACGGAATCTCACTCTTTTCTATATTTTTGCTTGTAAAAGCTTTTTTTCAACAATACAATCGGTATAACACACCACCAATCTTATTTTTTTTATTAATAATTCACAAAAAATACGAATGAACCACACTCTAATTAATTGGCAATACTGCATTCTGGCATGCACTGTAATTATAGTCATTTTGACTGAACTCTTTTTTTTTTCGTACCTAGGTACTGGGTTAACGCGCTAAAGTGTCCCCCCTTCGTGTTGGTCTATAATTTCAAATAACAACTCATCATAACAACCCTAAAACGTCCACTACTGGACATGGTCTCCCCAATGGGGGGCGTTTTGCCGTAATCGCCACGCTTGGCAGGCGGGTTGGCGATCGCAGTAAGGATATTCATCTAACTCAGAGAGCGCTGCTGCCCATTCTCTGGTGAATCCCTTAGTCGCCTTTTACGACACCCATGGGAAGATATGGGGTGGCCTATTCTAGTCCGGGTCCACACGGGCAAATAACAACTACTAAGTATTATTGTTATAGTCAAGGTCTAAATCATTTATATACCTTTATACCCGTCCCCTTCGCAGATGACTAACTAGAGCCGAGAAAGACGCTCCGGCAACACCTTTCAATCAAAGCGTTGACCGCGACTGTACAATTAAAAAATTTAAAGTAGTCGTGGCGGTACTAAAATCGACGTTTTCAGCGACTCGACTAGATGGGAATAAAAGCGAGAATTTTCAAAGTAGACATAGCGGGAACTCGACATAGTGGGACTCGACCTCGTGGGAATAAATCGGCTTTTTATCAGTTAGCGTGCCCCCAGCGCCCGACACATAAAATCGATCAATAAATACCTACAACAAATAGGGATGTAAGTAGGTAAATAAATTTATCGACATCGATATTTCACTATAATAATATTTGTATTTACGAGCTTGATAACTAACACCTTTGTACATACTTACCTACTACTGATTACTCTATGGAAATATCTGTCATTTTTTGCAAGGAAATAAAACATCGATCGATTTATTAATAGGTATTTATTTACTGACTACACAATAAATTTTAAATAAAACAAATTTAATAAAATATATAAGTAATTACCTCTTCATCAATATCAAGTTCTTCGTCTGACACAAATTCGTCATCGTCATCGCCTTCTAGAATTCTTATTAATTCTTCAGCAGTCGTCATGGTAAATTTCAATTTTTAAAACAGGAAAGTAAAACTTAATAACTAATATCACAAAAACACGATCAGCACTAGTGGTAAATTCCATACGGCTCAACTCGGTTGTGACGTCATCAACGGTCGTGTATATCCGACGCAGGCGCTTGCTATACTACTGGCGTCTTGGCGAAAAGGACACAAGTCTAGGGATGGGAATTAACATTTATAGTGGTCCGTACAAAAATTACTAAACGGCTGATTTCGTTCAAAAATAAATTTAATACAAGGCAAAAACAACACGATATTCTATAACAATTATTTCATGTTCTTTTTAAATTTAATAACTTGGTATTTAATATAATATATGGTTGTTTATGCATATTCCATATCGTATAACTTTTAACATTGTCTCATCACTACCGTCGGAAAAATACGACATAGGCGTTGGAAGTCAATACACTTTTCAGGGATATTATTTACTAAATTCACCTTAATTGAAATAGTATTTATTTTGTTTCTTGACATAGTAAATTTGAATTATAACACGAAATAAAAGGTTGAATATATAAACTTTCGAAAAAAAAATGTATTTCAGGTAAGAATGTCGTAATACGTTTGGATATTGAATATATTATACACAGGATTTTGTGTCGTATAAATCCGACTCAGGCGGAATGAGCCCAAATTTTTTAGTCGGATAAATCCGACTCAGGCGGTTAAAAGGTTAATATATTCAACCTTTTATTTCGTGTTATAATTCAAATTTACTATGTCAAGAAACAAAATAAATACTATTTCAATTAAGGTGAATTTAGTAAATAATATCCCTGAAAAGTGTATTGACTTCCAACGCCTATGTCGTATTTTTCCGACGGTAGTGATGAGACAATGTTAAAAGTTATACGATATGGAATATGCATAAACAACCATATATTATATTAAATACCAAGTTATTAAATTTAAAAAGAACATGAAATAATTGTTATAGAATATCGTGTTGTTTTTGCCTTGTATTAAATTTATTTTTGAACAAAATCAGCCGTTTAGTAATGAAATGAAAAAAAAGAAAAAAAATGAAAAAAAAAAATGACAGATATTTCCATAGAGTAATCAGTAGTAGGTAAGTATGTACAAAGGTGTTAGTTATCAAGCTCGTAAATACAAATATTATTATAGTGAAATATCGATGTCGATAAATTTATTTACCTACTTACATCCCTATTTGTTGTAGGTATTTATTGATCGATTTTATGTGTCGGGCGCTGGGGGCACGCTAACTGATAAAAAGCCGGGCGGTTAAAAGGTTAACCTTTTAACCGCCTGAGTCGGATTTATCCGACTAAAAAATTCGGGCTCATTCCGCCTGAGTCGGATTTATACGACACAAAATCCTGTGTATAATATATTCAATATCCAAACGTATTACGACATTCTTACCTGAAATACATTTTTTTTTCGAAAGTTTATATATTCAACCTTTTATTTCGTGTTATAATTCAAATTTACTATGTCAAGAAACAAAATAAATACTATTTCAATTAAGGTGAATTTAGTAAATAATATCCCTGAAAAGTGTATTGACTTCCAACGCCTATGTCGTATTTTTCCGACGGTAGTGATGAGACAATGTTAAAAGTTATACGATATGGAATATGCATAAACAACCATATATTATAACCGCCCGGCTTTTTATCAGTTAGCGTGCCCCCAGCGCCCGACACATAAAATCGATCAATAAATACCTACAACAAATAGGGATGTAAGTAGGTAAATAAATTTATCGACATCGATATTTCACTATAATAATATTTGTATTTACGAGCTTGATAACTAACACCTTTGTACATACTTACCTACTACTGATTACCTACAAAATCCTTTAATGCATTTTGGTGCGTGCGTTTTACGAATTATTTTCATGTATGCGGCACACATTGCGCCACGCGCCAAGATGAGTTGAAGGATCATTGTACTTAGAGATAAGAATGAATTAAAGTTAAAGTAGGTACCTAAATGTATGGTTTAGGGAAGGTGAACAAAACTAGTATTTTATAAACATATCCTTTATTAAAATTCTTAATACTCTCAAAAACACATTTTTTATCTAAAAAACCTTCTACCTTATATAAAAATCAGAATACTAGTCCAACTAAAAACAGCCTCTTTTAAGAAAGAAATAATTATACAAACAAAAAAAAATCAACAATAAAAATAAATCTTTAAAATCTTATACTTTACTCAAGTATCATAGAACACAATATAATTATAAATTATCATCCATGAGATCTTGTAATATTTCTGTTTCATTTCTATAAAACTTTGGTTTACTTACAATACTATCAGATAAGCTTATTTTGTGCAATTTATTTATTTTAATCTTCGGTTTATTATTAGTTACAATTTCCTCTGATATTATTTTAATTTTTTTATTAGGAGAGTCAGATTCCTTTCTTATTTGTCTCTTTTTCACGTTTATGTTTTCTTTGTTCGCTTTCACTTCTATCTCCTCCGCTTCAATTGTTGCTGTTGCAAAGGAAGGTAATTCAATTTCTTCGTTAACAGTAAAAAAGTTATCGAAAACTACAGGTAGCGCATTTATATCTAGATTATTAAAATCCATAGTATAATCACTATCTTCAAAGTTATAACCAACTAACTCATTCTTATTGTTTGGCGGTGGAGTAAAAGGCTTCTTGAATATCGGTTCTGACATCTCAGTTTCAGAGGGCACGTTAAGTTTGGTGCTGTCGTTAATTATATTTACTTTATTTTCTGTTTCTATTTCAGCTTTTTTTACAAGGGACACTTTTTCTGACTGTGTTTTTGTTCTTTTCACAAGCGATGGATTGTTGGTTTTTTTTCCCGAAGTTTTACCGGTTTGGTTTTCAGCTTCTGTGTCAGATTTATTATATGTAAGATTACTTTTATCCTTTTGGTTCCTACATGCTTTTTGTGGAATTTTATTTTGCTTCTTCGTAAACTTACTATTACCTTTTTTGCCTTTGCTGGGGCCAGGTTCTTCCAGCATGTTTAAATTAAATTTATTTAAATTATCATCTTGAATCTCTTCCGTATTACTCTCATCGTTACTTAATTCTATTGTCCCATCAAGGTCTTCTGATTCTTCTGTCGAAATAATATTTTCTACGCTTCTTCCTGGAATAACTTCTATTTTCTTTTTTTTGTTTGATTTTTTGACGCTACCTGTGCCGTACCTCATTTCTTTGAGCATGGATAGAACCGTTTGATCAATAACTTCTTTATAGTTTTCATTTCTAGCCTCTTGATTTGTACTTGGCAGTCTATCTAAAACTTTGTTTCTATTTATCGGACTTATGCCGCACTTTTCGAACCCAGCTGTTACATTTTTATTTACATTGCATTCTATTGCTTTCATGAGCTTTTTAAGAAGCGACGGAAATATATTTTTGGGTATAGTAGCCTGCATTCTCCCATCGGTCTTTTTCCAATTGTAGAGTATGTGCCGCCAAGCACTCTTCAGAGGTCTGAAAAAAGCCACGTCTAAAGGCTGCGTAAGGTGGGTCGAGTTAGCCGGTAAAAAAATGAACCGAATATTACGTTTTTCACACTCGCTTATTATTTCTATTGAAAGATGAGACGCGAGATTATCGCCTATAAGTATTTTTGTATCAGACTTATCTTCGAAATATTTGAAAGCAATGGTTCTCACCCAGTCTTCAAAAGTTATTCCATCGAACCAGCCAGAACTAGTGCTGTTATAACGACAACCTTTTGGACCGTTTTGTCTCCATGTGTCGTATACATGTTGTGCCTTATAAACCACATACGGTGGTAATAAGGTCCCATTTGCAGCAGCAGCCATCATAATGGAGGTTGAACCTTTCGTGTGATTCATTATTCGCTCTGGATATTTAACACTCCGTTTTGCTAGAATCCTTTTTCTTCCTGGATCATCCACCAAATTGGTCTCGTCATAGTTGACAATATTGCATAATGGAATTCCCTGTAATGACACTTCTAACTCATCAAAATATGCTTCTTTTACCTCTGGGCTGACTGCTGCTCTCGATCGTTTTATATTTTGGCTCAGTCGAGTAGTAATTTGACTTTTATGACGTTTCAAAAAGCATTTTACGTAGTCGGGACCAGGCATATTGTTTTTGAATCTTTTTATTTCTAATCCTAAATTGTCCAAGTACCCCTTTATTAATAATCTGAAGTCTATTATTTCAAGGGGATAACCCCATTCAGAACAAACGTTTATATATTGTATAAGATATTCTTCTGCATCGGGTGATAAAGCAGTTTGGCCACCTTGCTTCTTCATGATAAAAGTATTGTGTCTATGAAGGACTGATTTAGAGACGTTGTATTTTTGTGCAATCTCTATTAACGACTTGTTGGAGCTGTTGTATTCATTTAGGGCCTGTTCTATGAGTAGCTCGTCATATTTTTTATAATTTTTTTCTCGACTTGGTTTATATGTACGCGGCATTATCGATAGTTAGGAATCTGAAATAAGATTAATGAATAATATAATACCTAGTAACAAGCTAGCATGCTATGAAAACATTGTAAATTCCCTATTACATCCTTACACCAATAATGAAATAAGCTTGCGATCTTCTAAACAGCAAATGGTACCTAACATCGTTTATCGTAAAAAAACTTGGCAGCTACAGGATTACGTTAAAATAAATAGGCATAAACTTCAAATTATTATGATTTTAACTGCGTCGGGAGCTATAAATTAAAAATGTTTAATTAAGCTTGTACCTACGTACAAGTTTTTTTAAATGACTTAAGTGACAACCCTGTTCCTATAGTCCCTTTACTGTATCTAGACACACTGCATCGTCCCTATTTAATAAATATGGCGTCCCTATTGACCCCCCAGTCGTACCTAAAAACCCCCAACGCGTACCTAAAAACCTCTTATGAAGCAAATAAATTCTTGCTCATACTAAAATATAAATATACGATTTAAAAAACTGTTCAATTGTACTTACGTTACGTTATACAGGCTCCAGAATAAACACCAACCACGTAGATAGTCGTATGAAGCTAATTCAACCACAAAAACATTAAAACTTTTTATAATTAAAGACACTTCGACAGCCGGTAGTTTTAAACACGAAACTTCAGAATGCTGTTTTGACAATTTGTTTCTAACTTCACGTCAAATAAAAGTTACCAGTTCAAAAAATATTTATTCTATAATGAATTCTTGCCATTTTATAAGCTGTGGTTAATCAAATATCTGAGTTATTGCCATGGTAATTTAAATCCCAATTTTTTCCCTATTCACCCCGCGATCCCTATTCACCCCGTTTGACGGTACTCTATGGAAATATCTGTCATTTTTTTTTTCATTTTTTTTCTTTTTTTTCATTTCATTACTAAACGGCTGATTTTGTTCAAAAATAAATTTAATACAAGGCAAAAACAACACGATATTCTATAACAATTATTTCATGTTCTTTTTAAATTTAATAACTTGGTATTTAATATAATATATGGTTGTTTATGCATATTCCATATCGTATAACTTTTAACATTGTCTCATCACTACCGTCGGAAAAATACGACATAGGCGTTGGAAGTCAATACACTTTTCAGGGATATTATTTACTAAATTCACCTTAATTGAAATAGTATTTATTTTGTTTCTTGACATAGTAAATTTGAATTATAACACGAAATAAAAGGTTGAATATATAAACTTTCGAAAAAAAAATGTATTTCAGGTAAGAATGTCGTAATACGTTTGGATATTGAATATATTATACACAGGATTTTGTGTCGTATAAATCCGACTCAGGCGGAATGAGCCCGAATTTTTTAGTCGGATAAATCCGACTCAGGCGGTTAAAAGGTTAAGGAATTGTGCAATATTGGGTTTTTCTGGAATGATTTTCTTTATTTTTGCATTCCATGACTCCACCATATTATTGGTTCTGTCACATTGTTTATATATATTCCATGTCTTTGAGAGTACCTCATGTTCAAGCCATGTTTGAACAAAATAATCATTGAACTTAGTGACTTCCATATTGTTTGGACTTTCACTCATCACATATAGCCACCCTTCATCCAAAAAGTCTGGGGGTAGATGTGCCAATTGTGTGCATAGTTTCACATGGATTACCCCCAATTTTGATTTGACTACTCCCAACTGCTTAGCTTTACGCCATAAACAGCGGTTAAAGTGAAAATAACAACCAAGTATTTTCACTTCTGGAAATAAATCTTTTATTGCCAATATCGCAGTCACTTCAAAGTCCATTGAAATTTCTGTAGGCTGCCATTCTTTAACTTGGCTTTTTATCATTTGAAATAAAATTTCATATGTAGCCCTTGTTTTGTCGGGAAGCAACGCATATAGCACGGGAACTACATTGGCATATTCTTGGTTGCTGCCGATATCTGCATGAATAGTGTATACCTGACAGAAACACTTTGGACAAATTTTGAATGTACTATCAATGAGATATTTTGTCGATTTTTTCAAATATTTGACCATTTCTTTCTTTGCGAAAATAAGGATTCGCTTCTGTTTTTCTTTATATTCCGCAAACAATAAATCTTCGTACCGTTTTGGCACCTCGAGTTCACAGGCTTTATGGAAGTTAAGTTTCTTAGCACCTTGCGATTCATTTCTGAGTTTGTAAAGTTTTTTCTTGATATTATCAAACTGAGGTAAAGGATTTAATAAATCTATTCCTTTATTGATAAGATTTTGTACAGCGTACCCGTAAATTTGCGTTACTGGTTTATTAATGTTCTTTTGCAATGTTTCAGTACATAAATACATCTCTCGATCTATTTCCATGTCTGCTTCTCCTCTAGGTGGATGGTTATGGGAAGTCTCATGTAGTATTATAAATGGATTTGGTTTCGCTTTGAGTGTTGCATTGCACTTACTAGAGTCTTTATTAGTACACCTCCATAAGTCAGACCCATCCTTGTTTGTTCTCTTCAACACATAGTTATATCCAGCGCGACAGAGCATTTGCCTCCCTCTCTTTGTTTTTTGAAAGACGACAGTGCTAGGCTCACCATGTGAAGCTGAAGGGTGACCAGACATTTTTACAGAACTGAAACAGCGACCTAAAAAAAAATAATAGTTTTGATGTACTTTTATTTATTATCTTTACAATTATTATTTACAATTTAACGGTGAAATGTGCATGTCATCATCATCATGCATTAAATAAAAGAAACAAATTATAGTTTATACATTTTAAAGATAAATTTAAAGAAACGGAACAATAGCCTTAATGTATATCAATTGATTTAGCAATTGATCAATACTTGGTAGGCTTTGGGAAGTAATATCAAGTTCAGGCAGCTTTTTGGTTATTTCATTATACAAACTTCGATAGATTATAATCTAAGAAAAAAACGTGTTTAAATTTTACTTTATAGCGATCACTTGTTTCATATATACATCCAAAAGATACATCCAAAAGATCTATTAAAAACAAAACATTTTATTTATTTCTAGTTATTTTTTAAATAAAAAATTGCTATTTAAACACATTTTTTCTTCCAATACCATGTCTTTTAAATGAATTTGTTTTACATTGTACTATATAGGTGCAAATTTGATATTTAATAAAAAACATAGAAAAATGGAAATGCTATATTGTTATGTATATAAATTATCATGGTTTCTATTACCTACTTAATAATGAATTTGCAATAAATGTAGTTGTACTTACCATATAAAATCAACACATCACAACATTTGAATAACAAATTATTCAGTCACATCACCACTCTCAAAGTTGATAAGACACTGTGACGTCTTCAATGACCAAAGTGCAAGCAAAATGACACTAGAAGCATCTACCAATCAGAAACAAGTGTTCCTGCTGTAGGGTTGTTCTATTGTTTATGTGACCGGTAAGTCAACTTTTTACCAAAGGGATAATAAATTTTACCTGAGATTCTTGGAATGTACTTGCGTGTGCACACCATCACCTTTTTTCATGTATTTGATGTATGTTTACTACATTTTAAGCCAATCAATATATTTAGTAAGTAAAAAAAATGTAAAATGCAATTGCATCAATACTTAATATGTAGCGGGCCTACGATATCTTTTATCATTTTGTGCCTGGTTGTACTGTACGAAATGTACAATAAAAACTACATCTCTTCTGTCAGACTTCACCTATCCAAAATTAGAAATGATAATGAATATCATAATCTGTGATTAGCAAGAGTTAGAATTAAGTTATAATGTTGATTAAACTGTGATTTTAAACCATTACCGTCTTACTACAAAAATGTAACCAGTATTAATACATACGGATTAGGTCAGTTTTGGCCGATTCTTTTTTTGTGAATTAGCACTTGTTACACCTGTGATTGCCCTTATTTAACTAATTATAAGTAAATTGTAATGTAAATCTCTGATTAATGAGAGTTAGTTTTAAGTTAAATGTATGATGTTGATCAAACTGTGATTTTAAACCATTACCGTCTAACAAAAAAAAAATATAGCTAATATTAATATACACTTGTTATACCATTTGATTGTACATATTTAACTAAGTAGTTATAAGTAAATTACAATGTAAATCATGAAACTGTTAAATGTTGATGAAACTGACTGTATATTAAACATGATTTCTAAATCGCATATTTTTTTACACTTACCACTTTTCTAATCGTCTGTCCAAATGATTAGAAATCTTTAATTATTTCTATGAGTTGAAATCAAGATACACGATATGATTATTAAGTACTTTCGCTCAGTGGTCCGAATCGACCCATTCCAAAAGATACCTTGGGTTATTCGCACCGCTGCAACCACTGTGGTGTGAATCGCCCTATTCAAAAATAGTACTTGGGCGATTCGGACCGCGGTTCGAATAACTCGTGGTGCGAAACGCCCCAAGACCCAACGGTACCTAGATGATTACCGTAAAACGGGGTGAATAGAAATATTCTTGGGAAAAAGTCTAAAAGCCTGATATTCGAAAACTACTTTAAAAATCGCAATAATGTTTTTTGTTTTTACAATGGCAACATTTTTTTGTTGGTCTGGCAACATTTGAATAGTATGATGTTACCAACTTATATCAAAAAAGTGAGTTCAAAGTGCAACGGTTGTGTGTGTGTCTTTTGTGCTCTTATTAACTTCTCTCTAGTTATTATTTAACCTTTTAACCGCCCGGCTTTTTTATCAGTTAGGGCTCCCGTACACGGGCCACCGGCCACAACCACAAAACGCCGCCTCTGGCATATTTCCTGTAATTTTCATACATTTTATATGGACTCGCCGCACACGGTTGGCGCCGGTGGCGGCCACATGCTTCAAATCGTCGCAGCTTGCATCTTGTGGCTCGCACCGGCCACTAAACGCCGACACAAAAAGCCGCCACACGCCACTCGCGCGATTCCGCGCCCCTCTCTCCCTTGCCTCAGTTATAAGTCAACGGTAACGATGTGCGTCAGGATTGCTCCGCCAAGTTAAGGCGGGTCCAGACATGTATCATTTGCCCGATCCGATCACCGTATCCGTATCTGCGTATTGTATCAAGCCCCGTATCAAGTTTTGGACGCCTCCGATTTGATGTACGTTTGCCCAGCACGGCCCCTCAGAATTTGCATTTATGGTGTACACCATTGCAATGTACTCGCCTCTAGCAGTATATGTACCGATTTCTTTTTCAATGTACCTCTATACTTTTGAAGAAATATGCAAAAAAAGGTGGCCGTGCCAGCCAAACGCTTTCAGCACGGCCCCCCATGTAACTTGAATAATACATACCGTATTAACAAATGTCTATAACTCAAGAAATGTACTCTATTAACCCTTAACACCCTCAACGCCAGTGTATCATTTTTGCACACGCTTGTTAAAACATAGTGTATCAAAAATGGTGTCCGTTTCGACTGCTCGGCCACTATGTCGTAGAAAAAAAAAACTTATGTCAGCATTTCGAAGGAATTTGTAAAAGATGAACAGTGAAAACCGCAAATTCGAAGAGTCAATAATCAGAAAGTTATGTGGGTTTAACCGTGGCCGCGCAGTCCGCATGAATTCAACTGCGCGGTCACCAGTTCTCTTAAACGGAGCGTTGTAAAAGTCTAATTCCTTTTGCTAATCACTGATACGATTTCGAAGAATTTGTAAACATCATGAATGAAGTTCTAATGTTTGAAAATCGCGAGTTACAGAACTTATACCCTGTAACTAGAGTTAAAAGAAGGGTGACCATGATTTACGATGCGCTGACGAGATATTCCCATATAAGACGTTTTCATTGTCACGTATATTTCTATACTTTTTATCGTAACATGCAAATAGTTTTAGTCTTTTGGTTTGAAATTGAGTAGAGAAGCTAATTAAAAGGATATAAAGAAAAAAATGTCATCGATTGATTTATATTTCTATTTCTTAAGTAATAGATAAAACATAATATTACTATAAACTATAAATCACATAATTTAAAAATCACAATTCGTTTTCATATTTATAATTACAATTTAAAAAATAATTGCTTATTTTCGTTGTTGTAACGATTAAGATCATAACTATATAAGCTAAAAAAAGTAGCTTATTTAAAAACTACACTAGATATACGAGAGCAACATCATGTACCTATATAACATAAAATTATAAGTTTGTAAGTAGATAAAGTTTTATTAAAGTATACTTTAAATCACCTAATTCAACAATCACAGTTCGTTTTCATATTGCAATCAGAATTTAAAAACAAAATCTGACTTACGATAACAACAACATTTCTAAAACTTAAAATTATACAACTTACACCTACCTACCAATCACAGTTTAATTTGTTATTGTACTTACAATTACAATTTAATCAAGAAATAACGACCTACGTTTTTGTATCGATTAACATCATAATATTTTTATTACAAACAAATCAGTCATGCTATAATCGTTATAGCAAAACTTACTACGATAAAATCACAAAATATTCTTATACCATGTAAATCACAGTGAATTTCGATATAAGCCTACTATTATCTAACATTTAACAAGTCTCTATATAATAAAAATCTAATTTTAGCTCCACTTTAGAGCAAAATTCTCACCTATTATCATGTAACTTAACTACCAATAAGACCATAAGTTAAATTGTGCAGTGTTATGGGCTGCACTGAACTTTCATGAGTTTTGTTTCGGTTGTCGTCATAACATAACCATTGGTCGTCGATTAAGCAATGACACTTGTAATGACCGATATTGCCAACACATGGAAGAACATACTCTAACGCACCTATCAACTTGAATGTTTTACGTTCCGTTATTTTTATATAACTTGGTATTTCATTAAGTATAATGTTTTGAGTACCATTTAAATCAAATAAAATAATATTATTTAATTTGTATTCGTATTTAATGCTTTTGTTATTGCATTCTAAACAATGTTTTAATTCTAAATTATCGATAACGATGGCGTCTTCTAAGCTTCTGATACCAAACATGTTAATAATATCGAAATTGAGAGAAAGAAACACAATGAATCTTGTTACATTTTTCTCATTACAAAAAGGCGTAATACATTTTTTACTTCTTTCTGCACTAAACAAGAAATCAAAAAGTATATGCTCAAACACAAAAGCCATATTACAATTACATTCGTAATAATTGTTTTTTTTTTGGTAATAGAGTGAAACAATGTTTTCTCTTAGCTTATATGCTTCCTTTTCATTTTGATTTTGGGCTAATATATTAATAAAATCACGAATTAAACTATTTTCACAAGAGTTGAAGACTTCGCGAATATAATTGTTTGTTTGGTATCCATGTGCCAGCATAAAAAACACAGAATCAAACGCGCAGGTGTTTAAAACATTTTGTTTAGATTCGATTACATTTCCATTTTTTAAAAATAAGATTGAAGTAGATGTTATTTTATGAGTTTCATATCCCTCACCCTTCCAATTTTCGGTATACGAGGGCTCCTCAGCAAATATCGAGTCGGAAGTGAATGTCACGGCAGCATTTTTTATTCTTTTCTTTATGCTAATGCTTTTAACTCGCTTTAACTTTCGTTTTCGGGATTTAGAACTAATATTGTGTGGAATATCATTCAGGCTCTTCAAACTAACTTTGGTTTCTCCTTGCAGAAAATTGTAATGAATATTCAAAAACTCATCAATATTATATTTGTGAGTACGAGTCTCAAATAACAAATGCTTTAGTGTTTTGAAGTAACTCTCTACTGAGGAGGATGTAGGCGACTTATTTTGTGTATCATACAAAGGACACATTACGTTACTCCACAATGGAAGCTTGATTAGCAATCTTCTCAAAGTTGATGTTAGGTGGGGCAGATAATATTTGTTGCGTGTTTCAGTCGGCGTCTGAAATAAGCTTTTTTGTTGCTCAACGATCTCATCAAACCAATACATTATATTATCTTCCTCAATTATTAAGGTATCGTGATAGAAAGTTTCTCTTTCACCGCCATATTCGGGGACCGGATCTTCCGTAGCGAATAATCTCTCCTTCATATTTTGCATTGCTAAGTCCCAAGCTTTATTAGTAGTGTTATAGTATTTGTAAGTGCATATTTTGACCATATTTGAAACTATCATTTTGACTTCATCAAAACTTTCAGATCTTTTTATCAATAAAATACATCGAATAAAAAACATTTTAATTGGAGTATCCACGTTTTGAAAACAAGGTAAATTGTAAACATTTTTAATAAAATGGCTGGTGTCTAACCTAAGAAAAACTTCTGGTAAGTTTACACTAAGTTTTCTCAACACTAAGAATGATTGTCTCAGATAGTTTTTCACTGTTATAGATGTTGTAAAAGCATCTACATTTGCAGCAATCAAAGCAGACGAGTCGTCAGTTACAACTTCGTTAGGAGCGGTATGTATTTCCTTATACCATCTTTTTAACCAGGATGATATGGAATCTGCAGTATGAGTGTCCGCTATCATTTGAAATATCGCTTGAGATTTTATCGTTTTTGAAGTTAGCATACAAACGTATAGAAAGAGTCGCTTAGTTAATGTTGATCCATCAGGAAGTTTTATTGGGTGAAAGAAAGATCCCGTGGCGTCTATAGTGATAGTTACTTCCTGTGGATTTTTTTCTAAAAAATCTTTGTAGAATTGATTTTGTTCTTCAGACCAATAATACATGTAAAAATTCGGGACAAGTTTTATTTCGCGAATCAAATTTTTAAAACTTGGCAACATTGACATCATAAGTAGGCTTAAAATGGGATTGGCATGCAAACGATTACTTTGTCTCTTCTCGTGCTTTATTTTCCGAAGAGCGTTCATTGTAGGAAGTATGGGAGGGATTGCATTATCTTTATACTTAATAACTTTTGAAGCTATTTCTTTATGAATTACTGTGGCAGATTTGTACTGTAATTTCTTTGCAAGTTGATTTCTTTTGTATGGTGACATCTTAGATTTCAGTTTTGGATTATGCGGAACTAAGTTATCTGTATTAAAAATTGTACATTTTATAGTTGCTGTTTTGTCTGTTAACTTTTCGCTACATATTTCTACAGTGCAGCTGCATTGTGTGCATTTCCCTTTTATTTTCACATTATCTTCTGAGTCAATTAATTTATTCTTGAAAGTCCACGTGCAAGGTCGTCTCGAGTACTGCCATATTTTTTCTTTGAGTAGATTGCTCCACTTGAACTTAGGCAATGTTTTGTATTTCTTGTGTGTCGATGTAGTTTTTAGATCTCGTCTTATATAACGAACAGAAATTGGTTCTACTTTTTTCCACTCATGCTCATCTAGTAAGAAAGAAAATTGATTTGTATGCTTATCATTAATTTCACTTTTTGTCGTTGAAGATGTCGTGCTCCGACACGATGGAGAAGATAAAGAACTTTCTGTCGTCGTACTTATATCAAAAACTTTATTGTAATTTCTCTTTAGCCACGAGTACAACGCAAGCGGTGACATATCGTGATTTATTTCTTCTGAGATAGTATGAAATATAGGATCATTATATTTAATTTTTGTGTTTATGCAGTCTGTGGAATATTTTATAAATATTTTTTTTAGCTTGTCTTCGTTGACTCTCAGTTTACGTCCTTTTCTACCCATCGTTCTGAAAAAAAATGCGATGTATTAGTGGTAAGAAGTGGTCCTCCGGCCAGCTACGGTAACAACGCGAGCTTTGACGCGAGTTTGCCGCTTTAGTGGAAGTTTGCCGCGGACGAACATTTCCTAGGAAGTTTTATATTTGGTATCTATTTGTTTATTCCTTTAATATAATATCGAATTCATATGAGTTTCAATCCTTTTGGCAATGTATTTCGAGGGCTTAGAATTGACCTACCGAATAGGTAAAACATTTTTTTATGATAATGGTTATAATGTTGCATTAAATTTAACATATTATCCACTGTATTCAACTTTCAATTTAACAATACCCACCTTAAACTGTAGGCATGCAATAAAGAATTGGGAATTACACGCATGTTCCAATACATTACATTTTATTAATGTTTTGAATAAGTACTTACCGCTTGATTGATAAAACTTCCTTGTGTGATAAAAGCAACAGTATTAAAGACAATTAGTATAGTCACAATACAATCCTATGAAATAACTATGAACTATCTAACACTGCACTGATAAACACGGGCGCACTCTGTAACAACCGAGACTGAATAAAAACACTATACAGAGTCAAGCTCCGCGGGGCAGGGCGGGACCCCTCCCCGCTGATATTGTAGCCATTTTGGGAGTCGCTACAGACGCAACTGGGTAGGTGCTTACCTATACTCTCGAATGAAAACATACCAACGCAAGCGCACAGTGACTTTTTTAGGAAGTTATTTAAAACAGCTTACATCTTGGATATGAAACGCATGGACTACTGCAATAGGTAAACGTCATCATTATAAAATAATTAAGTTTTATAAATAAACACTTTAGGAAGATATTATATTTTTGGCATTCCTTTCATTCGCAGACAGGACAGATGTTTCATATAATTTAATAATTTAACTAATATTATAAACGTGAAAGGTTGTAATAATGTGTGTGTGTGTGTGTGTGTGTGTGTGTGTTTGTTGCTCTCACGCAACAACTACTGAACGGATTTTTCTGAAACTTTGCAGTAAAATAGCTTACATGTCAGAATAACACATGTGCTATAATTTATATAGATATAGTGTACATTTTTCAAAATATCACGATAAATAAAAAATTAAAATGTAAAGTATGAAAAATCTGTCTTTTGCGAGCTAGCTTTTATTTTACCCTATACTTTTTTTTGAGGCATCCTACTTCCTACTAATATTATAAACTTGAAAGTTTGTAATAATGTGTGTGTGTGTTTGCGCAACTACTACTGAACAGGTTTATAAAAACGTTTAAATACGCGCGGGCGAAGTACTTCGAACGTTGTACATCACGTTAGAAACATCAAAAATAACAGCCCCTATTTAATGGATTTTATTATTATACATATAAACCTTCCTCTTCTATCACTATCTATTAAAAAAACCGCATTAAAATCTATACATAGGGATATAGGGAGGGACAGAAAAAGCGACTTTGTATATTGTGTAGTGATGATATATTTATACTATGATATTGAAATGGAAAAAAGCCTGGATTCACACACTATAAATCTTGGTCACCCTATTTTTTCTTTCGATTATAGGTTTTAAGTTCTGTAGGTCTTGTAGTTCTTAATTATAGGATTTATTTATACTGTCTACATATTCTTCGAAATGGTGTCAGTAATTAGCAAAAAGAATGGGACTTCTACTAAGCTCCGTGTAAGGTCTATTAAAAAAAACTCGTGGCCGCGCGGTTCGCTTTGTGCGGACTGCGCGGCCAAACTTTGGAGTGATGTAGGTCGTGAACTACAGACAGTAGGGCATTATTTTTATGATCTACATTTTCTTCGAAATCCTGTCAGTGATTAGCAAAAGGAATTAGACTTTTACAACGCTCCGTTTAAGAGAACTGGTGGCCGCGCAGTTGAATTCATGCGGACTGCGCGGCCACGGTTAAACCCACATAACTTTCTGATTATTGACTCTTCGAATTTGCGGTTTTCACTGTTCATCTTTTACAAATTCCTTCGAAATGCTGACATAAGTTATTTTTTTCTACGACATAGTGGCCGAGCAGTCGAAACGGACACTCAAAAATGATACACACGACCTATTGCGTTCAAAGCGTTGTGTACCAGTAATGCACACGCTTTTCATAGATTTTGTATTAGAAATAATATCCTCTGGCCTGGACGTTTGGTTTGCTATATTTGGGATTGGGTTATGAGACATATGCCAAAAAATATTGGTACTGGAAAATTGAAGGTGAAAAAAAAAGTCATGAATTAGTTTCTACATAATTATATTAAAAAAACAACTACAAAGAAAGACACAAAATAAGATTAATTGCTAATGAGTTTTGTTGAAACATTGACGACATAAAAAAAAATTACACACTGAACATTTTGTGTATATTTGGGGTGCTTTTTTATTTTTTCCTGCAATTTGTAATCCTGTCCTCCCGTAAATTTTATAGCACTTCAAACAACGACCTCGAACTTTCTTATCGTTTACAATGTTTTGGACCAAATAATGCTTGTCGTCTGGTCTCGATCGTGAAGGTCTGTCAACATTCGTTGAAGAAATTCTCTCCAGCAACGCATCGATCACTTGTTCACGAAATTCAGTGATTGTGAGTTTCTTTTGAAGTGAATATTCGTTGTACAGGAAATGGGCATTTACTACACTTGTTCCCCAAATTATTTCAAACGCTAATTTGCGGTACCATTTGGTGCAGCGTCGTAAGGCTGTACCATACGTGGCCATTTGGTCGCTAATATCTATAGAAGATTTACCTTTATTGTAGTCAGCTATACATTTGGGTTTTGTGTGCATTGCGTTCGTATTTCTACTATTATTTGGCACCATTTCAAGAGCAGACGTTTTCGTGGTAAGCATCCGTACGTCGCGTTTATCACGCCAGTTCAGAACAACTATGCCTTCATTGCTCTGCTTTGCAGCCATTTCTCCTCTCTTCAATTTTGCCTGTACCACTTCCTTTGATAAATATTTTCTATTAGCCCTTAGAGTTCCTACTAGATGGGTTTTTCTATTACGCAAACGTAAGGCGAGAGGAACACTGGTATAATAATTGTCTGTGTACAATGTTCTTCCTTCATCTAAGAGTTCTTCTGCCAAAGACATAACTGTTTTTTCTGAGACTTCAGTTTGCGGGTCTCTAGATTTGCCACAGTAAACAGACAAGTTCCAAGTATATCCTTTTTCGGTACATAGCTTGAATACTTTGATACCGTATTTTGCACTCTTATTGGGTATATATTGCCTAAACAAAAGTCGTCCGCGCCAAGGTATCAGCGATTCGTCTACACATATTTTTTCTCCCGGTGTGTATGTTTTCTTGTAGTTATTTATAAACTTGTCAAGTATATCTCTCAACTTGTAAAGCCGGTCATTTGGGTCAGCTAACGTATTATCTGAGAAGTGAATAAATTTGAGAATCAACTCGAATCTGTTCCTAGGCATTACAGTTCGTGCTAATGGAATATTGTAGAGCTTATGAACGCGCCAGTAGTCTTTTATCGATGGCAGCTTCACCAATCCCATCCAACCAATGAGTGCGAGAAATTTTTTCATTTCATCCAAGGTAACAGGAACCCAGGCATGTTGCCTAGAACCTGAAGGAATATCATTGGACAGTAGTTGCTGCGTGGCGTATAAATTCGTTTGGTCTACAATATGCTGAATAAGGGCGCATTCACACGGGATACGTCTTTGACGATTCGGTATAAAACACGATTCGCCTTGACGGATAGATGTTCACATTGAATACGGAATCGTGTTTTTTCACGATTCGTCAAAATATCCGAATTGATGTTCACATGTTGTTTCGTGATTGTGTTCAGTTGAGAGTAACTACCAAAGACAATGGACGTGAATACTTTAATTTTGTACTGGTATTATCGTCGATCTAAAAAAAGAAAAACAAGAAGAATACACTGGGTGCATCCAATTTTAAGGCAAAGACAAAGTGTTGGGGATTTTTATACTTTGATGAGCTCGTTACGAGAAGATGATACCAAATTTTACACTTATTTTAGAATGTCTAAGGCCGGGACTCCACCAAAGCGGAGATGTGTGCGGTGTGCTGTGTGCTGTGCGAGAAGAGATGTTTTTCAGCTCGCGGGACTCCACCAAAGCGGAGATGTGTGCGGTGTGCTGTGTGCTGTGCGAGAAGAGATGTTTTTCAGCTCGGGTGCGAGGCGTTGAGTGCTCAGTACGCATTCTGACACGAAAGGTAGACGATGTCGCTATTATTACAAAAAAAGTATCTTCTTTTACTTGAAGAAGAACTACAGTCTGAAGAGGCAGAATTGATAGCTTTATACTACCTAAACAAAAGAAAACATCGGTTTTGGAAAAGAAGTCACTTGTATTACCATACCAGTCATGGAGAATTTTTTACTCTGTTTAATGAGTTAGATGATGAAAGTTTTACCAAGTCCTACAGACTACCGAGGAATATATTCTATGAACTACATAACTTAATTAAACCGCATATACTGCATATATTTAAGCAAGATACTAACTACAGGAGATCTATCTGCACCCAAGAGCGGCTAGCAGTATGTTTGAAGTAAGTACCTACCTAATTATTTTTTTGTTAATGTGTGTTTGTGTTTATGTGTGTTATCTGCGTTTGAATGTGATCAGTCTTTTTTGAGTGTTTGTTTTTTTTTGTGTAAAAGGGCTAAGTGAGAAGTACTCAAAACGAGAATCAAGAAGTACGAGAATACATGAAAAATATTATGTAAACTGAGGTATGTAAGGATTACGAGAAATCGAGATCCGTTGTCTCTTTCTACCCCTCCGGGAGACTGGAGTGATGCATATTATGTAAAAACCAAATATATTTTTATATTATCTTATTTATTCATAAAGAAAACAAAAAAATCAACTGCCGTTCTGGGAGTAGCAAAAAAAACGTAAGGTTATATTAGAAACATAACGTACAAAAAAATTATAACAGTAAATCACATGAGCCATATTGCTTTCTTTTCCATATAGTTACAAATTATCATATGTGTCTTCTTCGTTTCTGAATGCTTCTTCTATCTGTTCATCGGTCATGTGCGTATCTTCCAAGCTTGGAACAGGTGCCTGTGTCGAACTTGGACCCGGTGTTTGTGTTGAGCTAGGAACCGGTGCCTGTGTTGAGTTAGGACCACCGGCCTGTGTTGATGTAAGAACCGGTGCCTGTGTTGAGCTAGGACCCGGTGTCGAACTTGGACCCGGTGCTGAAGTGTAACCGGGGGAATACCAATTATTTTCATTTGTGTTATACCATGTGTTTTGTAGCTCAAGTTCTTCCAATTCTAAAAGAACATTGAAAATTTTACGTTTAGCCTGAAGCTGCATATATTGAGAAAGTTTTTTTACACTTTTTGATATCGACAGAAAAAAAGTGTCCATTTCGTCAAGGGTATTATTTTTCTCTATCAATGATTGTATTTCTAGTTTTTCTTGGCGTATTCTTTCACGGTTTGCATGGTGCTGTATAAGTAAATTACTTATTTCATCCGATTTTCTTGTTGCATTTCTGCATGTCGAGGCTGAGACGCTTGATGTCGGTGACGGCGAATGTTGTACAGATGGACGATCTTCTGGAGTGCTTCTTGTATGATTGCTTGATGTTTCAAAAAACTCATCGGTTACATTACTTTCCAATGAATTTGTTTCCTGTTCATTTATATTTGTTTGTGAGGTATAATTTGTAGTCCTGTTTCTATTCGTCATATATGGTATCAAAAATTCCATTACCTTCTCATATTTCCATTCACGAATTTGTTTACCACTCTGTCCACTTCTAGTGGCATTCTTCCTTTTTAATGCGTCCCGGTGGCTGTCTCTCAACTTTTTCCACTTAGATTTAGCCGTTTTTACTGAAATAAAAATAATTGAAATCATTATAAATATTAAATGTTGACATTGCCATAGTCAAAATATACTTACCGCATTATCACTCATGCAGAATTTATAACCATTATAAATATTTAAAAAATACCAGAGTTTCAAGGGAAACCAATTTATAAATAAAAATATCTGAAATCAAACATACAAAACGGATTGTATCTCTCGTACGTGGTCGCGGCAGACGGCGGCGTCGAAATTTGAAATGTTAATAAATAACGAGTGATAAATCCATTTTATTTGTTTGATTTCAATGTGTTGTGCTCGTGTGAATCTTAGACTTTTAATTGTTTATTTTCTATTATTTAAAAATGGCTATAACTTTTGAACGAGTGAAAATTCTGTAAATACATAATTTCAGTAATGCCTAATCTTTTATAGTTCCGGAAACAACACGACACTGATTAAGATATTATTTTGAAATGACCCTTCTATTCTAACTGAAACCACGACACAAATATAAATCTATATTATAATTATCACAGGTATTTGGCGACTGGTTCAAAATTTTCACAAATAGCTGAAAATTTTAGGATTGGAAAATCGACTGTTCCAAGAATTATAGAAGATGTCTGCGATGCCTTGTGGACAGTATTACAACCTTTGGTTATGCCAGAACTTAATGAAAATGATTGGAAAAAAATTTCAAAGCAATTTGAAGAAATCTGGCAATTCAAAAACTGCGTCGGGGCCATTGATGGCAAGCATGTGTACATGTTTGCACCCCCAAAATCTGGGTCCTCATATTACTGTTATAAACACAGGTTTTCAACTGTAATGATGTGCGTAGCCGACGCTACCCGAAGAATAATTATGGTAGATATAGGTTCAATGGGATGGTTCAGCGATGGTGGTATTTTTGCTGATAGTATATTCGGAATTCGTTTGAGAGAAAACAGACTAAATCTACCACAGCCACAACCCTTGTACCAAAATGGAGAACCTGTACCGTTTGTTTTTATTGGAGACGAAGCATTCCCTTTGATGCCTAACTTAATGAGACCATATCCACGCGATAATTTAAATAACGAAAAACGAACATACAATTATAGACTTTCAAGAGCTCGTCGTATTGTGGAAGCTACATTTGGTGTATTATCACGGAAATGGTACGTATACCGTAAAGAATTTGAATGTAAAATAGAAACAGTGGAAAAAGTGATAAAAGCAACGTGTGTTCTACACAACTTTTTAATTGACAAGATGCCTGGCTATCTAGATAATAATGAAACGGGTTTGGCCACGACTATGTTTAACGACACAAACGTGGAAAATCTATTATCGAATGACAATATGGATGCCTATCAAGTTCGAGAAAAATTCTGTAGTTATTTCAACAACGAGGGCGCCGTTCCATGGCAAGACACTCGTATTACAATATTACTTGAACGAAATACTTAGTATAATAAATTGCACTTACCGTCAGATAATTGAGTTTCTTTCAAAACGTTCTCCCAAGCTGCATCTTTGACGTCAGTAAGTTTATAGGTATCTATTGATGTGTTCCATAGACATGAATATTTTTTTACTGATTCAATAAATTGTTCATCCATTACGTTTTATTTAAATTAACTAATTGTTTACGTTGAAAAATACAAACTGCACGAATTATTCACGATAAAAGCGTGTGCTCGCGTGCACGGTACTAGCAAGATGGCCGGCCGGCCGGCGCGCGCGCGGGGTTCTGCGGGTTGCTAGCGGGCGAGAGGGGGGAGGGTGACATCGCTCACTGCACGCCGCTCACATCTCTCGTCTCCACTGCGCGTCGTCCGCGCACAGCTCACATCTCCGCTTCCATCGCGACATACAAATATTACACATCTCCGCACAGCGATCTCCACTGAAGCTGAGCGGAGAGGAGACGTGTCAATAACTCAATTCTATTGGTTGTTTAAAAAACATCTCCTCTCCGCTCGTCTCGTCTCCGCTTTGGTGGAGTCCCGGCCTAAAGATACCTTTGACTTCCTTCTCCAAAGGTTGGATACGGATTTGAGAAAACAGGATACATGTATGAGAAAGGCCATTAGCCCTGAAGAAAAGTTGGCGATAACTATAAGGCAAGAAAAACTAATTATATTATTTATTATTCTTATTTATTGGTTATATTTATGATAATTTAGAACATGTTTTTAGAAATTTGATAGATCCAGATAATCACTTAATTGACTTAGAGCTGTAGATAGTGCCGGTGATGCACTTGGATCATCGCGATGGATCAGCGATGTTCCAGGTTGTAGAGGGGTGGGCGTTTCTGCAGACACTTCTGCATTTACTATCGATGAACTTTCAGGAAGAGGCCGAGTATTATTATTATTAGACGTTCCTCCCGGTGATTCTTGAGGCTTAGTATAATAACCACCACTATTATAGTTGTGATGATGTGAATTGTAATAATTTTGATGCCAATTCGAATAGTTTCGTCCAGTTTTAATACTCTGTATTAGGTTAATGACCCCAGATTGGAATTCCAGTATTTGATCATCATCAAAATGCCGAAGGGATGGCAGAACCCCCTTAAAAAAATTCATGTTACGGTCATCACTTCCAATTGTGTTTAATTGATGATCAACAAGTTTCATCATTTTATCATCCAATACGCTGCCACTATCCATTCTTTTCTTTTTTGATGATGATTCTAAGTGTTTCTCTTTCTGATTTTCTTGTTGATCTGCATTTTCTCTTTGGGCTTCATCTCTTGTATTTGGATTATTGTCATATGTTTCACCTGGCTTAATAATTGGCTTCAAAAAGCTCATCTCTTGATTATATTTGTAGGGCTTAGATTTTGTACCAGACCCAGATTTTTTTGTTTCTTTGTTTTCATCTAATGATTTCCTCCAAGTGTCTCTCAATTGTGTCCACCTTTTCATCACTGAACTTCCTGAAACAATAATTCATAAAACTGTATGAACGGTTTTATAAGAAGATTTTTATTTACATCGCATTATTCCCAATATTACAAAACAACCACAGATGAATATATATATACTAGAAAACAACTGTAATAATAAGGACACGGTTTCGAAACACGTCACGACAAGACGAGCGGTCTGTTGTCGGGCGAATATCTATTCACAAACGCCGTTCGCTGTCCGTCTGTGTATTTATGAATTATTATACATAAATAAAATATACAGGGACCTGATCTGTGGTTGTTTTGTACGGGCTACGCCCCATACGTTTTATAACGGTTTTTGCTTTCGTAAAAAGAGGATGCTTAGTAAGCTGAATTTGTATAATTGAAGAAGCGCTTGAAGAAGTTGTATTTTCATTTAGACTAATCTATCCCACTAGGCAGCCAGTCAAACATATGAAATCGTTTGGGTGCCTAGTGGGAACGCTTATTCTGAATGAAAATACGACTTCTTCATCCCACTAATTTGGTTTTAATGAAATATTTTTTTAGGTATTTGGCGTCAGGACTTTCCTATGAAGATCTTCATTTTAGTTATCGAATTGGCAAATCAACCATTTCCACCATCGTAGTAGAAGTGACGCAAAGTATATGGAATAATTTATATGAAGAATTTATGCCACTTCCTAATAAGGAAGAAGAGTGGTTAAAGATAGCAAGTGGATTTAATGAAAAGGCCAATTTCCCTCACTGCCTTGGAGCAGTTGACGGGAAGCATATTAGGCTTCGAAAGCCGTCAAATAGTGGTTCAGTATATATGAACTACAAAGATTTCTTTTCAATAGGGTTATTAGCAGTCGTAGATTCAGATTATCGATTCGTTTACGTCAGTGTAGGTTCCTATGGAAAAGAATGCGACTCATCAATATTTAAAGAGTCAAGTTTTTGGAAAATGTTGACAGAAGGCCGTTTGAATATACCCGAACCAAGGCCTTTATTTACAGAATCAGAAGTTCAAGTTCCTTACGTAATTATTGGCGACGAGGGATTTGGTTTACACACACATTTATTAAGACCTTTTGGTGGAACGCATCTTGACAGAGGTAAACGAATATTTAATTATCGTTTAACCAGAGCGAGAAGATACGTTGAATGTGCGTTTGGCATTCTAGCAAATAAGTGGAGAATTTTACATAGACCCATAGACCTTAAACGAGAAACAGCTATTTCAGTAGTGAAAGCTTGTACTGTCCTCCACAATTTGATTATAAAAAAGGAGGGAATTGAATTAGAAAAAGAATTTAATTTTGAAAATTTACTACCCCAGGAAGTATCACCGAGTGTCGGAACTGGCAATTCAATGAGAAATGAATTTATGACCTACTTTCTATCAGAAACTGGATCAGTACCATGGCAAGACAACAAAATATAGGCAGTATAGATTTGTATTTAAAATTTTCTCAATAAAAACTTACCAAACAACTGTCGGTCCTTTTGATCCATTTCTTCAAAATCTTCTTTCAAAATTATGCATATTTCCCGCCATGCTGCTGTTTTAGCGGTTTTGTCCTTATAAATTTCCAAAAATTTATTCCATAAAACTGGCCTGTCTTTGATTGCAGCAATCAAAACTTCGCGATTTATTTGTTGGTCATACAATTTTTCTTTTTCTTTTTTCGACATGATTTTATTGAAGCGCAGCGCTACACGTCTTAACAAGTCAAAGGAATGTACTGAATTGAGCGGGCGCGCGGCGGGTGGGGCAGACAGGCGGGCGGAGCAGGCAGGCGCGCGGGGCGCGAGCGCCAATCACGATTCGAGATTTTTAACGAATCGTCATTCTAATGACCGTAGTGACCGACGTATCCGTCTACGTCTTTTTTCACGATTCGTGAAGCGTGTGAACATGGGTATATAAAAAGCATTGCTCCCGTCAAAAAAAATAACGAATCGTTTTAAAACACGATTCGTGAAAAATCACGATTCGTCTTCGTGTGAATGAGCTCTAATGTCGTTAGTCATGAACAAATCGAAATAGTCTATTGGCGAAGCATTAGCAAGAATGCCTGAGTATATTTCTTTGAAGCCTGAAATAGGCCCGGTGTATTCCATGGGCGTTGGACCTTCTTGAGTAGGCATGTGCCACTCTATTGAATCGAGTTTTTGTTTTAGCCACTCGGATGTTGTACCAGAGAGACTTGGCTCATTATTACCAGTAGTAAGAGTAGTTGCAGATGTACTTGACATACTAATTGTAGCAGATGATGTACTTGGCATATTATAAGCGTCCAAATCTGTATTACCTATTCTTCTTGCAGAAATCCTCCTCTGAACTTCAGGTAAAGGGGGCAGGTCACTCTCAGTGAAGGTCGATGCTCGCCTAAAAGATAAAGGTGGATTCCAACTTTCGTTAGCACTGTCACTCTCCGAACTAGCCGTCGCATTACCGTCACTTGGATAATAATCCGGATCATACAAAGAGTCGTCACTTTCGTAGTCCATTTTGATTCACTTTTCTCACTCACGTTATTTACGTTTTATAGAATATCCTATAACAAAACAAAAAAGGAGTTATAGAAAAACACAACAGTCGTTGTTTTTCTAAAACTCCTTCTTTGTGATTTCTTCGTGTTTGATCTGAAACAAATATAAAATAATCAAATAAACTAAAACATACCGTGTATCCAAAATGATACACATGGCCTACGATATTGGTTAACAGAGAAATGTCTTTCATAGGCCAGTGTATCATTTTTGATACACATTCCTGAAATCCTGAAAAATGAAAGGGGTGACAGCTGGATAAAATATAACAGCAAAAAATATAAAAAAATGCATATTTAAGCAAAAAAAATACATTATTAAAAAAATGAAATTTTAAGAGATTGGGCTTGGCGGTGAAGGTGTTAAATGCATGATTTTATTTTTAGACCGAGAAAAAATATATTTTGGAGCCATGAATATGCTGATTCAGGGAAAAATAATAAAAAAAATAGTAAATATTTTTTTCATAGCTATTTTTATTAAAAACCATATGTTGCAGAACTACAACACCATGCACTCACTAGGCAATAACTACATATGAAAATTTTTAAAACAATTTTTGGTTGTGGTAAGACAAAGAGCTACTCCACACTTCTCACACCTTGTTTGCGTGTATCCCTTGCATCCAGGCATTTTGCATCTGCTGCGAACACAATTACCAGGCCAGTGACCAACATTATCAGTCCTTATGTCCTTAGGAGGAATATGTTGAGCTGGTCCTCTCCTTTTCTTTGCTTGTATTTCCATTTCAACACTGTTGCTGGTACTTCTTGGCCTTCCTCTTTTGTTGCAGAGTTCAAATGAGTTATTTACTTTGGCTAATACCTCAGCTAGTTCCAGTCTATAGTGACATAAGTTTAGAACTGATGAATTGGCTTCAGTTGTTTTTAAATCTTTATACACAAGCCAAGAATTTATTACCGTCATGTCCAATAAGTGGTAAAAGATACGAAGATACCACTTTCGGCTTCTCATTGCAATTCGGTACCTCCCAATAAAGCTATCCATTAGGTCCACTCCACCCATATGGGCATTATATTCCTTTACTATATGTGGGCATGAAATTTTAATTCTAGTCTTATTTGCCTTGTCAAATCTTTCTACTTGGCCCACAGGTTCAGCTCCAACATACGAAGATAGAAAAGTTACAACTTTATTGTCCTTCCAAGTAACTGCTGTCAAATCAATACCGTCAAATTCAGTCATCTGCTCTTCATAAGTTCCACGAGGAACAGATTTCTTCATCATTGTTTTTTTGTCCGGCAGTTTGCAGTTCACTAGCCTGTTAGATTGGACAGTACCTAGGCTAATGTACATTTCAACCGCGCGGCCAACTCATAAAATTTGATGTAACTTTGCCACGAATTAGTGATAATTTGTTACTATACATATCTCTTTTCCTGAATTTGTTGCAAAAAAACTAAGACGCTATGATCAAAAATAGTTGGCCGCTAGCACCGCCACGTGCCGTAGTCACCGCCTATGATTACACAGAAACTAAGTAATGCAAATATGCGAATGGTACCTTAAAAGAAAGGTCTTAATTTGTTGTAATTGTTGCAAAAATAAAAAAATGTGATAACTTAAATAAACAAAAAGTTATGCGATATTTAGTTTCCGGTAACGGGTAGGCAGGTATCTCACCATTTATATCAAATTAATAGAGGTTTATGTGTATGGTCAATTTGTTGCTAATTTGTTGCAACGAATAAACAGAAAAAAATACTAGCAACTAGTTTAAATAATTTGTTAGACTCGATTTTAGTTGGCCGGTCGGACGGCAATATGCCTAAAATTCAATGGCGTTTATTTCGTTAGTGAAAGTAGGTATGAGCTTAGTTATAGTACTAATCGACAGATAATATATCCTAGTTTGGATAAATGTGGCGAAAATAGCCGTCAAACTCATAGTTTAGGATATAATAACTAAAATATAGTACCATCAAACTGTATTAGAGTAGGGTGACCATGATTACTTACATAAGTACGAATGCATCTTTTTAAAATAATAATAAGTAGATGGACGTAGATTTACATTATAGTGTGTTAGTTTTTTTTTATTTACTTATTCTTGTGTTTTAATTATAACTAAACGTTACGAAAGCAACTAAGATCCGCCTAGATAGATCACTGTTTCCCCATATTTCTATACGCCGAGGAAACATAGATATTGCGACAAGTAGATGCTGGAGGCGGTTGCTAGGAGTGTCGAGGACCAATTGCCGCACCAACATCTCTATATTCGAAGAATCGGTATTAAGTAACGTCTTTCAGCAATTGTGCAGAGTCGCATTTTGAAGTTCTTTGAGCATGTTTCTTGGCACGATAACGACTCCATCGAACGTTTTGTAGTTCAGGGCAAAGTAGAGAACACCAGAGGGCGAGGGAGGTCACACATGAGATGGACCTACAAGGTGAAGTCTGCTGTGGGTGGCTCCTTGAACGTGTGCAGTAGGACGGCCGCCACAAGATAGAAATGGCAGATGATCGTGAGGCGAATAATATCTTTCTCTACGGAAGTCACAACCTGATGACCACGACCGCTCTGCCAAGAGTGTCACGGCGAAGAAGAAGAAGTCCTAATTATTAATACAAAATTAATAGCGGATGACAATTATTATAGTCACATTGTCCTACAAATTGAGTGGCACCTTTTCCCAGTCCGACGCTTGCAATTCATTATTCACTTACCTTCTTCTTTTCCTTTATTAGCTACAATTTTACAGAATTCTCATTGATCGATAGTCGGGTGTCATGTCTAATCGAAGTTACTTACGAAATTTCAGCCTGTTAGTAATCAATCCACTAAAATGTTCTTGGGATCTTAGACTATATAGGTAGCTATATTTTAGTCCCGTGAACTATTGATAACTTTTAGTCAAATTGGATCGGTCAGGTTAGGAAAAAAAACTAACATACTATAATGTAAATCCACGTCCATCTACTTATTATTATTTTAAAAAGATGCATTCGTACTTATGTAAGTAATCATGGTCACCCTACTCTAATACAGTTTGATGGTACTATATTTTAGTTATTATATCCTAAACTATGAGTTTGACGGCTATTTTCGCCACATTTATCCAAACTAGGATATATTATCTGTCGATTAGTACTATAACTAAGCTCATACCTACTTTCACTAACGAAATAAACGCCATTGAATTTTAGGCATATTGCCGTCCGACCGGCCAACTAAAATCGACTCTAACAAATTATTTAAACTACTTGCTAGTATTTTTTTCTGTTTATTCGTTGCAACAAATTAGCAACAAATTGACCATACACACAAACCTCTATTAATTTGATGTAAATGGTGAGATACCTGCCTACCCATTACCGGAAACTAAATATCGCATAACTTTTTGTTTATTTAAGTTATCACATTTTTTATTTTTGCAACAATTACAACAAATTAAGACCTTTCTTTTAAGGTATCATTCGCATATTTGCATTACTTAGTTTCTGTGTAATCATAGGCGGTGACTACGGCACGTGGCGGTGCTAGCGGCCAACTATTTTTGATCATAGCGTCTTAGTTTTTTTTGCAACAAATTCAGGAAAAAAGATATGTATAGTAACAAATTATCACTAATTTGTGGCAAAGTTTCATCAAATTTTATGAGTTGGCCGCGCGGTTGAAATGTACAGCTAGGCTATAGATTCCTTGTTTGGCAAGATAGGTAACTAAAGGTACAGAGGTGTAAAAATTATCAAAATAAGTAATATGATTTATATGCCTTGGGACACCTCTAGCAAGCCGGACTACAACATTTCCCACTGGCCCAAAATCTGGTTCATCTGGAAGCCGTTCATTCTCTTGGCCAGTATATATTTCAAATTTATGAGCATAACCTTTCACGCTGCACATCACATATAATTTAAACCCCCACTTATGGGGCTTATTAGGTAAATACTGCTTCATGAAGTGTGCCACTTTTGTGGCACACATCTGTTCATCAATTGGACGTAGTTTAGCAGTAAGGACTCAACCCACAATACGTCTTTTTTGACTTATCGAGGTTTTTACTTTAGGTGTGTATTGCTGTAATGATGTTGTATTTGGAATATTTTGAAATATAATCATGTAAGGGCAAAATATACAAAAATTTTATGAGTCAAGTTGTAGTAACATAGACCAACTTATTTGAGAGTTATTGGGAAAAATGTAGGTTTGAGTCGTTTCTGCTAAATTGGTTTTAACATTAGGAAGTGTTTCTTTTAATTTCTCCAAAAAGATCCAAGTAACAAAAAATTGTGAACAAACTGATATTTAAATGAAAAATATTTATTATTTAGCAAGTTACGTATTTAATAAAAAATTACATAAAAATCTAATTTCTATTCTTCCTCATCATCACCCAGCTCCGGCTCCACCTCGAAATCTGGTTCCGCTCCGAACCCATCCACATCTTCCTCAGATTCTTTTCCTTTTAACGACTTGTAAAAGTCCAGACAGTCTTTAGGGATAAGGTGAAACATTGATGTTAAATCGTCCAATTTGGCCTGTGCAATTTCTTTGCCATCAGGCCAAAGAAAACTGAAATCATCCTCAGAAATATCTAAAACTTTTCCTCTAACTTTTTTTTCAATGCAGAGTTCTTTAACTACTCCATCTATTTTCATAAAAATGGAATGTTTAAAATTCTTTTTAATACAAATTTCTTTTGTCTTTAACCAATTCACTTTTTCTTTCGAAATAAATGTTTTTCTGTTCACTATTTTCTTTTCAATTTTAGACGTTGACACAAAATCTTTCATCTGCATTCTGTAAACTTTAAGTGGATTCTTCTTTCTGCAGCTTTTCATTACGTTAATGTAATCTTCGGCAGTATATATTCTTTCATGGAATTTTAGCTGGTATTCTATTTTGGAGAAATCGGTATCATTCGGTAAGAATGTGTGGCCGGACTCTAGGTATTTGAATGTGATGGTTTGGAGACTAGGGTGTGAGTTTAGTAAAGCCTTCAGCATTAAAACTATTTTAATGTTGCGATTTTGTCCCCCGCAACAGTCACTCCATAGTGCCAGCTCTTCAACTCTTGGGTCCACATTATGTTTTATGTATCGTACCAGACACGATTCGACCTCTTGTGCTCCTCGACCGGCTTCACCTTCCAACCATACGTTACAGTGGCCGGCGTCATTTGAGCCAGCATGTATGCCACTATTGTACAGCCATAGTTGGCGTTTATAAAAAACAATATTGGTAGGGATGCGCGGCAACGGAAGAGTTTTCTCAAGGTCGAATGTTAGACATTCAAAGGTTTTGTCTGTTTTGGCTCGTGCTAAATCCTCATTCATGTATTGTCGCAGGTCTTGTGCTCGTTTTAAATGATCTTCCTTTTCTTTCTCCAATTTCAACTTTTCATCGGCCGATGTGCAGTTTTTAATTTTTTGTGTGAAAGTATCACACTTATTGCAGGTGTCTTTTTTTAACGTTTTGCATCGCAAATTAAAACATTTATAAAATATTCTTTTCAACGTTTCAAACGAAACAGGCTTCTTAGATTCGCCGTGCTGTATTTTGTTTTCTTCCAGATAAAATTCGTAAATTTTTTGTACAGTCATCCCCACTTTTAGGTACTGACAGTCACTATTGTTCTCTCTTCTATAATGGGACTTGTACTTAGGTAGGGAGTTTATTACGGTTTTAATAAATTCCACATCTTCTTCTGACGTTTTATTCCAACCACCCTGTTGTATACCTCTTTGGTCTTTTAAACTTTGATTAGATCGCTTTTTTCGCAAACTTACATCAATTTTTTTGGAAGATACTTGAAAATTATGTAAGAACATGTCTTTACAAACTTCTTCACCGCTTAAATAATATCTTCTTCTGTAATCTCTGGGTTTCTTTTTTCCTGTTTTATTATTTGTGACAGTGTATGATCTTGATTTTGGTTCTTCTTTAACGTTGTTAACTATAAATAATAGCTGCGCTTCATATGACCCCAATTCTATGTATTTTTCGAACTCATTTCTTCTTTGTTCCTGTGAAACCTTGGCAAAACATTGTCTAGTACAGGCACAAGCGTAGTTTTGAAATACTTTCGATTCAACTCGTTTGGATTTTGCATTGTATGGTAAATTTTTGTATTTTTGTTCTTTTTTCTGAGCTAATGTATGATCAGGATATTTTCTTTTACGACCTCTTTTCGCCCGTCCTTTCTGACTTGTGTTTGGTGTTTCCAAGTCCTGCCTAACCGAATCTATATTATGAACTTCTAAATTAGAGAGATCGTGAACATTTTCTTCATCAAAGGATGAATTTCTTGCAGTATTGCTACTTGTTCTAAAAACTGTTTCCTGGTTTTCTACGCTTTGTACGTCTAGAGCTTCTAACAAAGATCTTGAGGTTTCATTTTCAGAATCATCTTCACTATTTGGTATATATTGGTTTTTCAATCCTAATACGTTAGCAGTAAACGTACTTTTATTTTTAACTAAACGTCGATTTGCATTTTCTGAATCTTCCTCGCTATCCGGAACATAATCGGAGTCCGTATCACAACTATAATCGGTCCCCTGGTCATTCTCGATGTTTTTTTTACCGTCGTCAAGCCCTCTTAATTCCATTACTGTTAATGTTTCTTCCTTTGCCATGTTAAGATCAACGAATTCTTCTGCATTTTCTGAAGGAAATGTTCTACTTAAGGTTTCGAAGAGTTCGAAAGTTTTTGGAGACATTGGAGGTAAGGGCGAAGAAATTTTTTCACTTCCTGTAATACCCAAACATAAGTTTAAAAAAAGATTCGGTAAGTATAACTGTAAAATACAAGAAGAGGTACAAGAAAGTTAATAAATTACTTTGACGTTTAGTCGTCCCAAATGCCGCTACTAGAGGGGTTAAAGGTGAGTATAGTGGAGCCACTGGTGAGCTGACATCATCTGAAAACAACAGTAATTTGCATAAGCACCGCCACCCTAAGCACATGGAAAGAAATTAAATTGTCAGTAGGTAGGTATAAAATATTTATAAATTTTATTATTACTTTCAAGCTGATTCATCACCGGTGCGTTCACTGAAGGAGCAAAAGAAGCAGCAGGAAAATCCTTATCATCTGCAAGTAGGTACATAAGCATAAGCACAACCACCTTTTGTTAGTTAAAGTAAATACAAAATATTATTAAATGAAATTATTACTTTCAAGCTGATCCATCACAGGTTTAGGAGGAGCCAAACAAGCAGCAGGAAAGTCCGTATCATCTGAAAGTAAGTATATAAGCATAAGCACAACCACCTTATGCTTAAGGCAAGATATTGTTTGTTTGTAGGTACTTAATATAAAATATTATTAAATTAAATTATTACTTTCAAGCTGATCCATCACAGGTTTAGGAGGAGCCAAACAAGCAGCAGGAAAGTCCGTATCATCTGAAAGTAAGTATATAAGCATAAGCACAACCACCTTATGCTTAAGGCAAGATATTGTTTGTTTGTAGGTACTTAATATAAAATATTATTAAATTAAATTATTACTTTCAAGCTGATCCATCACAGGTTTAGGAGGAGCCAAACAAGCAGCAGGAAAGTCCGTATCATCTGAACGTAGGTACATAAGCATAAGCACAACCACCTTATGCTTATGGCAAGATATTGTTTGTTTATAGGTAAATATAAAATATTATTAAATTAAATTATTACTTTCAAGCTGATCCATCACAGGTTTAGGAGGAGCCAAAGAAGCAGTAGCAAAGTCCGTATCATCTGAAAGTAGGTACATAAGCATAGTCATTCAATTGAACTTAATGTTAGATAAACATTTTAGGTTATGAAAATAACTTACGCTGCAAGAACTCATCCATCCTATTAGAATTATTATTGTTAATCTTCAACGCACTAACTATAATTCTATCAATCTTTTTCATTATTCCGGCCGTTTCACAACACTTATCACAATCACTAATAAAGTTTAGTCGGAGAAAGTTTTTACGCGCGATACGTGAAAGAAAAGAATGACAGCAACTCAGTATTTTAAGTTTAAAAAATATAATTTTGTGTTGCCAAATAAAAATTTATAAAGAAATAATTTAATACCTTTTTGAGCTGTGTATCAAACAGCAAGTAATCAATCAAAAAATAAACTTAATTCATATAAATGTAATTTAACTGAAACGATTTAATAGTTTAGGTCATTTTAGCTGAATACAAAGTCGGCTTGTTTCTTGGTAAATCAATTTATCAGAAATGACCCACACAGTATAAGTCGTTTTAGTTGAATAAAAAATATACTAGTTTCCATGAAGGTAATTTAACTGAAACGACTCATATAGTTTGGGTCATTTTAGCTGAATACAAAATCGGCTTGTTTCTTCGTAAATCAATATAACAGAAATGATCCACACAGTTTGAGTCCTTTTAGTTGAATAAAAAAATGTACTGGTTTCTATGGAGGTATTTTAACTGAAACGATTCAAGTGTTTTGGGACAATTCTGTTATATTAAATATAGACCTGCTTCTTTCAAGTTGGATTTATTAAAAACGACCCAAGCAGTTTGGGTTATTACAGTGGTTTGTAGAAAAATACCCGTCCCTATGTGGGTTGGTTCGCGTCATTAAAAAATCATCCTTATGTTAGTAGTATCACGGATCTTTTTTGCTGAGTGAAAGAACCAACCTTTAGGACCTCTTTGGCATATATAACTCATTTTTGACCATAGTGTGGGTTGAGTCCTTTCAGCTAAACTGCGTCCATTGAGAGTCTTTGTTCCATAGGAACTAAAGCAAATTTTTCATTTAGATGGCTAATTATAGGCCTTATCTTATGGAGCCTATCATGTTGTGGGTGTTCCTTGGGTAAATGTTTCTCGTTATTGTTGAAATGTAGAAATCTACGAATAGTCTCAAATCTGTTGACAGTCATTATGTCCTTGATTGGTTGAAAACCTACAGTATTTGACCAGTATAGCCGTACATTGGGATATTTTATAACAGACATGTATATCAGTATCGCCGTAAACTTTCTTAGCTCAGTTTCAGACAAATTTAATGGTTTAGTCACATTTTTTTGAACGGAATACAAATTAGACTCTTCCACAATCCTTTGAACTATTTCTGATGTAATAAAATGTGAAAAAATACTATAGGGAGTACCAGTAGTAGCCTCATCCTTCAGTTCTGGTGGGTATGTAGTGTCTCCATGAAAAGCTGTCTGGTCAGAATTTAAAACAAATTTTTTTACCTTCCATACGAGTCCTCTCATAGTTGCTCGGCGACTAGCTTGACTTGTTGAGGGGAATGGAACCTGTGGCACTTGATCATTTGCTGTAGCTTCATTTATCAACGGCGGGTCTCCTGCCATGAATGGATCATTATCGGGGTCATCATTTTCCTCTTCTAATGGACTCTCAAGATCGTGAAGCAAATCGTCTCGATTTTCATAAAAATTCTCATGACCTTCTGTATCCGACTCCTCAAGATCATCTTCCGACCTCTCTCCATCATTTATTAGAGCTAAATACTCTTCTATTTGCTTTTGATTCAAGTTTGGCATCTGAAAACTAATAAAAGTGATAGTTAGAATCTAAACAGGGACATTTTCTAGTAAATGCATATTGTTGCAGATTTACAACAACAAAATAAACAAAATTTCCGAACACACCAAAAGTTTTTTTTATAACTTATAAATTGTACTGAAAAGAAGATGAATTATTACGTAAAATAACTAATTTTGTTTGAACTTACCTTCGAAAATCAAATAATTACACTGCAAAGCAAGTACACAATTTTCATCCGCTCCAAAATTACGATCGGCTTTGATTTGTCAATGTCAAGTTTAAATTTGACAGTCGTGAAGAAAAAAAGTGTGTTGCCACTCGATTAAATATATAACCATGATAGGGCCAGGCCACAACAGTGCGTTGCGGCGTCGCATCGCAAAAACAACATTGCACAGCTATGCGATGCGATGTCGCAACGCAAAAATTTCATCGGATATGACATCGTACGACAAGACGCTAACCGTCAGTTCAGTTTCTAGTGAGACATGGACCGCACTGCGCGTGTTCTACTTCTGCTTGCGTTAAGGCGTATTAAGAAAAAGAAACAGAAAAGAAAGTACTGGGTACACCCATTACTGACAATTATGAATAAAGATGGAAACCACTTCAAAAGGAAATATGAGGCGCTAAAAGTGGACGAGGTTAAATTTTTCGATTACTTTAGGATGAGTGTAGTAAGTTTTGAAGAACTTCTTAGTTTGATAAAGCCTCATTTACAAAAGAAATACATATTTAGAAAACCCATCGAACCTCTGGAGATGCCGGGATTAACTGTAAGGTAAGAAAAAAATAAACTATTTTTACTATAATCATACTGTTTAATCATTTTCATAATTTAGTGTTATTCAAAACTCGTATTCCGATTGTGTGTCATTCGTCAAATTTGTTAGTTCCTCATCGAAATCAATTTGTTCTGGCTCATTTACATCATCATTCCTTGGCGTTTGTGGAGACGATTGCATAGGTGCCGGTGATGTTTCGCATCCGCTTTGGAAGGCACTGCGTTGAATGGATGTTTGATAGCCACTCTGCATAGGCATTTGAGCTGATTGGTAGCCACTCTGCATAGACATTTGAGCTGTTTGATAGCCAGTCTGAACAGTTGTTTGAGATGTTTGATAGTTTGCTTGGACGGATGTTTGTGAAGTTTGATAGTGGCTGGGATAGTATGATGGTTGGTGTAAATCACTTAATATCTGTAGGACACGACTTTGGAAAATTATTGTTTGATTATCATTCAATTTTTCCAATGATGGCAAAATTCCTTTAAAAAAAGATAAATGTCTACTTTCAGGTGTTTTTAAAGCAGCTATAATATTCTTCTCAAATTCGTCTTCGTCAATTTTTCTTTTACGCGATGCAGGCTGGTAACGTGGCATGACAGGTTGCTGGCTTTGTTGGGTTGAGGTGCTTGGTCTTATTTCTTCATCGTCAAGACTCGATGTTGTTTTATTTTGAGAATTCTTTTTCAGAAATAGGAGCTGGTCGTATAGATGATATTGTTTAATTTTTTTGGCCCCAGCTCCGGATTTACATTGCTCGTTTAATTTTTTTTCGTATTTTGTAAAATTATCCTTGATTCCTCTCCATTTCTTTATGACATCGTTACCTAAAAAAATATGACGAATAATGATTTATTTTGTTTTCTTTCAGGTACCTGGCGACGGGAAATACTTTTAAAGATATGCATTTCACATATTATCGTGGAAAATCTACAATAACAGGAATAATAAAATTTGTTTGTCGTATTGTATGGAACATTCTTAAAAGGTTGGAATTACCAAAAATTACAACAGAGCTGATGGAACAAATTGCTCAAGAGTATGAAAAAAAGACCAACTTTCCTAATTGTTTAGGAGCGCTAGATGGAAAACACATTCGTATATTGAGCCCGGATCACAGTGGATCCCTATTTTTCAATTATAAAAATTATAATTCCATTGTTCTATTAGCACTTGTTGATACGAATTACAAATTTATATATGTCGATATAGGTGCATATGGTAAGGAATGTGACTCTACTGTTTTTCAGAACTCAAATCTATACGACTTATTAAAAAAAGGTCAATTATCTATACCTCCGCCAAAACCGTTACCTGGCTTTCAAAAAGAAATTCCTTTTGTCTTCGTGGCGGATGAAGGATTACCACTGACAAATAATATAATGCGCCCATATTCTGGGAAGTTTTTATCGATAGAAAAACGAGTTTTTAATTATCGTTTGAGCCGAGCCAGACGATATGTTGAGAGCGCTTTTGGCATACTCGCAAATAAATGGCGCATATTTCATCGACCCATTAATGTTTCTTACGATTTCACAATAGACATTATAAAAGCATGCTGTGTATTACACAACTTTGTATTGAATCGAGATGGCGCACAAACGTTTGAAGAAATGATTATTGACGATTCTTTGCAAATTTTACACGAAACAACACATGAAAGTAGAACAGGAGCTAACATAATCAGAAACGAATTTTGTAATTATTTTAATAGTAACATTGGAGGTCTTAGTTGGCAGTTAACAAAAATATAAATGTTTATAAGTACTTACCGAGTTTTGTTTTTTCAACACTATTTAACTCCTCAAAATTTGAATATAAACTTGTACACACTTCCCTCCATGCTTCTGTTTTTAAAAATTTGTCTTTGAATTGTGATATAGTTTTGTCCCAAAGGACGGGACGTTCGTAAATTAAAGATATCAGGTGGTCGACATCGTACTGCGCCATATCGCTTAAAAAACACGTGCAGGTCGTTCAAAGTATGGACACCGACTAAACGGCAAAGCGTTGTCGCATCGCAGATTTGTACGCTGCGGCAGCGCATCGGAAATTTCCACGATGCGTTGTGCGGCGTCGTTGATTTTTGCGATGCGACGCCGCAACGCACTGTTGTGGCCTGGCCCATAGTGATAATCCTGCAACAGCATGCAATGAACTCATACTAATAATTTTATGGTCGTTTGAATGGTATGTTGCAGTTTTACAACTTTATGCATTTAAGGGTTAACCTGTGTAAGTCAACGGTAACGCACGCACGTAGTCTGTAGTTCATATAGGTAGGTAGATAAATATGGATATAGAATTATTTATATCAGAGATACCCTTTGTTCGCAACGAGTCACACTAAATCGTGTCACCGTGTGACTGGTTGAGAAAAATATTCGCATGGAGTAACAGTGTGACTCAATGCGAATTTTTATTCTCATCTAGTAACACTAGATGTACGTCAGGCTGGCCCGGCCCCATGGAATTTAATAATGAGATTGTTATCAATCCAATGTACCCGGGTATAGGGTATAGGTGTTTGTAAACATTTTATAACACCAAAACATTTACTAACAAATGTTAACAATTGTTGCACTTTGTTAGAAACTGTTACATGTTATAAGTGCTCCTACATTGATGGAAAATGTTTAAACATTTTATAACATCTAGTATTGGCTCGCAGTTTGGTTTCGCCTTCTGAGGGCCGAGGACGTCTACACGAAAATGGAAGAAGATTTGCTCATTGGAATAGCTTTTATTTTTTGTTTAACCCTTTATGGGGCAGAAGATTCTGGCTTACCTATATGTTAGAAATTAAACACGTGGATGTTAAAACTAATATTTAATGAAAATTTTTGAACAAGTTTTTTTTTTTTTTTATTAAATAAAAGTTATGGTGTCCACATTTTGGACACTGCCCTTTCTCACGTATGAAATTGTGCAAAACAAGGTGCAATGCATAATGGCACTTTGCATTTGACACACTCTATTTTGCTCTTTTTTCCAAGAGCTTTACTGCTGCAAGCTCTGCACCTTCTATAACTGGGCAGCTCTCCCGGCATATGCGATCCCACATCATTGAGCCTTATCTCATCAGGGATACCATAAATAGACTTCTGCCTGCTTGTTGGTCCCTTTGGTCTTTTGGTTACAAAGTTGGGCAAAACAGATACCCTTCGTTTCCGGGAGCTGTAACTGTTGATCAGGTTTCGTGCCAGGTCAGTGCGGAACTGCAATGCACCTATTGGATTATGCACTCTGTCATGTACGTTTGCCCAGCACGGCCCCTCAGAATTTGCATTTATGGTGTACACCATTGCAATGTACTCGCCTCTAGCAGTATATGTACCGATTTCTTTTTCAATGTACCTCTATACTTTTGAAGAAATATGCAAAAAAAGGTGGCCGTGCCAGCCAAACGCTTTCAGCACGGCCCCCCATGTAACTTGAATAATACATACCGTATTAACAAATGTCTATAACTCATGTACGTTTGCCCAGCACGGCCCCTCAGAATTTGCATTTATGGTGTACACCATTGCAATGTACTCGCCTCTAGCAGTATATGTACCGATTTCTTTTTCAATGTACCTCTATACTTTTGAAGAAATATGCAAAAAAAGGTGGCCGTGCCAGCCAAACGCTTTCAGCACGGCCCCCCATGTAACTTGAATAATACATACCGTATTAACAAATGTCTATAACTCAAGAAATGTACTCTATTAATACGTTATATGTGCCGCAACAGTTATTGTGAATTCATAATAACAAATATTATATAGATGTGGATAAGGGGCCGTGCTGGAAAAAATCATTTTAAGAAATATCTAAAAAAGACAAAACATACTAAGCCAAAAACTATTAAAAAATAATTGATGTTTAGCAAGTAACATATGTACCGCATTGATTTCTCATACAACTTGTTATATTGTGAAAAATAAATCTATTTTAGTTCATTCAGCACGGCCCTCTATAGTTGCCTATATCTTTTTAAATAAGCCGTGTATGTTTACAAAATTCGACTTCCTGAATAATATATAGGAGTACATTCCTTTCAACTAAATTGCAATTCTGCTGTATCAATACTTTAGAAGATAAATTCAATCTAAAATATACATACATTAAAACTGATGGGGTGACCATGATTCTACATGAAAATAGGATAAAAAATACTGCTTAAATTGAGTAAATCTTTATTAAAATAAACAAATCAACAATATGGTAAACTATATAAACGATAACTAGGTACTTATACATAATAGGTCGATAATCGTACAAGTGTCAAGTTAGTGTCGCTAAGACTACATAGCTCAAAGTCTTAAAAATCATACATTACAATAAAATCACAGATTCATTACATTTCACAGATTAGTTCGTTTACATGGAATAACAACCTATGTCTCAATAACACTACAGAGCTTAAAAATCTAAAAAAATCACAGATACGCGTTCAATAAATCATATTGATTGAACCTTACATTACACTAATATTAATTTGCATGAATCGCTTTAATTATTTGGTATAATCACAGGCAATTAATTAAATCCACGTAATCACAGATGTTTTTCAACGACTATAACAATTAGAATATTGTTCGTTTATGTTACTAATATTATGTTACCTATGGAATAATCATAGAAAAACTAGTACATAAATTAACTTATTAAAAGTAATCACAGATGACATTACAACAGTATTGACTTCTTATTAAACAGTTCACAGTTTCATATGCATATTTTTAGCAACTAGTCTTTACCAGATTCTTAAATAGTGTAAAATTAACTTTAAATTATTACAAAATACATGTATTTAAAAACCATGGCTCAAAAACATATTCTGGTTTCACTGTAATTACCAGAGCCGTCACTCATAGGATCATATTCAGCAAACCCTGAGCTCCGCTCCGACGTGAAAGCGGAATATTCGTAAAAGTTATTATTTTTAGTTGTATTAAATATCACATATCACTCACTAAAACGTAAGTAAGAGTGTGTAAAAATATCGACTCCACTGTACTGTTGTTAATTTTCAAGGCCAAATCATCATAACATAGCCACAGATCATGGCTAAGCGTATGGCACTTATAATGGCCCAGAGTTCCCTCTGAATTCCCTACATATTCAATGGCACCAACGACACCATAAATTTGATTTTGAATATTAATAGGACGTAGTTATGCGACAATGTTCCAATCCACACGCAGGTCGAACTGAGTAAATCGCGTTTTTGTAATTTTGTGGTACGCTTTTTTTTGGTAGCGAGTACAACTAAGTAGTATGTATTACATCAACTAAATAAATAAACATTATTTTACTATATAGGGTAAACAGTACAATGATTGGCATTCTAAGATGATCTTCAACATAAATGTAGTGACTTCTATGTTATAATAATATTTTTATATATCTAATGTTTACCAGATATAAGGTATATAAACGTATAAATTATAATGAAACACATTAGTATTAAAAAAAATAGCTTTATTGCTTAAAAAGTAACATTAAACTTAATTCTATGTTATTGCACAATCATTGGCACTGAAGTATAATTATTGACACAGCGAGTTTGGTATAACCATTGGCACTACATATTTACTAATGTAGGCACACCTTGCTGTCGCGAAAAAAGGCGAACCTAGGTACCTACGTACATAAATAATTTATCCCATCCATGGTCCATTAATAAACTCCCCTACCTAATCATCTTCTAATAGTACTTTTAATAGTTCTTCATTTGTCATTGGTCTCAATCTATTTTCTTTAACTTTTATCTTATCTTTTCTGGTTTCCCTTGATACTCTGAAATTTACAGGTTCATCTAAAATAGGTCCTTTCTTTAATGCTTTTTTGACCATTACTTGTTCCGATTCTTTAAAGCTTCTTTCATTTTCAGTTTCAGCTGCATCTAAAATTGGTCTGTTTTTTATTTCCTTTAGGGTAGTAATATTTGCAGGTTTAACTTCGCTCATAGGTTCTATTTTTAATTCCCTTGTATATCCTCTTTCTTTTTCAATATCACTTGAGATTCTATTTGCAGGTTTAATCAAGACGTTTGATTGGATTACAATTTTGGGTTTGATACTATCAGAGTTTGGTTTACTTTTCTTAATTAACTTTAAATCTTTGGCTTTGTTCTTTTTCTGTATAGTTTCAGCTTGTTTTTTTTCCTTGAGTAATTGTTTCTCTTTGGCTTTCTCTAGTCTTTCTATTCGTTTGTTCTCCTTTTCTTGTATCTCTTTCATCTTTTTTTGTTGTTTTTGTAGTTCTACAGCTTCCCAATCTTTACTAGTCAAAACAAAAGAGCGATGTTCTGTACCAGCTTTCTGAGTTTTAATTGGAGTCTTAGGTAACTTTAAAAAATCGTTTATATTTTGCGCCTTTGTAGGGACTTCGGTTGGCATATCATCCACCAGTACCCATGTTCCACCAATCAGCTCTACACTTTGACGACTGGTGGATGGAATAGGTATTAAATCTATTGGCGTTATTGACTGGTTTTCTCTTTGAAATTCGGAAATAACGTCAACCGTTTGTGCAGCTTCTGGTATTGAATCGTTTATTGATGAATAGATTATACAGGATTCTAAAGGTAATTCTTCAACCACCTGATTCTGAAGTTCAACATGCTCTCCACCTATTTCGTGTCCTGAGGTTTCTGAATAATCGACAACCATCGTGTTTGCTTTAGATATGCCAGTGTCTTCGGATTGAGGTTCATGGGACAGTTCTGGTTCATTTAGCAAAAGTTCTACTTCTGTTGGCACTGTCGTTAATTCATTAAAGGCTGCCATTGTGTTCAAATCTTCTGAACCATCGTTGTTTTGTTCATTTAAATTGCTCCTGTCCTTGTGTTGTATTAGTTCCATAGAAGTTGTCTCTTGTTGTGGTTCTTGTGTTGAAATTTTTGGTACGAGATATTTATACAAGTCATAAAGCTTTTTAGCTTCTATTGATTTACCTACCATCTGATTCTTCATCTTTCGGACTAGCTGTGGTCCAACAATTTCTTCAAATGTCTGATAGCTAAGACTTGTGGAACAGTTGTCATCCAAAATTTCTTGTACTGGTTTAGAGGGCATTAAACATTTTGTATAGTCCACTTGATCTGGATTAAATGGGCATAAACCACAAGCTTCAAAACCGTTCTTTAACGTCGTCTTGTTTAATTTGGGTAAAAGCTTCTCTAATATAGGAGCAACATCTGTTTTTAGTAAGGATTTCGTTAAGTTATCTGTACGCCATTCCAGGACTGCTTTACGCCACATAACTTTTATTGGGCGAAACGCCGCTACGTCTGCTGGTTGCAAAATCCGGGTCGCGTTAGGGTATAGAGCTATAAGTATTATACCAAGATTTTGACAAAGTTGAGTAAGCTGAAGTGTTGTGTGGCTTTTATGCCCATCCAAAAAAAGAATTACTGGAAAAGTGATATTCCTCTTCATTAGCGCTGGATGCAGAACATTCTGTATGTACTGAATGAAAAGCTCGGCCTTCATCCATCCATTATCTGACAAGCCAATGCCCCACTCGCTAGGCACAGACTTTTGAATCTCAGGTCGCATTCTCTTTAAGGGGTAAATAATCATAGGAGGTGTTGTTACACCATCCGCCGAAAATGTAAACATTACGGTAACACACGATTTAGACTGAGCGTGATCTACCTCATACACATTTTTGGTTCCCCTTAAAGCGATAACTTTAGTATTCTTTGGGCATAAAATAAAATTAGTTTCGTCCCCATTGTAAACTCTGGATGGATCACTCAAAATATTAAAAAGATCATTTTCTTTCAGATATTCTTCTACTTGTTTAAACCAATTTCTAATTTGCTTCTCTGTCAATTTTGAGCTTGCTGAAGTTACAGCCTCTGATGTTCGTATAGAAAGCTCAGGATGCCTCTTCAAAAATAATTTATACCATCCATCGCCTGGTGTATTATCTATAAAACTGTTTGGTCTGGGATTTTCGTCCAAATACAGTTTGACACTCTTTATGACGTCCTCTTTACGCCGTGGAAATCCTTTCCTACAAGCTGAAATTATCCATTTAACTACCTCTTTTTCTTCTGCATCAGTCAGAACTGTATCTGGACCAGGTCGACTTTTAACAAATAAGTTGGATAGGCGAAACTGCAAAGTTGCCCGTGGGATATTAAATTTATTTGCAGCAGTTTTCTTACCCATTCCATTTTTTATGGCTTGCAAGGCTTTTTCTACATCTTCTTCTGTATATGCTTTTGAATATTTTTTTCCAACCGTAACCTTCGGCATCTTAAAGCCATCTAAGTACCTGAAAGTGATGAAAAGAAGAGGAAACCTTAGGTGGATATAGTCATTGGCACAACAAAAAATATATAATGATTGGCAGTGCCAAGAATTCGAATAGAAGCGAAATCAAACTTATTTAGCAACCCAATATGGTCTATTTTGATGAAAATGTAATTTAAACAACAAATACATACACATGCCACCAAAAAAAAAAGTACAATCATTGGCATCTCATCCAATCACTGTACCACTATACAAAAAAAAATACAGTGATTGGCACCAATGCCAATGGTTGTACGCTTATTTTTCAACACTGAAAACAATAAAAATAGCAAGATATACCCTAATTTAACAATATCAAATATAAATTGGCGTAGAAACTTACACAAAAATCACTTTTTCACGTGCACTTCTATCCTCCAGCACTACACTTTTTACTATAAAATCAACACGATCACGACCTCTCGATTTCCGTTAAAACTCACAAACAGCTGTGAAATAAAAATGGCTGACAGCAGTGTTGCCACTATAGAAGATTAGATATTCTACCCAATAAGGTATTGCAGCCGTAAATAAACAAAAATTGTCTCTTATTATCTGGATTTTTATATCAGAGTGCCAATCACTGGGGGGGTGCCAACAATAGTATGGTTTACCCTACTTGTCATTAAAATGTATTAATATTTCTCATACAAATGAGGAAGAAAATGCACTTGGAACGTTTTTAAAAAAAGGCTTTTTGTATGGAAGTAGCTTATAGCTTAATTTGCAAAAACGATCCAATATCTGAAAACTGGTATATTTTGGTAGTTATTATATATTTTTTCTAAAACATAAGTATAACAATGAAACAACATTATTAAAAAAATATTTATTAAGACGCCTGCGTACACCGCGCGCTATCTCGTGTTAAGACAAAATAAAATACGTTTTTGAGGTTGATGGAATCAAAGCATGGAAAATCATCACAATTTATTCATCATCTAGATCGAAATCCAGCTCCTTACCAAATCCATCGACATCGTCAATGGCGTCATTAGACGCTTTCAATGTTTTATAAAAACTAAGGCAATCAGCTGGAATAAACTTGTATACAGATCGTAAATCAGCCAATTTAGCTGGAGCAATGGGTTTCCCGTTAGCCCATAACTGTTTCAGATCAGATCTATGAATAGTCGAAATCTCACCTTTTGTCGTTTTTTTAATGTTTAGTTCATTATAATCCTCATCAAGGGACGTTTTCATAAAAATAGAATATAATTTAGCTTTTTCAATTTTTATCTCCTTTGCCAGCAGCCAGTTCAGTTTACTTTTATCTGTGAATTTCTTACGATTTACTATTTTTTTCTCGATATCTTCAGTGCTATAAAAGTCATTTTTGTCCATTCTATATACTTGAAATGGTTTTTTTTTTCTAGCATTTTTCATAATTTCTATATATTCTTCAGCTGTATAAACACGTTGTTGCTTTTTAAGCGCTGTTTCAATTTTTGAAAAATCGGTATCGTTAGGTAAAAAACTATGCCCTGACTCAAGATACCGAAAAGTTATCGTTTTTAATGTAGAATGGGAGTCTAAGATAACCTTTAACATTAAAACAATTTTTATGTTTCGGTTCTGTCCACCGCAACAATCACTCCATAGTATGAGATGTTCTATAGTAGGAGGTAGTTTGTTTTCTATATAATTGGCAAGGCATGATCCTACTTCCTGAGCGCCTCTTCCGGCTTCACCTTCCACCCAAACATAACAGTGCCCTACATCATCTGATGCTGAATGTATACCGCTATTATATAGCCAAAGCTGACGTTTATAAAAAATTACGTTTGTCGGTATACGAGGCAAGGGCAAAGTTTTTTCGAGATCAAATGATAAGCATTCTATGTTTGGGGTATTTTGTGCAGTTTCAAAGTCGCATTTCATCTGTTCCCTCATTGTTTGTGCCTTCTCTAAGTGTAACGATTTCTCAGCCTCTACTTTTGTGTTTTCTGATCCACTAGTGTTTTGTAATTGCACCGCAAACAAATCACACTTATTGCACGTGTCTTTTTTTAATGGTTTACACCTCAAATTAAAATTAGTTAAGAAAATTTTCTTTACAGTTTCAAGAGAGGCACATTTCAACTCGGTGCCAAATTTTTCAACAAAAAGTTTCTTGTAAATATCATAAAGTTTCGATATTGTCATGCCAGGCTCTAAATATTGGATTTCATTGTTATTCTCCCTACGATAATGCGATTCATATTTAGGTAATTTTGAAATAACTTCCTTAATAAAGTTTAAGTTCTGTTCAGTCAATTTATTCCAGCTTTTGCCTTTCTTACCTCGACAGTCATTTATTTCATTATTACGAATCTTGTATAATGCTATGGTAACTTTTTGTGTTGTAATTTGTAGAGTGTGCAGGAACATATCGCGACAGACTTTGACATCGTTTAATTTATAGGTGCGATGAAATTGTTTAGGCTTTTTTTTGTTAACAGGGACAGAAGTCATGGTGTAGCTTCGTTTTTTTGGTTCCTCTGTGACACATGACTTAATGTACATTAACTGAGCATTGTAAGATCCAAGAGTTACATAAGTCTCAAATATTTGTTTTCGATCTTCCAACGAAATTGCATTGGCACATATCTTAAGACATTTGCATTGATAATCCTGAAATACTTTTGGTTCAATTTTTTTCTGTGAGCGTACAGTAGTATATGATAAATTATTATACTTTTTAAACTGCCTTTCCGAATTGGATTCAGGATGCTTACGTTTGCGGCCTTTTTTCGGTCTTCCAGCCTGGGAACTAGATGTTATTATTACTTGGTCATTGCTTTCATTAATGTTTTCTTCATTTGAGCTGTCAAGTTCCGTTTCAGGTGAAAAGTTTCCTATTTTCTGAACTTCAATGATAGGACTTAAAACTTCACCATGCTTATCTAAGATAGTTTTTTGAGGAGTATGTAAATTAGTTTCATCTTCATCTTGTGTTATAGACATAGTGTCATGTCTTGTATAATTTTCTACATTCATAGTTGTTGAATTCAATACCCTTTTCTTGTTGCATTCTTCACTAATGTTTACGAAGCTCTCAATGTGTTCATCTCGGGTGTTGTTATTGGTTTTAGTGTTATTGTCGTCGCCACTAACATTTGATTCACAGTCTGTTTCAGAGTCCGTTAAATTACGAATCTCAAAGTTTGGATCAGCAACACTATCATCACTATTTTCAATAAAGTCGGGTGAATCATTATCAAGACACATTTCTGGTTCATTAAGGACATTAAAAAGCTTCTGAGTTTCAGGAGACATACATGGAAGAGGCGATGCATCCTGTTCTACATCATTGAGAGCTGTTGTAATTTCTGGAGCCATACATGGGATAAACGATGAATTTGGTTCTAAAGTAATCGTAGTTAATTCTGTACTATTCATAGAAGTTACATCAGCAAGAGTGAGTGGCAGTGGTGTATCTGGAGTGCATCCATCTGAAACTATGTAATTTCAAATTAATAGGTACTTAAACAACTGCTTTATAGTAAAACACCGACCAAGTGCGAGTCAGACTCGCGCACGCAAGGTTCCGTACCATAATGCCAAGCCCTTACGAATATCGACCAAATAACAAGTTAAAAATTATGTTTTGTTGTTTGAGAGCCCCCCCAAATATGTATTTTATTAAGTCTATTAGCGGCAAAAGAAATACATCATCTGCCTCAAATTGTCAACTGTCTACCTATCACGGTTCATGATATACAGGCTGGTGCTGTCACCAGACTGACAGCGAAGTCTTAGTAACAGGGTCCCATCTTTCCTCTTCGGGTACGGAAACCTAAATACCTAAATTAAGTCCGAACCGAAAAAAAATCAGCTGTTCCCTACATTTATGTTCGCATAACTCGTCAAAATGTAGGGAACAGCTGATTTTTTTTTCGCGATTTCAGGGTTCGTCCCATAGAAAAAGTTGTTCAAAATGATGAGTACAATGACCCCTTTTCGGGTTTAGTATAAACAAAAAATAACCCTGTATTCTAATTAAGCTCCTTCAGCCGGGCTAGCATGGGCAGGGGATAAAATTTTCTCCACCTGTCATTTCCACTGTCTTGTCCCTTGTCAGTGGAAATAACCGGTGGATAAAAGTTTTATCCCCTGCCCATGCTAGCCCGGCTGCAACGTTAGGATAACTTGGGCCGATCCCCGAATCAAATCGGACACCCCTGAGCAATCGGGCCAGCATTACCTACGACTAGGTACCTACTCAACATTGCTTAAATTGGTTAACTAATATCTCATTTTCGATAATATGTTTTAAATATTAATTAGTACCTAGGTATTTACCGTCGTCATCTTTTTGGCCGCGACATTTTATCGTATCTCGCAAGCTTAATAATTTTCGTCTTTTTGACAACAAGAACATTAAATCCTTGTTATTCTCATTGTTGTTGTCATTCTGCGAAAAATTAACGACTTACTTAAACCACATTTACTTAAATAAACCACATTTTAAGTAATTAAAAACAGCACCAATAATTAACAAAAAACAGTCTGATCAATACACAAATTAGTTACTTACTTCTTCCTCGTTCATCGCGAACACAAACTACACGTTGTATTAATCTAAAACACGCTTTTATTCAAATATCAATTGAGAACAATTAGCCGCACGCACTTGTTTACATTAATATAGGTCAAGAGCAACTGTCACTGTGTCACAAAGTCACAACAAATAACAATAACTATCTTCCGCGCATCTCACCAGAGCGGAGAGAGAAAACATACAACACACCAAGGCGTGTGAGTAGGATGGTAAATTAATGTAGGTAAGCGCCGCGCCGTCGTCCGTTGCGTGAGTTTAAGTTTTATTTTATAACGAAATCAAATTTCCCAGTACATTCATGTAGTTTGAAACATTGTTAATTTTCATATTTTATTTACAAATCAGGAAGATAAGGGTCCTGAGTCACACTGTAAGCCGTGTAATGATTATTCATAAAACGTTTCAAATGAAAATGGAACGTTTTACTGTTTAGCTTTATTATTTTAGTGATAACGTTCCAGACTCCATAACACATTTTTTTTTGTTCAAGTTGCCACAATATTTCGCTACCTAGTTGTATAATTTCTATTTTAGACTAGGCCTTATTATAAAAAATACAAAAGTGATGGATTGTTTAATTATTAGATAACTGTAGGTATGTTCCTACCAGTATACACGTTTTAAATCGTTTACTTTTATTGTTGTCTTTTATTTACGCGAACACGATACATTTAAATGAAACTACTTTTACGGATTATTTCGCGATTTATTAACATTTTATTTAACCTGACGTTTCGAACACTTTACAGCGTTCGTGGTCACAGATAGAGGTTATTTTTACCATTATGAATAATAATTTTATTATCGTGCACATTATAAAGTAAGTACATGGAATGTTTTGAAGAAATAGATAATAAAAAAAATAATATAACAAGATGAATGGATCATTATTTTTATGTTATTCAGTCCAAAACGAAATGAAACATAACGATCCAAATGAATTGTCTCTTTTTAAGATTTAAAATTGTTATTTTTAAAACGTTCCAAGTTGAATGGATCATTATTTTTATTTTATTCAGTCCGAATCGAAATAAAATAGTACGATCCAAATGGAAAGTCACGTTTTAAGATTTAAAATTAGTTATTTTTAAAACGTTTCAAGATGATTGGATCCTAATTTTAATTGCATTCAGTCCAAAATGAATTAAAATAGTACGATCCAAATGTAATGTCACTTTATAAGATTATATTTAGATCTTTTGGTTCGTTTTATCATTTAGACCGCTTAATTATTTCAATAGTTATTGTCGTAAGAGAGTCAGTGTCTTCAGCACTAGATAGAACGATCCAAAATACCTAGCTTGGGCTCAGAAACTCAATTTTGACCACCTTGTGGATTGGAACGTTGTCGCATAACTACGTCCAATTACAAATCGTCATACGAACAACAATCAAACTAAAGATTAATTCAACTCTAAATCTATATTCAAACATTTTAGTGGCATTTGTCAAAACATTGACGACATAAATGGGGATTGCCGGGACAAATAGTGCAAAACCAAGAAACCTTCTTTGTTTTGTTCTTGGCCACATTTCTTCCATGCAACTCAACATTTGATTTGTAACAATCACGACAAAATTTTCTTGTTGATACTGCTGCACCTTCTTTTTTCTTAAGCTCGTGTTTTTGTCTTCTGGGTCGTGGTGTGGTCAATCCCGTATTTTCTTGACTACCCTCAATCAACTGCTTTGCCAACAGTCGCCTAAGGGCTCCCACACAAAACTGCGATGCGATGCGATGCGAATTCGCATCGCAGGAACCTGCGATGCGAATTTCTGCGATACGATTTAGTGCGGCAAACCGTTTGGTAGGGCGACCATTCCTTCAAGTGTAGTCAGCCGTACTAGACGTGTTTTTAGGAAGCGTAAGATGGATCGCAAAAAGATTATTGCACTGCTGTTATTGTTAAATAGATATAAAAGAAAAAGAAGATTCTGGGTTCATCCATTTATTACGATTATGAACTCTGATGGGAACTATTTTACTCAAAAGTACTATGCGTTGAGAACTGAAGAAGATAAATTTTTTGATTATTTTAGAATGAGCATATCTTCATTTGAAGAGCTTTTGAGTTTATTATCACCATGCCTTCAAAAACGATCGTACAAGGTAAGAATTCCTGTTATGCCTTTGGAAATGCTGGGACTGACTATCAGGTAAAGTAAAACAAAATTTATTTATTGACATTTTAATTGTTTTTTTTTTTTTGCGAAAAATCAAATTTGTGATTATCAGCAGTTAATAGTAAATTAATATAATAATATTATGTAAAATCAAACTCTTTTTAAACTTTATTTATTTTAAACTTTCTGCAATAAAAAGCTTGCACAAGGCGGACTTAATGCCTAAGGCATTTTCTGCCAGTCAACCTTAGGGTCATGCAGAGATAAATAGGGCAGGTGTCAAAATTGGAAAAAAAAAAGAAAATTAAATAACACAAAAAGGGATATAAATATGATATAAGTACTTACATACATTATATTAAAATATAAATAAACTTACATATTATATGCATACATACATATTTATACATATATCAAATATATACAATTATATATATATATATATATATATTTATAACTATACAATATGATTACAAATGCATCGATAGAAAATAAATCTGTTCCACTACTGTTGACTACTGTCTCCCGCCAATGATCTGGTATAGAACTGTCGCACCTTAGCTTTAAAAATGTTACGGTTATTACACATCCTGATTTCGAGAGGGAGCGCGTTCCACAGAAGAACTGATTGAATATTGAAGGAAGAATGGACTAAGCCAGAGAGATGTGTAGGACAAGCAAGAAGACGATTATTCGCGGAACGTAGGTTCCTGTCATGGGCTGAGCAAAGATATTGAAAGTTAGAAGTTAGATAAGAAGGAGCGTTAGGAGAGTGTAGTAGAGAAAATACTGTCGTCAGCGACCGCAAACTGCGACGTTGACGAATCGGTAACCAGTTCAACTGAGAACGAAATGCGGATACGTGATCGTACTTACGTAAATTAAAAACGAATCGAATGCAATTGTTGAGAAGTCGGTCTAGTTTATTGAGTAGATCTGCATTCAGGTCTATATAACACACATCACCATAGTCAATGATTGGGAGGACTAGTGTCTGCACAAGCATTGCTTTTGTTTGAATCGGGAGGAAATTCTTCAGGCGATAAAGAGAACGTAAGGATCCAACGACTTTCTGACTCACCCTTGCCACCTGAGATCGCCAGTCAAGAGTGGCATCAATACATAACCCCAAATCCTTGACATTCTGGCTGAATGGCACAATACATCCATCAAAAAGGATAGGAGGAAGAGATGTAACATCTATCCTTGATAGCATACGAGAACTTCCCACTACTATAGCCTGGCACTTAGAGGGATTGACACATAAACCGAATCTGCTAGACCAATCTTTAATTGTGGTTAGATCCCGATTTATGTCGTCAATTGCTGTTGAAATATTATCTGATTTCGCCTGAGAATACAACTGCAAGTCATCGGCATAAAGATGATACGTACACTGAAGTTCATGAGTAATAAGATTAATAAATAATGAGAAAAGAAGAGGAGACAGAATTCCGCCTTGTGGAACACCACAGTCAAGATCGCACCAACTAGACATTGCCTCATCGGAACGAACTGCCTGCTGGCGTCCACGAAGATATGAAGAGAACCAATCCAGTGCCCCTGATGAAATCTGCAGATAGGACAGAATGGCTAAAAGGATTTCGTGACTGACGGTACTAAATGCATTTAAAAAGTCGATTAATGTCAACACTGTGACTTTAGTGTCCTCAATTCCTGCTCTTATATCGCCAGTCACTTTTAGTAAGGCTGAGACAGTGCTATGTCCAGGTCTGAAACCAGATTGCAGTGGTGAAAGAATGTTATTTTGGTTTACAAACTTGGACAACTGTGTATGTACACATGCCTCAAGGACCTTGGACAAGAAAGGAAGAATGGATATGGGACGGTAATGGACAAGGTTGGTGGGGTTGGAAATTTTAGGCAGAGGACGGACGCATGCTTGCCTCCATAAGGTAGGAAATTGACCAGAATAAAGGGAAAAGTTAATTACGTGGGAGATCGCAGGAAGGAGTGGATCGAGGACAGTGACAATCATGCGACGACTGATGTTATCACATCCTACCGCATTGGATTTAATGGAAAGTATAATTTTTTTTATTTCATCAGGAGCAACAGGAGAAAAGTTGAAAGGATCATAATTAGGATTAGCTAAAGCAGCGATGCGATCAACCGTCTGGCACTCGACAAGAGGATTCATAGCCTGATGCATAGTGGAGACGAAATAATTATTGAAATCATCAAGCCCGAGTGTCACCGGAAGTTCGCATGTTTGTACTTTGCCGATACCGAGAGTTCTAAGGAACTTCCATATATCGGCAGGAGAAGATGAAGAAATGTTGTTGAGAATGTGGCGTCTTTTAGCATTCCGTATCATCTGATTACACCGATTCCTTGCAGTCTTATACGAGGCCCAGTTATCAGTGCAACGATCCCTTTTAAACTTGCGAAATGCTCGATCCCTACGTCTCATCGCCATTCGAATTCCTCTCGACATCCAAGGAGCTGGAGGGTGTTTTAATTTGACTTTTCTGACAGGCGCGTGTTTATCATACAGGCTCAAAACAAAATCGTTGAAGATTTGCACCTTGTCATCAACAGTTTCAGAGGCCGTTAGAGGACTCCAATCTAGCGCAAAAGCGTCAGTCGAAATCCGTTCCTTGTCTATCCGTGAAAAACAACGCATGTGCAGAACCTTTGGACGGAGTTTTGGGGGCTTGAGGCGGTAGGACAAGAAAATGAGGTCATGGTGAGAAAAAGCAGGAGCTGGATATTGACCATAGGAGTTAACCAGGGTGGGATTAGAGATAAGCATAATATCTAACCAAGTATCGTTTCCGTGGATATTATGATGAGTGGCATCAAGAGGCAAGACATTAAGACTAGCCGACTTGATGATATTATGGAGTTTAGAGAACTCTTCTTCCGTCGACAAAGCCCTATAGGTAGAATAATTATCACTAGGTGAATTAATTTGATCTTCCCCTGCGTTTGATGATTGTTCGTGTGATAAATGTAGAATTGGTGTTTGGTCTGCATTTGATGACTGTTCGTGTGATAAATGTGGGCGTGTCAGTGGTGTTTGGTTTGCAAAATGTTGAGTTTAATAGCCTGTGTAGCTCTGGTAGTTGCTAGGCTGATAGGAGGAACTATAAGGTGGGTAGCCTTGATATGCCGGTTGAAGTAAGTCTGTTAAAGTTTGGAGAACACGACTTTGAAAAATAAGTGTTTTGTTCTCATCCAATTTTTCCAGAGACGGTAGAATTCCCTTAAAAAAAGACAAGTGCCTGTTTTCCGGTTCCTTTATAATGTTAATAATTTCATCTTCAAACTCGTTTGCCTTTCTTTTTCGCGGCTTCTGCTGGTATCGTCTTGGAGATTTTTCAGATCTTGCTTGATTCTCTTGTCCAGGTGGTGCTTGCATTTCCGTTTCATTAATGCTATCTGTTGTCTCATTTTGTAAATTTTTTTTAAGAAATAATAACTGCTTGTACAGATGGTATTCTTTGGTAGATTTTGCTCCTGTTCCAGATCGCTTTTCGTCTTTAAGTTTCTTTACGTACTTTTTAAAGGTATCGTTGATCCCTCTCCATTTTTTTAATACTTCATTACCTGTAAATTATACAAAATTAATCATTAATGTAGGGGTATCCCTATGAAATTAAATACAAAGAAACCATTCATATGTTTAAAAATATTTTATGTGTGTATTTAATGTCATATTAGGGTAAATTTTTAATTGTCTCCACTATTTTTTGTTAAATTTTCTATTTTAATTTCAGATTTTTAGCAACCGGAGAAGAATTCAACGATATGCATTTAAACTATTATAGAGGTGCAAGTACAATAGCGAAAACAATACGATTGGTGTGTAACGCAATATGGGATCGCTGTTTACGTCAAAACATGCCTGAAATAACACAACAGCTGTTTGAAGAAATTAGTGCAGATTTTGACAAGAAAGCCAATTTCCCTAACTGTTTAGGAGCCATTGACGGCAAACATATTCGTATCCGTAGTCCCGCAAATAGTGGATCACTGTTTTACAATTACAAAGGTTATAATTCAATTGTTTTGTTGGCTATTACTGACTCTAAATACAGATTCATCTACGTGGATATAGGACCATATGGAAAGGAAAGCGACTCCACAATTTTCCACAACTCGAAACTTTATGACTCACTGATGAAAGGTAGCTTGCCCATACCAATATCGAAGCCGTTGCCAGGCTTTCAAGAACCGGTCCCGTTTGTTTTCATAGGAGACGAAGCTTTTTCTATTTCAAATAACGTTATGCGCCCTTATTCTGGCAAGCATTTAACCGTTAAACAAAGAATATTTAACTACCGTTTGAGTAGGGCGAGGCGATATGTCGAGTGTGCTTTCGGCATACTAGCCAACAAATGGCGAGTATTTCATCGACCCCTTAACGTCTCAATTGATTTTGCAGTCGATATTGTCAAAGCTTGTTGTATATTACACAACTTTGTACTGAACCGCGATGGATTACAATCCCCCGTAGAAATGATCATAGATGATTCTGAACTACAAAGCCTACAGACGTTGAATGCAAGAATAATGAGTGCAAATATAATAAGAGACAAGTTTTCGAATTATTTTTCTAGTGTCTTTGGAGCCTTGAAGTGGCAATTAAAAAAAATTTGAAATTATAGAAGTACTTGCTTAGTTCTAAATACAGTACGTCCGAAATAACTTGGCAAGCCTGAACATAGGCTCTGCGAACTTTAGCGCATGTACACTCGTAAAAAAACTGTTATTGACATTTATTTTTTTAAACCAAAATACGAATAAAAATGTACTAATACAGGGACCAAGTACCAATAAAATAAATATTTAAACACTTTGAGACAGAAAGCTACAAAAACAACTTCTGAGTTAAAGAAAAAACCTAACACTACACAAAAAACTTAACAATTTAATAATAACAACCACTTTTGTCACCGTCTGTGCTCAAGACAGAGATAGCAACACGAAAATGACACCAATGCTAACATGTGAGTGAGATATATTACCGGGACCCGAACATTGCCGAATAAGCACGAAGCTTTACGAAGTTACTAAAGAGAGATGTCCAATACGCGTGTCTGAGGGTGTTGTTTAATCGATTTTTCTTCAAATCGATTTAAATTAAGTAATAAAAATATATTTATATTCAATTTTTTATGGAGGTTTAAAATATTCTCAAACAGTCGTTATTTGTATAGAAGCTTATAAATAATTGATATTTAACTAAATCATGTTTTTCAACCAAGAAAATAAAATTTTATTACTTTTTTTTTTTATTAAAGTCGAAATCTCGTTTACTAACGAGAACATTAACTATGTTTGTAAATCGATTTCGTTCAATATCTCGTATAAACAAAAATTAATAAATTCCAAATCGATTAAAATCGATTGCGATATTTGATTGAATAAAGGGTATGCCACCATTTGGTTCCAAAAAAACGTTCGTGCGCAGCCTTCTGCGCGTGGTTTGGGCTTACCAAGTTATTTCGGACGTACTGTAGATATACAGTAGGTACTTCAAGATAAATAATGGGCATAGGAAAACATCAGAAATAAGTAATAACAATTTTAAAACGTTATTAAAAAAAAAACATAATTCAACTTTATAAGCAAACAAAATAATTGTCAGTCATTTATAAGAAAATCAAAATAGGTCAGAAACACGACATTAGTCGATGCTCATTATTTACCTTGTCGTACACTTTATTCCACTGAATTACATTTATTCATAGAAGTACGAATAGCGCGCCAGATTCTGGAAGTCCTCTTACACGCGCGCACGCTATTTAATTCATACTTATATGCATTGATTGTATTGTTGTAGAAATAAAAGTACTTACCAAGTTTTGTTTTTTCACTGTTTTCTTTGTCTTGGAAATTTGGAAACAAACTTTCACAGACGCTCTTCCACGCATCTTGCTTAATAAATTTATTTTTATAATGTTCATCACTTGTGTCCCAAAGGACGGGACGCTCCTCAATTAAAGATATTAAAAAATCTATATCATATTCCGCCATTTTTTTATAAACAAAGAAGGCGGCGCAGGCACCGCGCGTCTTTCTCTAAAGCTGTCTCAGAGCGGACTAAAATGGCGTCACCAAGGATGACGTAATATCACAGGAATGTGCGATGCGAAGCAGATCGGAAATTCTTGCGGTGCGTTCGTGCGAATTCGCAGATATTTGCGATGCGATGCGAATTCGCGGTTTTGTGTGGGAGCCCTAAAATCGACGACAGATATCTTCTTCTTCGTTGTACTTTCATATAGTACTCTTGCATTTACTACAGCAGTATTGAGTAATAATTCGATACCGAGCTTCTTATACCACTTTAACGTCTTTCGCAATGGACTCGAATAAGCACTCATTTGGTCAGACAAGTCAACGGCTGCTTTGGCTTTATTATAATCAATCACAATTTTCGGTTTAATTGTTTCAACCCCTCTTTTGTTCTTTTTTTTTGTAAAACCAATTGAATGTTTGGTTGACAACAAACACACGTCCCTCTTATCCTTCCACTTCATAACCGTGACTCCGTTTTTGTTTTCTTTTGCCATAAACTCACCCGGTTTCAGATTTCCAGTCATGACGTCCTTTGGTAAGTTCTTCCTGTTTTTTCGTAGGGTCCCTACTAAATGAGTATCGTGTTGAACTAACTTCTCAGCTAGATCTAAGCTTGTATACCAATTATCTACGAACATGGTATGACCTTTTCCAAAGTAGTTACGTGCTAAATTCAAGACAACGTTGGTTGGAGTATTATCCTGTGAGTCTAATGTCTTTCCTCCATATACCTTCACCTTTGTCGTATAGCCAGGAGTAGTACACAATTTAAATAGCTTGATGCCATATTTATGTCTTTTCGACTTATTATATTGACGGAAAATGATACGCCCACGAAATGGTATCATACTTTCATCGACGCATAAACATTCATCGGGAGTATAATGAATTGAAAATGTTTGGTTCAATATTTCAACCAATCTTCGTATTTTACCCAGCCGGTCATTTTTTGGAACTTCTTCGTTGTTGGAAAAGTGGAGCATTCTAAGCAAAACTTCGAAGCGGTTGCGACTCATAGTCTTTTTTGCAAAAGATTGACCCAACATTTCATCATTAGACCAATAGTCTACGATTTTTGGTAACTTCACTATACCCATCCAAATAATCACGCCTAAAAATCGTTTTATTTCTTCTTTGTCGGTTGGCGTCCAGAGCCGTAGTCTCGACTTATCTTTAATGCCACCTTTATCGATACTTTGTTGGGCAAATATATTCGTCTGATGTGCTATATTTTCAAATAACTGGTCAGTGACTAAGAGGGAATAGAAATCAACAGGTGTAGCATTGGCTAGTTGATTTCGAAGTGAGTAAGGTTTCAGTCCCGGTATTTCGGTAAAAGGAATTAAACGAGGCTGCTTACCACGTGGCTGGTACCACTCACATTCAGGTGTATGGCCGGATAAAGCTGGAGATAAGTCACGGTCATCTTCTTCACTGTCCGACAAAATAACTCGACGTTTTCTGGTACGTGGAATATTTATCACTTCATCACCCTCACTTATGACATGGTCAGTACTGCAATGTGACCTCTCTAAACTGTCAATTACATGTAATTGTTCTTGTGTAAACTCAAAGTCAAAAAAAGTGTCCATTTTAACAATAAAACTATTTTTTCTGCTAAACAAAATCTTAGCGTGCATTTGATGACCAAAACAAATGCGAACTAACGAAAACAATCCGTGATTGGCTTGAGTCATAGGGAGAGGTGAAAGGGGTGAAGGGAGGCGGGAACAACAACCGCACGCACGGTGTACTCCCGCGCTAGCATCCATTAGGCGCGCGGTACCCGTGCGTAGTAGACGTGTCTATAACGTTTGTAAGTACGCTGACCGGCATTGTGACCGGCAAGGCCTGAATGTAATAATTATTCCGTTTAGGCCGCGCCGGGTCGTAATGACCGGCACTTAAAAAAACCCTAAAATAAAGCCAAAATAAACAAATATCACTGTAAAACTTTTATATATGAACAAATAAACCTATAAATAATCATAAAAACCAATGACATTTTTTTATGATTTTGTAAAATAATAGTCGGCGATGAACGTTTTAAAAAGTAACATTAAACTTAATTCTATGTTATTGCACAATCATTGGCACTGAAGTATAATTATTGACACGGCGAGTTTGGTATAACCATTGGCACTACATATTTACTAATGTAGGCACACCTTGCTGTCGCGAAAAAAGGCGAACCTAGGTACCTACGTACATAAATAATTTATCCCATCCATGGTCCATTAATAAACTCCCCTACCTAATCATCTTCTAATAGTACTTTTAATAGTTCTTCATTTGTCATTGGTCTCAATCTATTTTCTTTAACTTTTATCTTATCTTTTCTGGTTTCCCTTGATACTCTGAAATTTACAGGTTCATCTAAAATAGGTCCTTTCTTTAATGCTTTTTTGACCATTACTTGTTCCGATTCTTTAAAGCTTCTTTCATTTTCAGTTTCAGCTGCATCTAAAATTGGTCTGTTTTTTATTTCCTTTAGGGTAGTAATATTTGCAGGTTTAACTTCGCTCATAGGTTCTATTTTTAATTCCCTTGTATATCCTCTTTCTTTTTCAATATCACTTGAGATTCTATTTGCAGGTTTAATCAAGACGTTTGATTGGATTACAATTTTGGGTTTGATACTATCAGAGTTTGGTTTACTTTTCTTAATTAACTTTAAATCTTTGGCTTTGTTCTTTTTCTGTATAGTTTCGGCTTGTTTTTTTTCCTTGAGTAATTGTTTCTCTTTGGCTTTCTCTAGTCTTTCTATTCGTTTGTTCTCCTTTTCTTGTATCTCTTTAATCTTTTTTTGTTGTTTTTGTAGTTCTACAGCTTCCCAATCTTTACTAGTCAAAACAAAAGAGCGATGTTCTGTACCAGCTTTCTGAGTTTTAATTGGAGTCTTAGGTAACTTTAAAAAATCGTTTATATTTTGCGCCTTTGTAGGGACTTCGGTTGGCATATCATCCACCAGTACCCATGTTCCACCAATCAGCTCTACACTTTGACGACTGGTGGATGGAATAGGTATTAAATCTATTGGCGTTATTGACTGGTTTTCTCTTTGAAATTCGGAAATAACGTCAACCGTTTGTGCAGCTTCTGGTATTGAATCGTTTATTGATGAATAGATTATACAGGATTCTAAAGGTAATTCTTCAACCACCTGATTCTGAAGTTCAACATGCTCTCCACCTATTTCGTGTCCTGAGGTTTCTGAATAATCGACAACCATCGTGTTTGCTTTAGATATGCCAGTGTCTTCGGATTGAGGTTCATGGGACAGTTCTGGTTCATTTAGCAAAAGTTCTACTTCTGTTGGCACTGTCGTTAATTCATTAAAGGCTGCCATTGTGTTCAAATCTTCTGAACCATCGTTGTTTTGTTCATTTAAATTGCTCCTGTCCTTGTGTTGTATTAGTTCCATAGAAGTTGTCTCTTGTTGTGGTTCTTGTGTTGAAATTTTTGGTACGAGATATTTATACAAGTCATAAAGCTTTTTAGCTTCTATTGATTTACCTACCATCTGATTCTTCATCTTTCGGACTAGCTGTGGTCCAACAATTTCTTCAAATGTCTGATAGCTAAGACTTGTGGAACAGTTGTCATCCAAAATTTCTTGTACTGGTTTAGAGGGCATTAAACATTTTGTATAGTCCACTTGATCTGGATTAAATGGGCATAAACCACAAGCTTCAAAACCGTTCTTTAACGTCGTCTTGTTTAATTTGGGTAAAAGCTTCTCTAATATAGGAGCAACATCTGTTTTTAGTAAGGATTTCGTTAAGTTATCTGTACGCCATTCCAGGACTGCTTTACGCCACATAACTTTTATTGGGCGAAACGCCGCTACGTCTGCTGGTTGCAAAATCCGGGTCGCGTTAGGGTATAGAGCTATAAGTATTATACCAAGATTTTGACAAAGTTGAGTAAGCTGAAGTGTTGTGTGGCTTTTATGCCCATCCAAAAAAAGAATTACTGGAAAAGTGATATTCCTCTTCATTAGCGCTGGATGCAGAACATTCTGTATGTACTGAATGAAAAGCTCGGCCTTCATCCATCCATTATCTGACAAGCCAATGCCCCACTCGCTAGGCACAGACTTTTGAATCTCAGGTCGCATTCTCTTTAAGGGGTAAATAATCATAGGAGGTGTTGTTACACCATCCGCCGAAAATGTAAACATTACGGTAACACACGATTTAGACTGAGCGTGATCTACCTCATACACATTTTTGGTTCCCCTTAAAGCGATAACTTTAGTATTCTTTGGGCATAAAATAAAATTAGTTTCGTCCCCATTGTAAACTCTGGATGGATCACTCAAAATATTAAAAAGATCATTTTCTTTCAGATATTCTTCTACTTGTTTAAACCAATTTCTAATTTGCTTCTCTGTCAATTTTGAGCTTGCTGAAGTTACAGCCTCTGATGTTCGTATAGAAAGCTCAGGATGCCTCTTCAAAAATAATTTATACCATCCATCGCCTGGTGTATTATCTATAAAACTGTTTGGTCTGGGATTTTCGTCCAAATACAGTTTGACACTCTTTATGACGTCCTCTTTACGCCGTGGAAATCCTTTCCTACAAGCTGAAATTATCCATTTAACTACCTCTTTTTCTTCTGCATCAGTCAGAACTGTATCTGGACCAGGTCGACTTTTAACAAATAAGTTGGATAGGCGAAACTGCAAAGTTGCCCGTGGGATATTAAATTTATTTGCAGCAGTTTTCTTACCCATTCCATTTTTTATGGCTTGCAAGGCTTTTTCTACATCTTCTTCTGTATATGCTTTTGAATATTTTTTTCCAACCGTAACCTTCGGCATCTTAAAGCCATCTAAGTACCTGAAAGTGATGAAAAGAAGAGGAAACCTTAGGTGGATATAGTCATTGGCACAACAAAAAATATATAATGATTGGCAGTGCCAAGAATTCGAATAGAAGCGAAATCAAACTTATTTAGCAACCCAATATGGTCTATTTTGATGAAAATGTAATTTAAACAACAAATACATACACATGCCACCAAAAAAAAAAGTACAATCATTGGCATCTCATCCAATCACTGTACCACTATACAAAAAAAAATACAGTGATTGGCACCAATGCCAATGGTTGTACGCTTATTTTTCAACACTGAAAACAATAAAAATAGCAAGATATACCCTAATTTAACAATATCAAATATAAATTGGCGTAGAAACTTACACAAAAATCACTTTTTCACGTGCACTTCTATCCTCCAGCACTACACTTTTTACTATAAAATCAACACGATCACGACCTCTCGATTTCCGTTAAAACTCACAAACAGCTGTGAAATAAAAATGGCTGACAGCAGTGTTGCCACTATAGAAGATTAGATATTCTACCCAATAAGGTATTGCAGCCGTAAATAAACAAAAATTGTCTCTTATTATCTTGATTTTTATATCAGAGTGCCAATCACTGGGGGGGTGCCAACAATAGTATGGTTTACCCTATGGACTCGCCGCACACGGTTGGCGCCGGTGGCGGCCACATGCTTCAAATCGTCGCAGCTTGCATCTTGTGGCTCGCACCGGCCACTAAACGCCGACACAAAAAGCCGCCACACGCCACTCGCGCGATTCCGCGCCCCTCTCTCCCTTGCCTCAGTTAACCTGTGTAAGTCAACGGTAACGCACGCACGTAGTCTGTAGTTCATATAGGTAGGTACCGTAAGGCTGCCTGTCCACCGGAGCGGAGCGAGGCAGCGGAGCGGAGAAACGGAGTAATGCGGAGCGGAGTTGCGTACTGTGTCTGTCCACCGGAGAGGAGCGAGGCTGCGGAGCAGAGCGAGAAAGTAATGCGGAGCGGAGTTGCCACTGTGTTTTTCAATATGCGGAGCTAGGCCGCGAGTACGCGACGAGTCATTTCGAGCTCCCGGCGGCGGGCGATTGGTTTAGTTCTACGCGAAATGTCAGTGACAGCAGACATGTTATCGAAAAAGTTAATACGTTATTACCTTACATTGCTTGAGGAAGAAGAGTTGGAGTCAGAAGAAACCGAATTACTTACCGTATACTATTTGAACAATTCTATAAGGAAACATAGATTTTGGTTAAGAAATCATATCAAACATCGTTCAGAACACAGTGAATATTTTACTTTTTTCCAAACTGCTGATGAAGAAACTTTCGAAAAATCTTATAGAGTTTCAAGATGTACTTTTCATGAACTTCACTCCCTGATTGAACCATATATTCGGAAACAAGACACAAATTACAGAAATTCAATCAGTAGCTGTGAAAGATTAGCAGTGTGTTTAAAGTAAGTACACATTTTGAAATCAAAGTAACTTTTATTTTTGCATACAGTCGATGCCATGTTATATTAATTTAAAAATTATAATCTGTCTCAAAGTTGTCCGCATTTTCATTGGGTCCTGTTTGCTCTGCTGCAGATGTTTCAATATCCTGGGTTGTTTGAATTTGTGAAGCGCTAGGAGTATTAATACTAGTGTTAATATCATTTGGAGCACTAGGAGTATCGATATCGATACTAGTATTGATATTATCTGTTGTAGGTGTTGATGAGGCTGTAGAATAACCATAATTATTCGGAGAATACCAACTATGTTGAAGATTACTTTCTTCAGCTGATATTACCGCATTAAAGCAGGTTTTTTTAATTTGTAGTTGTAAATAATACGGCAGCTTTTTCGCCGATGCAGCCAAATTTAAAAAAAATAAGTCTATTTCATCGTACTTATCACTAGCTGACATCATGTTTTTAACTTCTATCCGTTCTTGTTCCAACAGTTCGCGGCGTTTTTGATTTTTTTTCAAAAGATCTAGAATTTCATCGTTCTTTCTTTTTTTGGATGTGGATGGGAGAGGCCCAGAAGCTGTTGAATCATTAGGAACATCGACAGAAGGAAGATTATTTGAATTTGATGGCAACAAATTGCATGATTCCCGTGAACTCTCATCAATGGTATTTGGCGGATTTGAAGTTTCGCTTACTGAGTCATCCAAGGGCGCAAAATTTGATGACCGGTCTCTGTTACACATGTAAGGCAATAAGAATGACATGGC